>JAEQBH010002466.1:0-553327 GCA_016808115.1 Tetrastigma voinierianum | reverse complement strand
AATTCGGAAAGAACTACACCACAAGCTAAGTAATTCACAATATCGGTATACCATGGCATTTGGAATGACAATTGAATAGTTGCTCTGGTAGAATCTCTCTTAATCTTATCTCTCTCTTGGCGATTTCTTTCTATTACGGACAGAGTGATCATTATGCGTATCACATCCTTTTATCTCTAATTTCCATATCAAACTCTTGCGGTAGTAGCACCCACCTTATCAGTCCTTGGCTTAGCTTCCTTTTTTGACGCCAGATGTTTGATGATTTGCATGATACGTGTGAAATATAACATAGGATCGAATGTATGGCCTGAATTTTTCACGAGAAAACACTGTGCCTAGCATCTCCTTTTCAATTATTGGAATAGTTTTCTTGTGCTTCATTGAAGGTTACGCTGGCATAGAGTATATGGCTCACGAATATTTTCTCTTTCTTGCCCCAGCTTGGCTCTGCATTGCGAAATCACGGCATCACACATTGCCAATTCACGATCCCGTGCAGTGCCTTCTTGATAAGGTGGCAGAAGACAATATGATCTTAATTTCTTCAAAAGCAGCCTTGAAGTCATCAAAAGGTAAATTTTGTGTCTTTCTCCGAGCAATCTGCATAGTGGCTATTCTTGAGAAGTCTTTGATGAATCTCTGTAAAATCCGGCATACCCCGAGAACTTCTTATCCTTTCTTGTGGTGGGAGGTGCGAGTTTTGATAATAGAAATCTTGGATTGGTCCACTTCTATGCAGCATAAATTTTTATGACGAAACTGATACCATTGCCATGATGGCATTTTCCCCTGATTTAGTGCTAGTTGCTTGTCCTTGCATCTTTCGTCTTGTTTCAGGTTGTTCGAACATTGTTCAAAAGCGGACCCATACCTTGTGAAGTCATCCATAAAAATTTCCATAACTTCTTCTACCAATTAGAACATTGACATCATACATCTCGGAAAGTGCGAAGACAGTGTATTAGAATGGCGTCATAGAAGGCAGAAGATAAATGGAAAATGCAGAATGATCTTCTCACCGATCATAGGATGAATTGATCTCATGGTTTAAAATATCAGATCGAAACAAATGGGGTTTATCTTGATAAATCCGTCAACATGATCAAATGAATGAGCGAAATGGTCTTTCTTGGTTGTTGTGTTGACTTCTGTATTAATTCATACTCTGTCTATCAGTTCTTGTTGGAATTAATTCATTTTTCTTTCATTGCCGGATTACGGTAAATCCACCGCTTCTTTGGAACCACATGGTGGGCTAACCAGGGGACTATACGAGAAATTGCATAGATAAAACCAACATTTAACCATTTGAGTACCTCGCTACGACTACTTCTTTCATTCTTTGGATTAAGCCTTCTTTGATATTATGATTGGCCTTGCATTTCTTCTAAAACATTTATTTGCATGCATATTGATGGACTAATACCTTTTAACTCTTCAATAGACCAAGCTATAGACTCCTTATAATTTCTCAAATTTCCGGCCAACCTCTGAACCCTCAGCATCACTAAGTGAAATTATTACTGGTTTTACTCTTTAGCGGCTTGGTGAAAGCATGCTAAATGACTTATGTTACCTTTGACGGCCCTTCTTCCTTTGGTTTCTTGATGAAGTCCTTTTCTTCATTGATCTCTTTTCACCTCGGTTGTTGAGACTCATCACTTTCTGATGTCTTAGCCGATGTGCAGAAAATGCGAATCAAAATCTTCAAGATCTTGGGAATTCATCTCTTTTCATTAGTTGAAAATTGGGCATTACAATCATAGTAAAATTGAGAGTTGTTGGCGTATATCTGCCATTGATACCCATCTTCCCTCTCTATGTCTAAACTCTGAGCCATTAAATTGAAGTCGGCTTTCTCTTCTCAACTGAGTAAAATTCCCTTACGCATATCGATTAGAGGCTGCTCCGAGTTACGAGAATGGCCTTCCAATGCTTGAGAGGACTTGTGAATCTTCCTCCATATCGATGCGATGAAGTCTCTTGGAAAAATAAAGTTACAACTACCCGGCGTCTTGCAGTTCCTTCGAGTTTTGCCGGGGTTTTATGCGCCATTTGGAAGTAAGCCTTAGTGGGAACAAAGCCACAAACTTAACTTCTTAGCAACGAGGAATAAGGCATTAAATTGATCTGGCACAATTAAGCTGAAGGAGCTTTTTCTAGAAACTCAGGCTCTCAGTGTGAAGTAATGGGTGGCTCTCCTGGATCCTTCATCTTTGCAGTAAGCCCCTCTTGATCATAGTATTGCAAGTGCAGTCAGTTCACAAATTCCTTCTTCGAAGCAATCTTCCTCTTTCTTAGTATGTCTTTCCAAAAACTTTTTGCATAAAGTGGCATACGGTGACCATACGTGAAAGGCATCTTGTCTAGCTTACGAAAGGTTTGGGAACCTTGCAAACTGTTCATCTATCTTTAAATTCTGCAGCCTCTGTGGAAATGGGACTGCAAGCAGGTTGTTCTGGGTTTTCTTCTTACTTCATTCTTCTCCGGACAACTGTTCCTTCTTTCTTTCTTTCTCCAGTGTTTCTGCATTGTCTGGGCTTTCATCTCCTTATTTGCTTTCATCTTTTTCTGTCTCTTCTCGAGTCTTTCCCATACGAGCTGCAGCCATCGGTCTTTTAGTTCTTCTTTGTGTCCTTTGGGAAAGGCATCTTTCATACGGTTTTGCGGGTTTAGGGCAGTTGCCCTGTCTGTCTCCGGAGTTCTTGAGAGAGAAACATTAGTGGTCTTACGAAAAAATTTGAGAAGTGGCATTTGAGGCCAATTCTGCAAACTTTTGTTCATGGAGGTTGCGACTTCTTGTTCTCCCAATGAATTACAGCATTTGATCTTCAAATGGTGGGGCTCTCCTCGACCACGATATTCATTTACCTTCCTCCTCCTTCTTCTTTATTTGTTGGAACCTTGGTGGCTGGCGATATCCTTCTTTAGGATGTTGTTCATGCCTTTGGCCTTGGCAGGCCCCCTCTGTATATGAAAAAATTTTCATGGTTCCTCGATGCTTCAAGTTGACCAGTGTATTGAAAGGTTCTTGATTTGGTTTGAGCGATAACTTCTTGGCTCTCCCAGTACTTAACCTCCTGGCATCATAAAGCAGTTCTTCGGTGGGTACCTCGGCCCACTTCCTCTCGATAGTTCCTCTCAGTGCTCTATTTCATGAGCGATTATTGCATCTTCCTCTCTGCTTGTCATTCTATGCATGATGGCATCTAACTTTGCCTCCGCAACAGTATCTTGCTAGGCTCCACTGACACCTCCTTCCTCTGCTAATTACTTTTGAAAACTACGTGGAGCTTTCATATTGCATTCTTGAATCCCTGTCGGATCCTCTTACGTTTTCAGCACTCTTACGTTTGAATGCTCCACAGCACGAAGCATCAATAATACCCTTGATGTGTTCAGGCATGATACATATGTCTATGCAGGTCTTCAAGTTTATCCCATGCATCGGGACATCTTTTGACAACCTTTTGAATCTCTCCCATGCTCACATAAAGGCTCTCATCTTCCCTATTTGAACACAATTATCTCCCTCCCTAGTCTACGAGGTGAGTGATGGGGAAGAATCTGGTAGAGCTTCTACAAGCTCCTCCCAGTATCAACATAACCATATGGTAGAGATTCATACCATGTGGCTGTTATCTCTTAGAAAATGGAAATCATGCGATTTAATGACCTTTGGTCTCACCTGCATTCAACTTTACGTGTTTGCCATTAGAAACCTTCGAGATGCTCATTTGGGTCTTACGTGGGATGACCGATGCTTGTGTTGTTGCTGAACCATTGTAATCATTGGCTTTAGTTCAAAATTATTTGCATCCTTGCGGTATGCGATTGCGAGTATTCATGCGAATAATAGATTCAAAAAGTCCTCCATTGTCGGTGATTGGAGCCTTACGGATCTTTATTCGTTGTCCTTGATCACAGTGCGGCCTTTCATCTACCATAGCGGGATTTTCGATATTTTAAGCCTTTCTCCAAGCCTGAGTTTCTTTCTAGTTCGATGTCTATTTGGAATCGGTCGGTCATTTCCTATGCATTAAAGTTTTCTACGAAATCAAAAACACACTTACATTAATAGGGATTGAGTCGGGCCCGACAAATATTTTCCAATGTGGCGCAGTTGAAAGTTGGTGATTAAAAATAACCTGCCATGAAAAACTATTTTTGTTCTTTCTTTTAAATGTCCAAATTAGCATTTCCTTCTTTCGTCATAATATTGATCTACTGAATTCTTTCGATCCCCGACAACGGCGCCATAAACATTGGCGAGGACCCGAAAAGACGTATGCAATTTATAGCTGCTTATCGCGAGGCTATTGTCTAATCCCGACAACGGCGCCCATAAAACTTGTTGACCGGACCAGACGTAGCCGCAAATTTATAGCACTATCAGCGAAAAGATATTATCTAATCTGGCGGCGCCGCCAAAACTTGTTGGCCAGTGTATAGCTATTTGATTAGTTCGAAGATTGTTTGATTGGAGTAAATTGTTTGCGAGTGGTTTTTGATTTGTTATGCAAGTGCGCAGTCGGACAAGTAGTAAGAGGTGGATTACGTCTGGATATCGATCCACGAGAGATCTAAAAATTTTCAATCAACTACCCCAACTACTCAAGCTCTATCTATTTGGACTATAATGGACAATTTGAATCAGCCGTTATTGGAAATAATGAAAACCTAAAATAATATGAATGAATAGAAAATATGAATGACAACTGAAATAATGGGAAATGACAAATTTAGATTGAACGGTTATACGTAAGAACATTGAAAATAAAGCTATTGTGAAAGTCGATTCCTACGGCTTGTATGGTAATTTTGCTTCTGAACCCGCAGTTTTAAACTAGTCGAGAATGTGATAGTGCAAGTGGATCTCTCAAGCCACAGTTCATCATCTCACCTTCACCGCTTCTCTCGAATCTGATGGGCTAGCTAACTACTTTGTCACAGGTAGCCTTGTTGCAGGTATTTTTCTTTCTCGATACTTCATACCCATAACATGGGGTGTAAACCTTAACCATTTGTATAGTCATTGCATGGGTTTACACCACTCTTAGTTCTCTTCCTCAAAATTAGAACGGCTCATTCTTTCTTGAATTAGATCGTTGCTAACACGGGATTGAATTCACGATTCGAATTGAGGCAAACTCTCTGCATGCTTAAATTGATAACTCACTCAACTCATTCTCGGTTTCAAGTGGGAAGAGGATGTATCGATTTAATTACACAGAGCACATTAGATCATCACTCTCAGGAATGACTTCTCCATGTCACTCAGAGGGCTTCTTGGAAACTCGAGCTTGAGCAACCCCATTATGGTTATAGAAATCCCGACATTGGGATCAATTCGGGAAATACGCAAAACCGGCCAAGTTGAATTGTAAACTAAAGTTCAAGCGACCAATAGATAAAATTCTGCGGAAAGATAATTTCGAGATGATAAGCGTCTATTTCAATGGGATGCGGGTTTCTAAATCTTTGGATTACACCCCATACATTAGCTTCTCTTGATCAAGAAAACCCTTTATGTCAGGCTGGTAGTTCGAAATCCAAAATTTATGCGGAATTCAAACTACCGGTGATGAACGAAGAATATAAATCTACGTTCAACTACACCCTTACTACAGTGCGTTGAATCGAATTTGAATGAAATACAAACTAATCTAAAAATAAAAAAGCGAAGAAAAGAAAATTAAAATCTGGGAGCCCGACCACTCCGGATCTCATGAATTTTGCCATTTTAACGTTCATTCGATGGCTAGCCGTATTTATAGGGTTGAAGTTGGGCTATTAAGTACACTTCTTTTGGGCTGCGATTTAAAATGGCCCGGTTGGTTGTTGATGTGACATCAATTGCTAATACAGCGACCGCTGTTGTCTTTAGTCGTATCGCCGATGTTGTTTGAGTCGCGACGTGTCTTTGAGTGTAGGCTGATGTCATGACGGCTTAAGGACGTCGCTGACCTTAGCGTATTGCATTTGATGTAGCGGCTATTTGGATGTTGTCGCGACCTCTTTCTCTCTGTAGTGGCTGTCGCGACCTCTGGATGTTATCGACCTCCGAGTCTTACAATTGATGTCGGCGACAACCTGGTATTTATCGCGACCTTCTTCTTACCAATATTTAGCCAGCGACCCTTGAATGATAATAGCGACTTCCGCGCTAATGTAGTTGATAGCCAAAGCAGCTTGATCTTATCGCGACGCTTCTTTTCGTGCATCGATGTTGCGACCATTAGTTTCATATGGCCCGATATCGCGTATTTCTGCCGATCTTGGTCGCGGCTACTTCCTAACTGAAGCGATGTTGCGACCTAAATGTTCGATCAATTTTTTTAGCTCTGTCGCGACTTAATTTGGTGTCGCGACATCATATCCCTTTATGCTAAGTTAAATTCTGTATGACCTGCGAGATGATGTCGCTGACATCATTCTTCTTCTTCATCAATTTCACGGTTGTTTGACCGCCGGAAGCTCTTCCACGCCCAGCTCACTTTGTCTTCAATTATGCTTCAATTGCGACTGGACCTTTGTAATTGTAACCCGAAGATGCATTTTGATTGTTGTCAAAGCTTCACGACATCAAATTCTTTAATCCTTTTGCACTTCTGCTAGCTATGACTTCCTTGACCCATTATATATCGGTATTACTTACTGACCACATTACGCTCTTTTCTGCGTTTACGCTTTCTTGCAATTCCTCTTTGCCTGACAGATTTGGGTGAAGTTATTCCATCTTCCTGCATATTAATTAGTCTTTTTATATAAAAATCAATCAGAAAATGGACTGAAAATAGATGACTTTTAAGCTCATCATTAAACGTCTCGACAGTGTTTCCACCCATAACTTCGCCTCGGCGATCCGAAAAGCGTCGTTTACGTCATTTGTATGCGCGATGGCATCTTCCATGCGTGACGGAGAAGAGTCGCGAACCAGCGTTTCGAGGCGGTATCTTGCGTCGGTGCTCAAATCGGCGATCGTAAATTAATCGATAGCGATGGGGAAGGGCTAAACCCGTTAGATTACAGAAAAGTGGCAAGCCAGAATGGAACCCGTAAGATACAAAAAGAGGGGTGCAGCACGAGGACTTCCCACTAGGTCAGCCATCTTGGTACTTCTCTTGCCCAAGCACGCTCAACTGCGAGTTCTGATGGGACCCGGTGCATTAGTGCTGGTATGATTGCACCGGTCATGTTCCTCAATCGCAGTACTCTTAAATCCATCGTTTCTGATCGCTACAATCAAATTATCTCCCGTTCCATGCCCAACGGCCCACCTAGCGCCTCATGAGACATGTCCTCACCGATCCCCTATGAGACCCATCCCCTCCATTGCGGTTCAACCTATCTCCACCAAGCGTTTCCACCCATAAATTTCGCCTCGAACATCCAAAAAGCTTGTCGTTTCCGCCGTTCGTCCTTAGATGATGGGATCTTGTATGCGGAAGAAAACGGGGAAAATTTTTAGACTCGCGATTTTGATGGCCTGTATATTTCAATCGAGAGATCGGATCAAAGATCACCTGGCGCCAATGGCGATGGGAAGGAACGGAAACCCATTGGGACCTGACAGAGTGGAAAGAATTTGGAGATAGTAGTAAGAGCCCAAAGAGGGTGCAACATGAGGACTTCGGTCACCCATCCTAATACTATTTTAGCCTAAGCACGCTCATTGAGTTCGATGGGATAAGTGCATTATTATGCAGTATTGTTGGGCATGGTGCTCTAAAAGCATGTAATTTATGTATTGCTTCATAGAAAACAATTTTCTACATTTGATTCTTTATACATGTATTGTATAATTTAGTAAATATAATAAAATCCCAACTTTATTAATGCCAACTATAATCTTAGTATATACTTGATTATATATGAGGCAGTCAAGATTATAGATAATAAGCTAAACTGTCAGTAATAAATCAAAGTAGGGATCTTTAGTCTATAATACTACTGAAATGCGGTCCTTTGAAGACATTAAGAATCACGATAATCTTGATCTGGATTACTAATGTAATGACATTAAAATGGAGGTGCTTTATGTAATTTGATTACATAGGACAGGACCAGACATGGATTAAACTCTTAAATAATATACTGTTACAATTAAGAGTTTAAATCGTGTCACTAGATGATCATATCTTGATTGATCATAAATCTGAGTAGCCATGGACTCTTGTCTATTTCAATAGGACGCTTTTGATTCATAGGTTGCGATGCGTCACAGGTAGGCCTAATACTTATGTTTGGAGGCCGAGATGGAGTGGTTGGGAGCATATGTGAGATCATGGAATCGAACCCTTCTTGAGGAGCCCAGGATGGTGAACCCTTAAGTGTTAGTGCAGGCCCGAACAATTTGAGCGCTCTAATTTATAACGGGTTTTATAAGTGCTTGTTCACTAGTGAATTAATGGAACAAGGATAAAGATATCACTAGAGGGAGTAAAACGGTAATTTCACATAGCTCCCAATGATGGACCAATTTTGGAGGATTGAATTGCATGTAATGATTATATCAATGGGTTTGCTTGAGCTATCATATGTAAATTACCCTTAATTACAAGAGTTAAGTTTCAGATTTTTAATTGGAATAATCTTTGGAACTAATAAATTGAATTAATTAATTAAAGAGTTTATTAATTATCAATTTATTAGACTTGGAATTCTGAGTCCACTCAGTCTAGACGTCTGTAAACCTTGTACATGATTAAATTAAAGAAATCCCTTAGAGGGCATAGTTGTAGAAATTGTTTCATAGTAGCTATCTTAGTAATTATTGGATAATTAAATGTTAAGTAATTAATTATTGAATTGAGTAATTAATAGTAATTACTATATGGATGAAACGGTTAATTTGATAAATTAATAACATTAATTAATTATTGAATTAATTAATTAATAGTAATTACTATGTGGATTAAAGCGATTAATTTGAAATTAATCTATTTATTTTGTCATAATTTGAATTAATTTTAATTCAATATTTAAATATGCCACTTGATCCAATGGTTGAGATCAATTCAAGGCATATTATAAATAGAGGCAAAACCCTAGGCATCAAGAAGTGATAAAAAATTAGAGAAAAAAAAAGAGTGAAAGAGTTTTATTTTATTTTTTTTGCCTCCATCTAACCCTCTTGATCTCATATGTTGAGAATATCAAGAGTTCTAAAAACAAAACCTTTGTTAATCTGTACGCCCACACGTACCCTGTAGTGAAGAGGAACGACTTGGAAGATCGTGGAAAACATGGAGAAAAAATAAAAGGATCTTGAGTTCTCAACCCTACTTGCCAGAAAAATCTCCTTACTTTGATTGAGGTAATTATTCTTTATTATTTGTTGATTAGTATGCATGTACAATAGGATCGTAAAAATAGTTTTTATTAATTTTAAAAATTTACTAGACCAAATCTTCGCTCTGAACTTTGTTTTGGCACAAAGCTCATCAGATATGATCACACGTCATGTTCTGTGTGTGATCCTCATAAATTCATCGTTTCTAATCGCTTCAATGGAAATTATCCTCTCTTTCCACCTTGCGACCACACAGCGCCTTATGAATCATGTACTCTGCCGTCCCTACGAGACCCATCCGAATCCGCCAGCGGTTTAACCTCCCTCCATCAAGCTTTTCCACTTGTAACATTCACCTTGACAGTCCAAAAATCTTTTCATTTCCGACATTTGTCCTTAAACGATGGGATCTTCCATGTGGCAGAAAATGGGGAAAAATATTAGACGCGCAATTTCGATGGCCCGTATCTTGCCATCGGGTACTCGAATCGTGATCGCCGTCTTTGATAGCGATAGGAAGAAGCGAAATCACGTTAGGGCGATAAGTGGCAAGCGAATAGTACTAATAAGATCCAAGAGAATTAAACACAGGACTTCCGCTGGGGTCACCCGTCCACAGTACTACTCTCACCCGAGCACGTAGCTGCGGAGTTACGATGGGATCAGGGTGCAGCTCTGGCGGTATGATCATACCGGTCATGTTCACGTGTCATGATCCTCTTAAATCAATCATTTTTATCATTCTGATCAAATTATCTCTGTTACATGCGATGGCCCACCTAGCGCCTCATAGAGCATGTCTCCGCAATCCACTCTGAGACCCATCCCCCTCCGTGGCGGTTCGACCTCTCTCTCCACAAGTGTTTCCCACCCAGATAACTCTAACATCGACAATTAGCTTGTCATTTCAGTGTTCGTCCTTAAGCGATGGGATCTTCCATGCGTGAAAATAGGAAAAATCTCGGACGCCGCAATTTGGCCGTTATCTTGCGAGCGGGTGCTTGGATCGGCGATCGCCTTGCCCGATGGCGATGGGAAGCGGAACCCAAATGGGGCGACAGTGTAGCTAGGAATGGTACCGTGAGATCAAAGTGGGGTGCAACCACGGACTTTGAGGATGTCACCCATCCTAGTACTACTCTCCCCGATGCACGCTCAACTGTGGAGTTCTGATGGGATACGGTGCATTAGTGCTCGTATGATCGCACTTGTCATGTTCCTATGTCGCAATCCTCTTAAATACATCGTTTCTGATCGCTACAATCAAATTATCTCAGTTCCATACTTGCGGCACCTGGTGCCTCATGAAACATGTCCTCCACAAATCCTATGAGAACTATCCCCTCGAAAAGTACGTGATTGACCTCCACCCACTAAGCGTTCCCAGCCCGATAATTTTAAGCCTCGGCCGTCCAGATTGTCGTTTACGTAGTTCATTCTTAAGCGATGGGATCCTCCATATATGAGAAAATGGGGAAAAAAGCTCGAACACGAGATTTCAATGGCCCGTATCTTGCGATCAAGTGATACAGGATCGACGATAGCTCGATTTTGATGGCGAGGAAGAATTTGAACCCATTAGGACGACAAATTGGCATCTTTTAGGAATGGTACGTAGAGCCAAAGAGGGGTGCAACCACGAGGACTTCGGAGGGGTCACTACATCCTATTACTACTCTTGCCGAGCGGCTTTCGTGTAGGATTACGATGGGATCCATTACGTCATGGTGGTATGATCACACTCGTCATGTTCCTGTGTCGCAATTCTATTAAATCCATCGTTTCTGCTCGCAACAATCAAATTATCTCACGTTCCATGCCCCCACGACCCACCTATCGCCTCATGAAACATGTCCTCTAGATCCCGGGACCATCCCCTCTTTCACGTTGACCATGCTGCTGGCGTCTCCACCCGTAGCTTTTGCCTCGACCATTAGAAAGCTTTGCCATTTCCACATTCGTCCTTGTGATGGGATCTTCCATACGTTAGAAAGCGGGGAAAAAGCTGAACGTCGCGACTTCTACGACTAATATCTTGCAATCTGGTAACCGGATCGATGATTGCCCGGTACGTGGCGATGGGAAGGGCGAACCAGTGGAACGTGATGGCGAGCGAGAATGGTACTCGTAGAGCAGAGAACACATAACCGCGAGGACTTAAAGGTCGCCCATCAATCTTATTGCGCGAAGCATGCCCATTGCGAGTTCTAATGGGATCCTAGTGCATTAGTGCTGATAAGATCGCACCCGTTAATGTTCTTGTGTCGCAGTCCTCATAAATCCATCATTTTTTATCGCTACAATCATATTACCTCCTGTTCCAAGCCCCACGCCCCACCTAGCACCTCATGAAACATGTCCTCATCGATCCCTTACGAGACCTGTTCCCTCCATCGCGGTTCGACCTCCTTCCACTTAGCGTTTCCACCCGCAACTTTTCGCCTGTATCCGAAAACGCCTTAGATTTCCATCAGCCGTCCTTAAGCGATGGGATGTTCTATCACGATGAAAACGAGGAAAAATCTAAAGCAGCGCATTTTCGGCCGGTAGGTATCTTCACGATCGGTTCTCGGTCGGCGATTGCCGACACCGATGGCAATGGGTAGTCCGAACCCCATTTGGACAACAAGTGGAAATCCGGAATGGTACCCATAAGAGCTAAAATAGGGGTGCAACACGAGGACTTCCTAGGAGGTCACCCATCGTAGTACTACTCTAACTGAAGCACGCTTAACTACGGGGTTCTGATGGGATCCGGTTCATTAGTGCTGGTATGATTGCAACCATCATGTTCTTGTGTCGTCGTCCTCTTAAATCCATCATTTCTGATCGCTATAATCAAATTATTTCCTGTTTCATGCCCCACAGCCAACCTAGCGTTTGATGAAACATGTCCTCACCGGTCACCTACGAGACATGACCCATCCCCCCCATCGCGGTTCGACCTCCCTCCACCAAGCTTGCTATTTCCGCCGTTCGTCCTTAAACGATGGGATCTTTCATCGTTGAAGCGGGAAAAATATCGAGGCCCAGCGATTTCGACGGCCGTATATTGCTGTGGGTGCACCGGATCAGCGATCGCCCGGCAGAAGGTGATGGGAAGGGCCAAACCCATGGGATGACAGGTGGCAAGTCGGAATAGTACCCATAAGAGCCAAAAAGAGGGGTGCAACACGAAGACTTCCAAAGAGGTCACCCATCCACAATCTTACTCTCACCCGAGCATGATCAGGCGGGGACCTCGATGGGATCGGTACGTATAGCTGAGTATGGTGCACCCGTCATGTTCTGTGCTCGTAGTCTTCTTAAATCCATCGTTTTTGATCGCTACAATCAAATTATCTCTCGTTCCATGCCTCATGAAACATGTCCTCACCAATCCCCTACGAGACCCATCCCCTCCATCGCGGTTCGACCTCTCTTAATGATAGGCCGAAAACGTGGTGTGTAAAATATCATCACAGCGCCAAGTGCACGCGTCGCCCCAAGTAATATAGTGTACCAAAAGGTACGGATATCGATCCAAGGGGATAGGAGAATTTAATATAAAGATGTGCTTTTTAGATATTATCTGATAAACGTATTATGAGAAAGAAATCAAATGTGTGAATTTCAACTAAACTATAGATCTTACTGAATTACTGTGTATTGAAGACTAGGGCTATGTCTCCCCCGCACGATTCGATGGATTATTTCTTAAAGATGGGATGTCGGTTTATTTATGAGTTTCTTAATGGTTAGAGTGATCTTGTCTATGAGATACCCTCTCTCGAGGTGTGTTCGCCTATACTTCGCTAGTAGAGTTGGGTATATCACCACATCCCGATTCGGTACTCCGAAATGCTTAAAATGTTCTAACCTTATTTGCCACCTTTGGGATGGAATATCTCTATTCACCGACTCTTTCGCCAAAACTTCTATACTCATATCTGAGCATCCTCTGTCTCACCGAATCTCGGATCTCTAGCATGAACATCCTAATGTTGGCTAAACATTACCATATAATTGATCTACGGATGTAAAGCGAGATGTAATAAATCATAAATAATTGAAAATATAAATTAATCAACTTTAATCCATCAGCGTGGGGTTCCATGAGACCACAGAGTATAGATCTAGAACATAATGATCACGAAAACACAAGTATGTGATATATAAACCATAAGTTCCATTGTCTAAATCAAAGAACCAATACAAAAGTCCGGGCTCTTCTTCAGGGTCGATGCCATTCTTTGCTTTCTAATTCAGCGCCACTAATGCATGCACGTTTCCGTGCCCCCAGTCGACCCTCCATTTGCTTTTAATGCGAGAAGCGAGCTGCACTAACGTCGGCGACATTTCAGCGTCATGGCGTTGAGGCGTCGCGACGTTGAGCGTCGGCGACATTGAGGCGTCGCGGCGTTCGCCGGCTTGTTGACACGCGGTAGTTGACCTAGCGTCAGCGGCGTTGGGGCGTCCGCGGCGTTGGGGCGTCACGGCGTGGGGGCGTCCGCGGCGGCCGGAAGCGGCGATACGACGCACGATGGATTGACCCTAGCGATCAGCGGCGTTGGGGCGTCACGCGGCGATGGGGCGTCCGCGACGTTGGGGCGTCGCGGCGTTCCAGCCATCTTCATCACGATGTCTCATACGCTCCGAAATTGCTTTAATTTTGCCTTTTGCTCCGATACTGCGATCGACACGATCACCAACTGAGGGTATTCAGCCACGAAAACTATGAAATTAAATATAAAATAAGCGTGAAATGAAAGGAGCCGTAGGGTATAATGTGAGTGTTTTAGGCCTCATCCACCCTGACTTAGTTTCTTGGCATGTCTGAAGCAGGCGACTCTAAACCCCAACACACACTCACATGTACTAAAGTCTAACACGAAGGTAGTGATGCACATGCTGAAAAGTAGAGGATCAAATTGGACCGACTCACACTGCTGGCGTTTTGTTTGAAGTTCACAGGATGCACACAAGTGTTCGACTTTCAGAAGAACTAGGTTGAAATAGGTAAAAGTGACTAGTGCCTCAAATTCCATGGTATTCAATAACCTTTCCAAGGATACATGTCTTTGTCGAATGAATATTTTCTAGTGTATACCTAAGTTCCGACACCCCCCAAACTTGAACTCAACTCACCTATTTGGAAAAAACTAACTAGAAAGGATAAGAAGCCTTTTGCACATTATACAAAATATCTAGAAATATTTCACAAATACCTAAAATGAAGACCTAGTGCCAAGGAGTTTTTAGATGAATGTTCCTGTAGCGGGGATCCATTGGTGACTCCCCACCAATTAGTTAAGGGCACCGGGCATTAAATTCCCTTCAAACTTCAACCCGAACACTCAGCGAGCTCAAGGCCCTAGGTTGTGGGAATAATCAAATCATGGCTCCCATGTAGCGGACGGTGAGTCGATGACTCCCAGCGGTTGGCTTAGGGCATTAGGCTTTGAAAGACCCTCGGATTTGTGCTAAGGGATTAGTTGGATTCACTTATTCTAGTGCATATATATATATATATATATATATATATATATATATATATATATATACTATATATATATATATATATATATATTTTTTTTTTTTTTTTTTTTTTTATTTAGGGCTCGATGGCAATCCTCTTTTGTTTAGGTGTCCCATCACTTAGGTGGTTAGAGACTCCCAAGGTTTGTCGAGTTTTAGTAGTGGTCTCGGCACCTATGCATGCCAGAGGATATTAAGTGTGTGAATGTGGTGAGGTTCTTGAAATGGTTTCTTGACTGCCGGAAGTGGTTCATAAACCCTCCACCTATTAACCTAATTACCAGAGCATCAAACATCATATGCATCCTTTTTCCCATACCCATAGTGGATTTAATTCAGAGTAAGTCTTTGACCTCACAACATGGCACACATACACAAGCGACCTACACATGAAACTCTGCATTATAGAGATGAACTAACCTGAAACATAAACAGAAAATTAACACATGACTCCACACAAAACTCAATATACTAAGATGGGCAGTCCTACAAAAATAAACTACGTATAGAAATGTAACTAACTATAAATCGTAAGTAACATCGTGAATGAAAATAAGCGGCTTGACCTTGCAAAAACATAAGGCAGATACACCTGAAAATCAGTGTCACCGCCCCAGACAAGATATCCAGTGTCCTCAGCGGCAATATAAACGATGAAATTAGAGAACTCCCCACGAGTAGAGGCTCAGCTGCGGTGAGTGGCGGTGGCGGTAGTGGAAGAAGCGGAAAGGCCCGAGCAAGCGAGCACTGGAGGCTTCTTCTTCGAAGAATGGTGGCTGGTTGGCCCGACAAGTATGCACATCGGCCCGGGCGCCTCCATATCACATTGATGGGACTCGGTGCTCCTGGGTCTCGTCCCATAATGCGTCAAAGCGCTCAGTAAGGGAGAGCATCGGGTCCTCGGGGTCGGGTGAGGGACTGGAGGGAGCTGCCTCCGTAGGCGGTGTTGGTGGTGGTGGTAGATGAGACCGAGGGTGCGATGTCCTCCCAGGGATCGCCGGGAGTCAAGCAGGCTGATAGTCATGAAGCTCGTCCTCGTGCGAGGGCTCATGGCGAGATCGTGACCCCCTCCGGGTCTCGGAGACACACGTTATCCCTCTTAAGCCAGATGTAAGCTTTAATAGGGTGTAGCCATGTCATTGTCATCAGGCACCGGCTCGTTTCATAAGCCAAAGATGAGAAGGGTGCCCCAGATTCATTTAGCGTCCGGTTATGGAGGATAGCATCACCATAGCACACTTGACATCAAAAGGTATATCACGTATGATGGCATAGTTGAAGCGACACGGCAGGCATCACTTCACACACGTTAAATCGTGGGGCGAGGCGTGACGTGATGAAAGTGATGCCATACCTTAGGGATAAAAGGCCAAATGTTTGGCCTTGAAGAGTAGGCTGCATGGCCCTCGTTGGTAATTTTCCACTCACCCAGGCCATTAGTGGGGCAGAATGACCTCGGGGTGGTAGAATCTGGTAAGCCGTCGAGCGGCTCGGAGGGACATGATCACAGACTATGGCAGCTATTGATGCGACTCACTTGAAGTCGACCCAGTGATACTCCCCTCACAGTAGCACTTTCTTGGGACGTGGGAGGCGAGATTAGCGTAGAACTCTCGCACCACACTCATCGCTGCTGGATGAGGTGGTTGGCACAAGGCTCGCCATCCCTTGGCCGCTATGGTCTTCCGGAAGAAGTCATCCGGATGGTGGAAGCCTTCTCCTTGATGAACGATCGGTTCTTGCGGAAATAGTGCCGGAAGCCGATCAGTGACCTCATTGACGAACCGCGTGACATCATAATTTGGAATTCGGGTCCTCGCTAGATAAAGGCACAAGCATTGAGCAATTTCTGCCTTTGCGGACATTAGAGGCGAGAGCGGTGGTACAAGTTACTAGATTAGCTCTTGGTGACTGAAACGACACTACAAACACCTAAAGTGCATAGTTAAAAAGCGAAACTAACTAAATTGTACTAATGACTCGAAATGGGACTCAAACACCCAAAATAAACCTAATATGACTGCGGATGTGGACCTAAAGGACTCCTGGAGCCCGTCGTGGTTCACTAACTTGATGTGAGCTAAGTGAATGTAGGGTGAATGTGGAGGTGATAGTGGACCAGTTGGTGATGGTGACGGTGGTGTGCCAAGAGAAAGTCGGAGGGCAATATACGAGCCTCAGGCACGTGAAGAACTCCGTGAGCAGTCTTGAGTGGTGGGAAGAGGGAAGCTAGGGTTTATCAGGAATGGGGTGAATTAGAACAAAATGGGGTGAAGGGGCCTTAAGCGGGGCGACGTCGCGTGATTCGGGAACAGCGTCGCGACGTTCTGGAGGATATCACGCGACGTCGCGGCGTTCACGGTAGTCTTAAACAGCGTCGCGTTGGATGCTCAGCGTCATGACGTTCGGAGAAGCTAATAATCGGCGTCGCGACGTTGATATCTCCGCATCGCTGACGTTCGGGAGGAGTTTAAAATCAGCGTCGCAGCGTTGGAAATCCGCGTCGCGGCGTTCGGAGACACCAAAGAAATCAGCGTCGCGACGTTCGAATCTCACGTCCATAGCGTTCGAGAGAAGAGAGGAGTAAAATTGGCGTCGCGGCGTTCGCGGTCGATGCCCGCGATAGGTTGAAGCGGAATCAACAAAATTTATATCCTATATTCACTCTACTTTGCCGTGTATAGCGGTCTAGAGTTCGAACACGGGGATAGGTTTTCATCCTAGGAATGATTTGCATAAGTGTGAAAAGGTAAGGCTTTCTATTTGGATTTTTGGATTTGTTTCAAAAACAGTGTGAGTAGTTTGAGCTTGAATAAGCGTAAGGCGAAAGTGATGTGTGTGAAAGGTAACTTTGAAGATTTAGGTCACTAACTTGATAACATAGGCAAACAAATTGTCCTCGGGTTTATCCTCGCATTATGACAAACAACCTATAGTCCATGCCATACTTAGGATCTTTGTTTAACTAACTAAGCCTAACCACAAAAACCACTCTATTTGAGTCAACACGAAACATGCATCTATAGCCTTGCAATTTAAAACCTGACATTCGACATCATTTTAGTGGCTCGTGAGCCATCTAAAAACCACAGTGCATCTATTGATAAGTATACCTTGTATCCACAAAGCATTGTAAGTATTGGCCCGAATTAATGACATTAAATGATGTTGACCACTGGTTGAGAAGATGGGAGCCATAAATACAGTACTGTGGCATTCGACACATGAGGAATGACATGGCGCCTGACCAAGCTAGCTTCCTTCCTCTTCAAAGAAAGAAACAGCCAAGCATCTCTCTTGAGTTGTCATCCTCAAGAGGGTGTTTGGCTTTAGAAATGAGAGAAAGAGGAGAGAGAAGAGAGAAAAGCAAACCTAGCGAAGGCTGCAGAGATATTTACATGAAATAAAAATTGTGCCAAAATATTTCTCTCGATTTCTTCTCTCCTTTATTCTGCAAAAAACTATGGGGGTTTATATATGCCACTTATTGCAGGCTTCTAATAAACTAACATTTTGGCTAAAATAAAGGCAAGGAAGTAATACACCAAAATGAAGTTGGTTTGCATTAATTACAAAAGGATGACAAAATGAGACAATTTCGCTAGGCGAAAATTTATTGGAAGTAGCGAAATCACCAGATAAGCGAGAAATCGAAAATTTCGCTAGGCATTGTGTTTAACCTTCTTGAGGAAATTTATCATATGAAATTTTAGGTGATAAGCGAAAGCTTGTCTTCGGTAGGAGCAGTGTAGAGCGAAATCCTTGGAGTGCAAGCGAAAATTCACGCAATTTCGGTAGGATTGAAATTTCGCAATCTGATTGAAATACCGCAATCTTAGCGAAATTCACACGGAATTGCTAATCTTCCTTTGCATGGCCTCTTTGCTCTATCTTGCACGACTTTTATCACTTTGCCTTCATTCTTTCTTTGATTTTGAGTATGTTTGATGGGCGTGAATGGGTTGATCTTCATGGTTTAGCATATGTCTCGATATTGAACTCTCAAGGTCTGTAGCACACAAAACAACCCAAAAATAACCTCCCAGCGGCATAAATGATACTAAGAACACTGAACACTTCAATGGCAATTGACGCGAATTAGTCTTGTAGCGCAAAAACCTATCTGAAATAAATTAATACTTTTTGGGCACTAATCGATTCTGAAGAAGGCTTCAAACAAAATTTTGCACCTTAAGTAGCCCGTATCTGGGACCCTCCCTCTGTAAATGTGACTCTGGACTTGTAATGCTGCATAGCGGATCCTCCCGATGCTGCGTTCGCGAGTCTGAAAGTAAACAACGAGAGACACCGTTACGAATGAAAATCTACGAACCAATATAAATGAGAAAACAGGACAGATTTCAAGAAAAACTTGGGTTGCCTCCCAGCTATGTTGTGTCGTTAGCTCGGCGTACGAATCTCGATATTAACTCGGGGACGAGCTCTTATGACCTTCTTGTGCCGTCGTGCGGTCGGAGGAATGATATGCTTTGATTCGTGCCGGTAGGGTGAGCGGAATCAACAAAATTTGTTTCCTATGTTCTTCCTCTTTACTTAGTAGTCAAGCTACTTCTTGACATAGTGGTCTAGAGTCGAACATGGGGATGGGTTTCATCTATGAATGACTCGCATCGGTGTTGAAAAATGGTGAGGCTTTAGTTTGGATTTTGGACTTTTGTTTCAAAGCGATGGAGATTAATATGATTCTTGACTAATTTGTAAAAGCTTAAAGTTAATTGTGAAATGGTAACGCCAGTTTAGGTCACTAACTTGATAACATGGGTAAAACAAGTGTCCTGGGTCATATCCTCGCATTATGGCCGAATAACATATAAAGTCAAGAAAGCCATAACGGATCTTTGTTTAACTAGAAAGAGCTAACCTAGAATCACTCCTATTTGAGTCAACACGGTAATATGCACTCCTGACCCCTTCGGTTTAAAACCTAACACTCAAACATGTTTTGAGTGGCTCATTAAAATTGCGTCTAAGAATCTGATTATCCCTAACAATAGAGTATGCCTTTGTGCCACCAAAACATGGTAAGTATTGGCCAAGTAATGACATTAAATGATATTCAACCTAATTTGAAAAGTAGAGCCATAAATCCCCGATGCACATGGCATTTAAACATGAGGACCACACCACTTAGTTGCCCCATGACCAAGTTAATACCTTCCTCTTCAAGGCTATAAGGCTTAGCCAAGCATCCTTGAGTTGTCATCCTAAAGGGGGTGTTTGGCAACTGAAAATGAAGAAAGAGGAGAAGAAGAAACAAACCTGAAATGAAAGTTGTGGGTTTGTATTGAAAATCTGAAATTGCTTAAAGTTTCTTAGGGTTACAAATCATGGGGGCTTATATAGGCCGCTGAAGTGTGGCATCTGAAAGCTGAAATATTGTGAAACCATCTGAGGAGACAAGGAGGTAGCCACACCATGAGGTCGTTTGGCATTAGTACAAAATTGACGAGGCGGGAATTTCGCTATGCGGGGAGAGATTTCGCTAGGATAGCGAAAATTTAAGCTAGCCTAAGAACTGCTGCCTAGCGAAATTGCACGAATAAGCGAATCACAAATTTTATTTATGCCCAGTGAATTTCGCTGGCTAGCGGGAATTTGGCTAACCTAGCAGAAATTTGTGAGAATGGCGAAAATGAGGGATTTCGCTAGGCAGAGTGATTTTAAGCTGTCTTGAAATTTCTCTAGCCTAGCGAAATTTCCCAGACTAAGCTAGGATTGCGGGAATTTTCACTATGGATTGCGAAATTTTTCGCCGTCCGCGAAATTTTAGCAATCATAGCGAAATTTCCTAGGTTGCACATTCTTCAACGCGCCTCTTGCACCTTCCTGCATCACTTTTTCATCACATTTTGCCTTCGCTGCTATTGCATCTTGGTATTTGTGATGGTGAAAAATAGTTTCAATCTTCATGGTTCCATACGTATCTCGATGTCGAACTCCCGAGTATCTGGCTTTATGAAAATAACGAAATAACTCTCGAAATGGCATAAGTGATACTAAGTGGACATGAACACCTCAATTAGCCCAATTGATACGATTAGTGCGCAAAAGCACTCAAAACCTATCTGACCAAGATCAAATAGCGCTTTTGAGCAATCTTTCAGCATGGAACTCGCCTCCCAATCTGGCTTGGCCCAGTTGGGTGGTGGCTTTGTGAATGTGCCTTTCTCCAGGATGTAACCTTTGCCCCACCGTGTGAAAAGAGCGGTGCTTGTGAAGGCGGACCATTTTAGACTTCAATTTCCCGGAAGAGCTTTGGCGAGTGAATAAAGAACTTGTTGTCTGCTAGTGAACTCTTACGGTAATGTGTTTATCGTCTTGAGGCTTTTGTATTTCCTTGTAGTGCGGGGCATTTCGTAAGCCGTTTCTAAATTCGTCTAGTTCAGCTAGTTTATGCTGATCCTTCTCTTTGCTAGTGTACTGTCCATATTCAACTGTCGAGTTGCCCAGTAGGCTCGATGCTCCAATTCCACTGGAAGATGGCATGCTTTGCCATACACAAGTCTGAAAGGCGACATACCCAAAGGAGTTTTAAAAGCTGTGCGGTACGCCCAGAGTGCATCTTCGATCTTTAGACCAATCCTTCTGGGCCCATTAACGGTCTTCTCTAGAATAAGACTTAATTTCTCGATTTGACACCTCTGCTTACCCATTTGTGCGGGTGGTATCACGAGAGATGTGCGATGTGGCATATACTTTTACAAAACCTTGTCAATTACCTTAATGCAAAAATAGTACCATTATACGTGATCGGCGCTCGAGGAGTTCGTCGAAGAATATGTTCTTTGCGAAGAAATTGAGACACTACCTTGGCATCGTTGGTGCGGGTTGGAATTGCTTCCACCCACTTCGATACATAGTCTACTGCCAGTAGAATGTACAGGTTGTTATAGGATGAGGGAAATGGTCCCATGAAATCCATCCCCCATAAGTCAAATAGCTCTACTTCCAGAATGGGATGCATGGGTGGTTCGTCCTTTCTAGAAATACCTCCCATTCTTTGACATTTGTCACATGTGGATACGAAACGATGAGCGTCTTTGAATAAGGTAGGCCAGTAAAAGCCTGATTGAAGTACCTTGGCGGCAGTTCTCTTGCCACCAAAATGTCCACCACATGGTAGAGAGTGGCAGTGGATCAGTATACTGTTCATTTCATCTTCGGGCACACATCTCCGGATTACCTGATCAACACAGTGTTTGTAAAGAATAAACCTCCCGATAATAGTGTTTACGATGTCACGAAAAACCTCTTTTTACATTTGATAGTTAAATTAGGAGGGATTACCTTGTGACAATAATTCACGCTGTCACAAATATGGGCCGCCCTCTTATCCTCGATAGCTAAGAGTTTCTCATCGAAGGTCGTCATTCACTTGAACATCATTACTTGTCCCTTCAGTAGTGAAGATAGATCGCACTAGTTCCAGTGCCATACATGTTCAATCTCAATATCAAATTCTTGCGGCAAAGAACTAACGGATTAATGAGTTTGGCGTGCTTGATCATCTGTGTTGGCAATGGAATGATCGATGTGGACTACTACCTTGTTCTGTCGGATAAAGGCTGGGTGTCACAAAAGGCAAGGCGACAGCAAAGTTCTCTCACGTGGTAAACGATTCAGTGAACATCATTAAGTTTTCTATTTGCATAGTAGATTACTTGGAAAATTTTCTCTCGTTTATGCTGTGTTGCCCCGATAAGGGTCGATTAGTAACACCATAGTTCAAAGGAAAAGACCAATATGGAGCCAAGACAATAGGAGCTGAGATCAACTTATCCTTGGCACTAAAAATGCATGCAAACCTTTGAATCGAACTCAAATGGGGATCCTTGGACCGGAAAGGTTAGACAAACGGTTTTTCTGTCTGAAGCGTCTTTAATAGGCGCTGTAAAATCGGCGTGCCCTAAAAGCCCGAATCCCTTTGCGTGAGGGTGGAGCCTTTCAGGTAGCTGACTCTTACGCTCTGTCTACCTCACATCCCTCTTCTTTGAAATCCGATGCGAGAGTACAGCCCTCTTGATGCCAAGTAGCTTTTCAGGTGGGCACGGTGGTCTCCTGCTACCTTACTATCTGAATCTCAAGTTTTCCAAACGGTTGATAAAGATCGCCCAATGCGAAAAATCGTCCATGAAGATCTCGATTGTCTTCTCAACCATGTCGGAGAAAATGGCCATCATACATCGTTGGAAAGTGTCAGGCGCATTACACAGTCCGAAGGGCATCCGCCTGAATGCGAATGTCCCATATGGACAAGTGAATGTCGTCTTCTCCTAATCTTCAGGGGCTATAGCAATTTGATTGTAGCCGGAATATCCATCCAAAAAGCAATAGTATTCATGACCGACTGTCGATCCGGCATCGATCTAGAAAGCGGTAATGAAATGATCTTTTAAGTGGCTTTGTTCAGTTTAGATAATCAATACAAATCCTCCACCGATGGCTGTTCGAAAGCGGTAAGATGTTATTTTCGATTCACGATGGCGGTTGTTTCTCCCTTCTTGGTACTACTTAACGGACTTACCCATGTCTTGTATGCAAATGAGATAAATCACTGATATCTAGCCATTTTAAAACTTCCTTTCGGACTACCTCTTTCATTGTCGGATTCAACCTCCTCTGTGCTTCTGCGAAGGTTTTATGTCACGTCTTCTAGTAAAATACGATGCATGCACATAGAAGGCGAATCCCTTTTCATCATTAGAGACCACCCAAGTGCACTTTTATGATCTCTAAGGACCCTCATTCTTTTCCTCCTCTGAATTCGTCGAGGATCTTTGAGATGATCTTTGGTAAAGTGGATGCTCCCCCCCAGTATGCATACTTGAATGGCTAGGTAGGGTTTTATTCATCGTGGGTGGTTGTTCCATACCCAGATGGCACTAAGCGTTTAACTCCTTCACCTAGAATTGAAGTATTTCCTCTAATGAGTCCCAAAAGAGTCCATCCATTTAACATATTCCTCTGCCTCTGTACCATTGTTCTCATAATCATTTTCTCTTAGGCTAGCCTCAAAGAATTCGAGTGAGACAACTTTGGCTAGACACTATAGCTCTACTATCTCGTATGAAACAAGTATCACTCTTTCTTTGGATGCCTCCTTCTTCAAACACATTGAACTTGGCTCCGTGGATCACACTCTCAATTTAGTTCTCCTCTCACGAACATCAATCATCATACACTTTGTTCTGCAAGCAGTGCAAGATTATGGGTATTTCTTTATCCTCTTCCATATCTAATACAATGAAATCTGCTGGGAAGATAAACTTGTCAACTTTCACGAGGACGTCTTCTATTACCCCTCTCGGATGCTTCAAAGATCTATCGGCAAAAATTTGAAGTGTGAGCGTAATCGGGCGGGCCTCACTAATCAACGTTTGAAAATGGATAAAGGGCACCCAGAGATTAATAAGCACCTAAATCACATAGGGCCCTCTCAAAGATAGCATTTCCAATAGTGCACGGGATAGTGAAAAAGTTTGCAGGTCCTTGAGCTTTGCGGCTTTCGAAAGTATGGCACTACATTCTTGATTCGTTAAGCTTGTTTGAAATCATTGATCTTCTCTTATGGGACAGAATGTCTTTCATAAATTTCACATAACTGGGCATTTGCTCTAGGGCATCAACAAACGGGATATTGATGTGTAACTTTTTGAACACCTCCATGAATTTAGTGAACTGCTTGTCCAGCTTATGCTTCTTTAGGCGCTGTGGATATGGAATTGGGGGGTTGTCCATTGCTTATTAGTGTTTCTGTGATTGTTTCTCACGAGGTTGTTCCTCTCCTCATGATCTCATTTTTAGCGAGGTGGAACCAGGCCTCCTCACCTCTACCTCTTCGATGACAGGGGTTGACCACATTTTCCAATTCCTTACCACTTCGGCATGGCGCGCCTGCATGTTCATTCCATCTCTTCATGGGTTCATTTACGGGTGGTAAGGAACTGGTTGCCTTCACATCGATAAGTTTGCCATTTGACCCATTGTACCTCAAATTTCTCAATTTGTCTTTGTCAGTTAATATTGGGTTGCATATCTGCATATTCGCCTTGGTTTCATTCATGAAAGCGAGTGTGAGTGCTTATTTGAGAGCGAGAGCTTGTTCTAAATCCACCTTCTTCTCGAGAGGTGGTTTCATTCAGTTGATGGCATGTTATTACGGTCTTTCTCCATCCATACCATGATTGTTCTGGCTGTGCGGTCGATTATTACGCCACCCTTGGCTTGATTACGATTCTAATAATGTTGCCCCATTTGTCCTTGTTCTTGTGGCGATTACGATTGAACATCGACACATACTAGGCTTGCTTTCTGCCTATTGGTTCTGTGGCATTATGTCTTATTGTCTTTGTCCTCCACGAATCCACCTGACTCCGTGGGTTAGTACGTATGGCATTTGTTGTACCTTGTTGTCTAGTTAACTGCTTGGTCAGCTGTGCAACATGATTAACGGTTGTTGAGAACTTCGATTATCTGTGCCACCATGGCTTTTCTTGGTGCGATCTTCCTCCCAGGCCGATTTGTATTGGTTGTGGCATCTTCCGAGGAATTTCATAGGCTTAATCAGTGGTTTCTTCATTGGTGCTCTTCCAGTAGGGGCATCGATCCTTTGTTCTAGTTGCGTTCCTCGACCCGTTGAAGGTATGGACTTGCTCCATAGTTGGTTGTGATGCGGGCACTTCATGTAGTTGTGAAATCTATTGTTCCATGCCTGCCTTGGAGCTCTCCCCCTCTAGTTGCCCAAAGTGTTGATTTCTTGCCTGAGTTATGCAATTTTGAAGGCGGGAAAGATCTTGGTGGGGAATTTGCACTAAATCGTTCCACGAGTAAATGGAATCCGGTGGTGGCCCAGTTGCTTGATGTAACTCCCATCTGGCGGCAGTGGGAACAATCGCGACACGAGAGCTTCTTGATGGCCCATTGTGCTTGGCGTGTCGCAGACTTCAGGGAGTTGGTCAAATATAATCGGCGGGTTCTCATGGGGTAATCAAGCAGATGTTTGGAGCATGCGTAAGGTAGCGGACGACTAAAAGTTGTTTGCTTGGGAGCCGTGGATCTTCTTATAGATTTATCTGAACCCACGGTGGGTGGTAGAAGCGAAACTTCCTCCCCAATAACATGAAAGGATCATCTGGCTGTATAAATGGTCGGGGTGCTTGATTCCTTCCATGATTACCATTACGGCCTCTCACGGGAGCTCGTTTGCTCAATCTTAGATCCTGCTTTTCATTGTCACCCGTGTTTACAAATTTAAGTATGTTCGGAGTTCTTTGTTCTCGGCGTATTACGTGTAAGTTCTTTCTGGCTCGAGGATCAAGCGGATGTTAGTCCAACTTTGATCTTGTCGGTGCATGTACTCAGAAATCTAAAAATGATCACACCTGAAACAACGAAGACCCGATTACGGCACTTGTAAAAACAATAAAAATAGAAATTCGGGTAATATCTAATTGCTTTATTCTACATATCAATCTCGACCTAGTCCGACAGCGGCGTAAAACTTGATAATCCGCGTGGTGTGTAAAATATACGCTATCTGTATGAAGTGCGCGTCGCCCCGAAGTAATATAGTGTGCGAGGTACGGATAGCGATCAGGGGGCGAGGGGAGGGGGTGAATCACAAAATTAATTGCTTTAGATATTATGCGAGATAAACGTATTATGAAGAAATCAAATGTGAATTTTGACTAAACTCACGGAATCTTCTTGAATTGCGTATTGAAGATTAAGGCTATGTCTCCCCGCCACGTTCGATGGATTATTTCTTAAAGATGAGGTGTCGATTTATTTATGATTTCTTAATGGCTGGAGTGATCTTGTCTATGAGATGCCCTCTCGAGGTGTATTCGCCTATCTCGCTAGTAGAGTTGGGTATATCTGCATCCCGGTCGGTACTTGAAATGCCCAAATGTTCTTATTTGCCGCGCCCGGATCGGGAATATCTACATTCAGGCTCGACAATTTGCTACTCGTATCTGAGTATCCTCATCTCTCGAATCTCGTGTCTCTAGCATGAACATCCTAATGTTGGCCAAACATTACCATGTAATTGATCTGGTTCTTAAAGCGGATAATAATAAATCATAAATAATTGAATAATATAAATTAATAAACTTTAATCCATCAGCGTGTGAGGTTAAATGAGATTATAAGTATAGATCTAGAACATAATGATCACGAAAACCTGAAGTATGTGATATATAAAACATAAGTTCCATTGTCTAAATCAAAGAACCAATACAAAAGTTCGGGCTCTTCTTCGGGGTCGATATGCATTTCTTTGCTCTGATTTAGGCGCCTAATCGTACGTTTCCGTGCTAGTCTGGCCTCCATTTGCTTTTAATGCTAAGAAGCGGAGCTGCTTAGCGGCGTCGGCGATGTTGCGGCGTTCGCGGCGTTGGGGCGTCGCGGCGTTGCCGCTGTTGACTTGCGATGGATTGATCCAGCGTCGCGGCGTTGGGGCGTCCTGGCGTGGCGTCGCGCGGCGTTGGGGCGTCGCGACGTTGACCATCTTTATCGATATCTTACGCTCCCAAATTACTTCGCGAGTTTTGCCTTTTTGCTCGATGTACGCATCAACACGATCACCAACTCCCGGTATCGACCCACGAAAAACTATGTAATTAAATATAAAATAAGAGTGAAATGAAATACCGACGCATGTATAATATGAGTGTTTTAGGCACTCATCCGCACTGAACATTTCCGCGCCTTTCGCCGCTGATAATCGAAAATGCTTATCGTTTTACGCCGTTTCATCCTCAGGTAATGGGATCTTTGATGCGCGACGAAAATGGGAAAAATATCATCTGTGGCGTTTTAAATGACCCTTATCTTCTGACCGGGTTCTCGGATGAATAATCCACCCCGCCAGTGGAAATGCATTGAGAAGAGTGAACCCATTAAACGACAGTGACAAGTATTAATGGTACCCGTAAGAGAGAAAAAGAGGTGCAACACGAGGACTTCTGAGTCACCCATCCCTAGTACTACTCTTGCCCAGAAACACGCTCAAGCTGCGAGAAGTTTGATGGATCAGTACATTAGTGCTTGTATGATCGCACCCGTCACGTTCATGTGTAACAATCATCTTAAATCCCATCATTTACATTGCGGCTTATTAAAATTATCTCCCGTTCCATGCCGCGGCCCACTGGCCCCTCATGAAACACATCCTCACCCGATCCCCTCTGAGACCCATCCTCCTTAGTTCGACCTCGCTCCTGTCGTTTCCACCAACTTTTGCCTGAGCGAGTCAGCTTTCCATTTCCGTCGTTCGTCCTTAAACGATGGGATCTTCCATGTGGCAAAAAACAGGGAAAAATCATAGACGCACGATTTTTAAGGCCCTTCTCTTGCGATGGCAGATTGCCTGAATCGATGCGGGTGCTAATGGCGTAGGAAATTCGAGCCATTGGAGACGACAGTGGCAAGCCATAATGGTACCCGTAAGATCCAGGGTGCAACCACGAGGACCGTAGGTCACCCATCCCCTGATACTACTCGCGAAGCACACTCCAGCTATGGAGTTCGTGGGATACGGTGCATTAGTCTTTGAGTATGATGCACCCATCATGTTCCAATGTCGCAATCCTCTGAAATCCATCGTTTCGGATGGTTACAATAAAATTATCTCCCGTTCCATGCCCCTCGGCCCACCTAGTACCTCATGAAACATGTCTTCACCGATCCCCTACGAGACCCGTCCCCTCCATCGTGGTTCGACCTCCCTCTACCAAGCGTTTCCACCCATAACTTTCACCTCGACCGTCGAAAAAGTTTGTTGTTTCCGCCGTTGATTAGTACCCAAATAGTGCAGTATTGAGCCTTGTTTATAGCAGGTTTTATGCGCTTTTTGTGTACTATTCGACTTCAATAACTCAATTGACATTAAAGTCCGGCTTTCTTGCGTCACATTTTGTAATATTTTAGTAGTTTATAGGTCGAAAGCCTCCTTGATTCCTCCAATTTGACCGAGGCACATTGAACTGGCTGGGTCGAAGACTCATGATCAAATCGATGGAAATTAGACAAATTTATTGAACAATGAAATGAGCTATCGAAATTTTGGGGGTTGAAAAATTTGCTTAACTGCAAATTGTAGTGCAGATTTTCTACAACACGAACCTTGCTCATACATGCACAGACTACTTTTTGATCCACTTGTTGGTGGTTTTATAAAGTTTACCCTTGTGTAATTTTGATTCCTTAAGTTTTGCCTCGGCCCTCCAAAAATCTTGCCATTTCCGCTGAATTACGTTGATAAATAGTGGGACCTTAAACGATAAGCGGAAGAATCTCAGACGAATGATTTTAAAGGCCCGTATCTTGCGATCGGGTGCTCGGATCGACGATCGCCCGATGCCAATGGCGATGGAAAGGGCCGGAGCAGGAAGACAGAGTGGAAGCAAGGAATGCTGGTGCAGTAAAGCCAAAGAGGGTCTGACAGAGGACTTCGAGGGTTTGCCCGTCTAGTACTACTCTCGCCCAAGCACGCTTAACTGCGGAGTTCTGATGGGATCCAGTGCATTAGTGCTGGTATGATCGCATCGGTCATGTTTATGTGTCGTAATCCTCTTAAATCCATCGTTTATAATTGCTACAATCAAATTATCTCTCGTTCCATGCCCCACGACCCACCTAGCGCCTCACGAAACATGTCCTCACCGATCCCCTACGAGACCCATCCCCTCCGTCGTGGTTCGACCTCCCTCCACCAAGTGTTTCTACCCATAACTTTTGCATCAACCTTCCATAACGCTTGTTGTTTCCGCGGTTTGTCTTGAAACGATGGGATCTTCCATGCGGTCGGCGAAATCCCGGTCTTTAGATTTTGAAGGCCCGGTATGTTGCGTCGGGTGCTTGGATGAGCTATAGCACCGATGTAGATGGCCATGGAGAGTACGAACCCATTGGAAGACAAGTGGCAAGCTGGATAATTTGCCCGTAAGAGCAAGGGTCTAAAAAGTGGACTTCCTAAGAGGTCACTATCCTGAATCTTACTCTCGCCCGAAGCACGCTTAATTGCGGAACGTGGGATCGATGCGTGAAATTGTTGATCTGATGACTTGCGTCATGTTCATGTCATGATCCTCCTTATTCATCGTTTTTTATCGTTACAATCAAATTATCTCTCGTTCCATGCCCCACGGCCCACCTAGCGCCTCATGAAACATGTCCTCACTGATCCCCTACGAGACCCATTCCCTCTACCGCGGTTCGAACTCCCTCCACCAATCGCTTCCACCCATAACTTTCGCCTCAACTGTCTCAAAAGCTTGCCATTTGCGCCGTTCGTCCTTAAACGATGGGATCTTCCATGAAGCAGAAAACGGGGACAAATCCAAGACGCGCGATTTCGATGAACCGTATCTTGCGATCGGGTGCTCGGATTGACGATCGCTTGGCGTTGATGTCGATGGGAAGGGCCGAAACCATTAGGTCGACAAGTGGCAAGCCGGAATGGTACCCGTAAGAGACTTGAGGTGCAACGAGGACTTCCCAGGAGGTTCTTACATCTCAGCACTCTAGCCCCGAGCAGCTTCTTAGCGAGTTCGATGAGGATCCGGTCTGCGTGGATTAGGGTATGATGCGCACCGTCATGTTCGGTCAGCCCGATCCTTTTAAATCCGCCGTTTCGATCACTTTGCCAATCAAATTATCTCCCGTTCCTTACGACCCACCTGGCGTCACCATGAAACTTGTCATCACCGTACCCTCTGAGACCCATCCCACTCCATCGTGGTCTGACCTCCCTCCATAAGCGTTTCCACCGCTAACTACTTCGGCGAAATGCAAAAAGCTTGTTATTCTGCCATCGTCATGCAGCAATCAGGATCTTCAATGGTTTAGAAATTAGATAAAAAATCTCAGAAGCGCGATTTCGATGGCCCGTATCTTGAGATCGGGTGCTCGGATCAACGATCTCCCGACGCCGATGGTGATAAAAAGGGCCGAACCCATTTGGTGGACAAGTGTGGCCAGAATGGTACGTAGAGGCAGATGGAGTGTAACACAGGACTTCCCCAGGAGGTTCACCCATCCATGCCCAACTCTTGCCCAAGCACACTTAGCTGGAGTTCCTAATCGAATGCGGTGCATTGGTATGTGTGGTTGCGATCATCTTTCTATGTCATGATCTCTGAAATCATCTTTTTCCTGTCTTCTGATCAAATTATCTCTGGGTTCCAAGCCCGCCCACACTGGCGCCTCATGAAACTTGTTCTCACCAATCCTTACGAGACCTATCCTCAAGTAGCGATTAGGCCTCCCTCCTGTCGTTTCCACCCGTAACTTTCGCCTCGGCTTGATGCAAAAAGCTTATATTCTGATGCATCATCTAAGCGATAAGGATCTTCAATGCGGTAGAAAATGGGGTAAAATCTCAGACGCGTGATTTCGACGGCCCGTATCTTGAGATCGGGTGCTTGGATCGACGATCGCTCGACGACAATGGTGGTAAAAGTAGGAACCCATTGCGTGTAGACCAGTGGCAGCGAAATGGTACTGTAGGAGCCCCGAAAAGAGGATCTGACAATAGGACTTCCCAGGAGGTTCACCTATCCTAGTACAACTCTTGCCCAAGCATTCTTAACTGCGGAGTTCTGATCGGATCCGGTGCATTAGTGCTGGTATGATTGCACAAGTCATGTTTTTGTCTCGCGGTCCTCTTAAATCCATCATTTCGGGTCGCTACAATCAAATTATCTCTCGTTCCATGCCCCAAGGCCCACCTAACGCATCATGAAACATGTCCTCTCTGATCCCCTACGAGACCCATCCCCTCTATCGCGGTTCGACCTCCCTCCACCAATCGTTTCCCCTAATAATTATCGCCTCGACTGTCTAAAAAGCTTATCGTTTCTATTGGTCATCCTAAAACGATGGGATCTTCTATGCGGCAGAAAAAGGGGAACAATCTCAGACGCGCGATTTCGACGACCCCGTATCTTGCAATCGAGTTCTTGAATCAACGATCGCCTAGCGCTGATGGCAATGGGAAGGGTGGAACCCATTAAGTCGACAAGTGGCAAGCCGGAATGGTACCCGTAAGATCCAAAAAGAGAGGTGTAACACGAGGACTTCCAAGGAGGTTCACCCATCTTAGTACTACTCTTGCCCAAGCACGCTTAACTGTGGAGTTCTGATGGGATCCGGTGCATTAGTGCTGGTATGATCGCACCGGTCATGTTCCAGTGTCGCAGTCCCCTTTAATCCATCATTTTTTATCGCTACAATCCAATTATCTCTCGTTCCATGCCCCACGACCCACCTAGCGCCTCATGAAACATGTCCTCACCGATCCCCTACGAGACCCATCCTCTCCATCATGGTTCGACCTCCCTCCACCAAGCGTTTCCACCCACAAATTTTTCCTCGACCATCTAAAAAGCTTTCCATTCAGCAGTTCGTCCTTCGCGATGGGATCTTCCATCTTATTTGAAATCAGAATATCTCGAGATCATGAATTTTGATGGCCCTTATCTTGCAATCGAGTGCTGGGATCGACGATCCCTCGGCGCTTATGGTGATGGGCAAGGCCGAACCTAATGGGATGACAAGTGGCAAGCATGAATGGTACCCGTAAGAGCAAAAAAAAAGGGTGCAACGCGAGGACTTCCTAGGAGGTCACCAATGCTAATTATTTCTCTGCAGCACATAGCTGGGAGTTACATTGGGATCAGTGCATTAATGCTGGTATGACCACGCCTGTCATGTTCTTGTGTCGCAGTTCTCTTACATCCATCGTTTATAATCATTCACAATCAAATTATCTCCCATTCCCATGCCCCCGGCCCACCTAGCGCCTCATGAAACATGTCATAACAAATCCTCTGAAGACCCGTTCTCTCCATTCGCCGTTTGACCTCCTCCCGACAATCATTTCCTAGAACTTTCTCACCATTGTCGAAAAGCATCGTTTCCACCAATCGTCCTTAAACGATGGGATTTTCCATGCTTTGCCAAAACGGAAAAATCTCCGAATAACTATTTAAATGACCATATGTGTCGGATGCTCGAATCGACAATTGCTCGGTGTCGGGGGCGATGGGAAGGGCTGAACTCATTGGGACGACAAGTGGCAAGCTGAAATCATACCCGTAAGTGCCAAAATTAAGGGTGCAACATGAGGACTTCTAAAGAGCTCACCCGTTCTAGTACTACTCTCGCCCAAGCACGCTTAACTACGGAGTTCTGATGGGATCTGGTTCATCAATGCTAGTATGATCGTACTCGTCATGTTCCTATGTCGCAGTCCTCTTAAATCCATTCTTTCTTATCACTATAATCAAATTATCTCCCATTCCATGCCCCATAGCCCACCTAGCGCTTCATGAAACATGTCCTCCGTCAGCTGAGACCCCGTCCCTCAGTAGCGGTTAGACCTCCCGCTTCACGGCGTTTCCCGCATAACTTTCACCTCGACCGTCTAAAAAGCATCGTTTCTTACATTCATCGATAAATGATGGGACCTTCCATTCAGCATAAAACGGGGAAATATCTCATATGCACGATTTTGACGGCGTATCTTCTGTCGGGTGCTCGGATCGACCGATCGCGCGTCGTTGGTGATGGGAAGGTGGAACCCATAGAGTGCGACAAGTGGCAAGCCATAATGGTACCCATAAGATCCAAAAAGAGGGGTGCAACACGAGGACTTCCGGAGGTTCACCCATCCTAATTCTCTTGCTTCAGTAGCAAGCTAGCGTTGTTATGGTGGGATCGGTGCATTAATCTTTGGTGTGATCGCACCGATCATCACTCGATTTTGCGGTCCTCTTAAATCCATCATTTACGATTGCTGAATTAAATTATCTCTTGTTCATGGCCCCGACCACTATCGCCTCATGAAACATGTCTCACCAATCCTATGAGACCCGTCCACCAAATTGAGTTCGACCTCACCCCACCAAGCGTTTCCACCCATAACGTTCACCTCGACCGTCCAAAAAGCTTGTCGTTTCCACCGTTAGTCCTTAAATGATGGGATCTTCCTTGCGGCATAAAACTGGAAAAAATCTCAGACGCACGATTTCGTCGACCCGTATCTTACGATTGGGTGCTCGGATCGACGATAGCCCATCGCCGATGGTGATAGGAAGGGCCCAACCCATTGGGAGGACAAGTGGAAATCCGGAATGGTACCTGTAAGAGAAAGAAAAAGGGGTGCAACACAAGGACTTCCCAAGAGGTCACCCATCCTAGTACTACTCTCGCCCAAGCATGCTGAACTACGGAGTTAAGACAGTGGGATCACCCGTAGATTAGTGCTAGTATGATCGCACCCGTCATGTTCCAGTGTCGTAGTCCTCTTAAATCCATCGTTTCTCATCTCTACAATTAAATTATCTTTCATTCCATGCCCCCCGACCCACCTAGCGCCTCATGAAACATGTCCTCCGCAGGTCCCTACGAGACCCCATCCCCTGTCGCGGTTCGACCTCTCTTCACCAATGTTTCCACCCATAACTTTTCGCCTCGTAGTCAAAAAGCATTTGTCGTTTCTAGTTTGTCCTTAAGCGATGGGATCTTCTGCGACGAGGAAAAATATCAAGCGCGTGATTCGGCCGGCCGTATCTTGTGATCGAGTGCTTGGATCAGCGATCGCCCGTTAATCGATAGCAATAGGAAGGGTCGAACCCATTAGGAGGGGATAAGTGGCAAGCTATATGGTACGTAAGAGAGTGCATTTTAAAGGACTTCCTAGGAATTACACCCATCCTAATACTACCATGACACGCTCGGCTTCTACGGAATTTTGATGGGTTCCGGTGCCTTAGTGCTGGTATGATCGCATCGGTCATGTTCTGTCATGATCCTCTTGAATCCATTGTTTTAAATCATTTCGATAATTGCCTCCCAGTTCCATGCCGGCCCACTGGTTCCTCATGAAACATGTCCTCCGTCCCCTCTGAGACCCATCCTCTCCATCGTTGTTATTTCCTCACAAGCGTTTCCACCCATAACTTTCGCCTCGACCATCCAAGAAGCTTTCCATTTTCGTCATTCGTCCTTAAGCGATTGGATCTTCCATGTAATGGGGAAAAATCTCATACATGCGATTTTATTGGTTCTTATCTTGTGATCAGTTGCTTTCGGATCAACGATCGCCGTACAATGGGAAAATGGAGCCCATTAAGACGCTGTTGTGAAACTGAACTCCAAGATTTCTAAGGACAGGTCTAAGAAATATCATGATCAGATGGTGGCTCGGAAACATTTCCAAATAGGAGATAAAGTTTTGCTCTATGATTCTGATAAGCGTTTTTTTGTGATGTGTATATAAAATTATGCAGAAAAATATAAAAAGAGCGCCTATTCCGTGCAAGTATACGCTTGTCAAGAAGTAATAAGTGTACTGAAATCTGGTGTCGATCCGCAAAGGAAAATGGAATGCTAAGTACCAAAATTATAATACTTCTCTAATATCGAACTAACGATTGTGATAGTAAACGAGAATTTAGACTAAACTAATTAAATTTCTAAATCTAACTAATGAAGTTTGCAACTAAGGATACGAGATGATAAATTCCTAGGGTGCCAGTGCGTCGGACTGATCCTCTTAGATCTAAATCAAAAAATTCTACTCTATTGTTTCATGAAGAAATGCTTTCCAAAACTAACTCTTGTCTAATTTAATTATAAGCACTCTCTGGTCGAATAACACCTCCCCAACTAACACTAGGTCTCTTTTGCTTCTCAGCTCAACCCCAAGCATTAGAGATGCTTTAAGATCGAAGTCTCACACACCTCCCTGATGCAGGTAATTTCACCTTCTGGTATTAGGTTGATTCAAATCTATGTCTCTAGTTCTTTGCTCCTTCTCGGATCTTGCAAAGAACCACTCACACATTGAAATTATTGAAATCAATATGTAAATAGAGCGAGTATGAATCAATAGAGGTGCATTCCACGAAACAATAAACGGAACATTAACAAATAGATATAAAACTCATGTTCAATATACAACGAAACCCTAGATCACAATTTAAAAAAGCATGATAGAGGTTTGATACATCATAAACTTAAGGATAAAACATGAGAAAAGAAGGAAGAAGAAACTATAATTATCAAATGATGGTGAGTCTCGATTTTCTTCCTGAATCTTGCATGATCTTCTCCCAAATCTTCAAAACAGCTCCTAACCTCCTCTTGAATTACAAAGTGTGGACAGTCCTTCTCCAGAGGCCACTAGCGCCTCCTTGTCGTCTCTTTCGGGTTTGAGCTTAAAGCCACCATTATGGGCTCAAAAAATGGGCTAAAATCACAGCCGACCGAGAGCAGTGCGGCGTCGTGCAGCTAGCGTCGCGGCGGTGAGATGCTCTGTTCACCTGCTTGTCAGCGGCGTTGGTTCTCTTTTGTCGCGACGTTCTTTGATCCCTGTTTTGCTCCAACCGTAAGACCATGGCATTAATACGAACTCGATTTGGGTGTTCTAGTACCGTTGGAAATCTCTTGAAGTGTGAATCCATCCATAAATGGTTTGATATAATATGAGCTCATATGATATCTGAAAACGAAAAATACAGTAGCCTCTCCTGCTGAGATGCTGCAATGTTTGATTTTCTTCAAGTTTTGGAACTTGCATAACTTCTTTGTTCGAACTCCAATTTATGTGTTCTTGGTATCCATGGAAAGCTCTTGAAGTTTAGAATTCATCCATATATGGCTTGATGCAATAGGAGCTCATATGTTGTCTAAAAACGTCAAAATGCAGTAGCCTCTCCTGCTACATACATGTGATTTTCCACGATTTTGCACAATTCCACCAAATGGATAACCTAATCATAGTGTGAGCTTTTAGAGCGTGGGAACTTATTTAATATAAAACACTAAATAACTAAATCATAGGGATAAAATGGTATTTAGATTACTCATCAGATTCCAAACTTCATATATTTAAGGAAGCTAAAGTCAGTGGATCTGTAACACCGAATTATACCCCAGTTGTTTCAACATATTTGGTATTTTGTGGCATAAATTGAATTTTAGTAAATTAAATGCAAAAATATAAATTTAGAAACCGGAAGTGTCTAGTTATAGGACAAAAGTGTAATTTAGTAAAAAGAGGCGCCAAAGTCATGAATTGATAAGAGTTGAGGTCAAAGTAGAAATCACTTAAGTGGTAATGTAATTAATAGAATGAGGGAGTTCCAAAAAGGAAAATAAAGGCAAGTTTAAGTGTAAATAGAGGAGGGAGACCAAAAATGAGTAATATTTGGTCTCCAAACAAGGGCTTACGGGAAGAAGAGGAGGAGGAAGGAGAAGCAGAGGAAGAGGGAGGAGGCAGCTTGAGGTATGGATCTTTGGAGTTTAGTGTGGAGATTGTGTGATTTTGGTAGGATTTTTGTACTCGACTACTTAGGTATGGATTGCTAGGGTTTCATTTGGACCTTAATTTGGTTCCTTTTTTTTAGGGTTTTGTTAGGAATACATCATAATTCTAGAATTAAGGGAAGTTGGGTTGAAAATCCCTAGTTGATAATAATCAGATATGGAATCCTTCACAATCCTAAGATTTTGTAAAGTTTAATGAACTTGGGTATGAATCCTTGGATTCTTTGGCTAATTAAAGGTGTTTGTGGAGTTGTTTGGGGTTTCATGTTAATTTTGATGAAGAATTGAATAGAAGAGAAGTATGGAAGAAAAGTGCATGAAAAATGGTAGATTAAATAATTTAGGCGGACGAGAAGCGCGATGCCCAGAATGCCGTGATACGATGTAGCTTGATGCAGGTAGCTCGAATCGATGCAGAATGCCGCCCTCCCGTAACTGAATCGGGTAGTGCCAGGTCATAGCGGTATTGATAGATGGTTCCCTCCCAGCCCTTGTTTTTCTATTTTTGCGTATTTAAGCTAAAATTCGCATATCAGGAAGTATAGAAAAGAATGAAATTAAGTGAAAAATGTAGTACCTTCTTCCTCGTGAGTTCGATGGGAGCAAAGTTCATGCCCAATAATGAACGGGAAGTTTCTAAATACATATAATCGTACAGAATGCCTAAGACAGTATTAACTAATCTGACGCCGTACGGCGTGGCGAACGACTCGATTAGTGCTCAACCTCTGATTAGTGCTGGTACTCACGATTAGTCTTCTGGCCTCGGATTAATTGCCGGTACCCTGATTAGATACTCACGACACTCGCGATTATGCCGGTACTCTGGTGATAACGCAACCTCGATTAATTGCCGGTACTCTGATTAGTGCTCGACCTCCTTATTAGTGCCGGTACTCACGATTAGTGCTACGGCACTCGGATTCGTGCTCAGGCCTCTGATTTGTGCTACAACACGCCGTATTGTATAGTATCTTGGATACTTCTTGTGTTATGTCTTACTTATTTATTAGCCTTGAATTACAGGTATTCCCATGGTTATATGATAATAACCGGAAAGAGGAATAGACGAACAAATGTTATGCCAGTTCTAATGCATGAAAATACCTATGGGTATTTAACGTAGAATAGCTTTGTGCACTCTACGGGAGATCCAGGAATAAACCATATAGAGTGCATTATAGCATAAGTACTTGTATAATTTCATTATAGATGCATGGAAATTACGATATCTGTTATCATTATATCTTTGAATATAAATGTGTATATGCATGTGCATATGTTTCCCAGTAGCGTAAAGCTTAGCACGGGTTTCATCTGTGTAGAGTCTGGAAGAAGAGGCAGATGTCGGGTCTGTAGGACGACATACGAATAGGGGTTCATCTGCAGCAGGTTCTGCTCTGATTGATAAATGTAAATGTATAGTTTTTTAAATATGTAAATGGGACTTCGATCGTATATGTGACCTTTGTAAACACCCACTATGGTGGTAGTTTTATTTGAAGCTTTGTATATGATATTTCTTTGATTTTGTTATAAGACTTGGGTCACCAATGTCTGAAAAAGTAAGTAAAGAGCCAGTATGGTCGCATCTAGAGACAGTTCGGATCATGATGGAGTCGGACCGGGAATCGGGGCGTGACAGGATCGGTCCCTTCACCATTCATCAAGTTTATTTAAATGGAGAAATGGATATTCTCGGCTCGAATAAGGCAAATATTCCAAAGTGAATGGCCCACCCATACTCAGGCCTTATGCAATTCCCTTTAGTCCAGATAAGGAGGAGCTTACCCTCATTGAGCCTCAAAACACTTGAACAATGGGGTTGGGTGGACCCAGTCTCTTCTGAGATTGCAGAGTCCACTTCTTCTTGCTTAGTCTTTTATTTTATTTTATTTTTATTTATTTTCCCTTTTTCATTTGATTTATTCAAAATTTTCCTTAAATTTTTTTTTCAATTCATTTTCCTGCTATTTTTATGGATTTTCTTATTTTGTTTTTGCAGGTTATGCTAAAATCCTGAAGCTGGGAGGTCCAAAAAAGAATTCGTAGGAAATTTTGCAAGGGTTGCGGTGCAATTTCGCAGTGCTTTTTGCAAGGGTTGCGAATTTTGCAACCCTGCTCTATTTTCGCGCACCTCATCTTCGCCTATAGTTCCCAAACCAAAGACTCTTCTCTGCCCATCATCACTCAGTTTTTATCCTCCAGCTCCCCCGACCTTTCACATTCCATCGAACCTTTCAATGTTGAACCTTCCTCCCGGCCCCACTTTATAAATACATAGCCCCCCCTCTCTTGAAGCCCTCATCCATCCGAGCTGCGTGATGGCAAAGACGAAGAGCCCTGACTCATCCTCGAGCAGGTGCGAAGCCCCACCTGGCGGGGCACCGGCTACCGCCAATCTTTGCCGAACTCCTCTGACCCTACGGGTTACGCAAATCTCCCAATCTGGCACTTTACCTCTCCCCTTTGGGTGGTAGATGAGACATGGACTAGACTCGTGCCCACAGTCCCCTCACACACAACCCGGTGCTTAGGTCACCTCCACCCAGAAGGCGGGCCCTCTATGCTGAAAGTCTTCGGTCCCAGCGCGAGGTGCCTCCGATCTTCTCTGCCTCAGGAGCCTCGATCGGCCTCAGTGTAACTCGGCTCCGTTTGTCTTCTGCCAGTGAGGTACTCTTCCCTTGTGCTCGATAGAAGGAAACATTATTCGCCAAGACGAGTTTCCACAACGAATACTTTTATGATATTCCATTTTTGGTGTCGAGCTTGAATTTCGATGGGGCTTGTTCGGTCTTCTCTCACAGAGCCATTTATGACTCCTCTCCGATTCTTCTATCTGAGGGTAGTGATTGACTTCTACCAGCTCATGAAGTCAATGGTGAGCGCAATTCCACTGTTATCCGCTTCACCATTGATGGGCCGTCAAGGCATCCTTCGGGCAGCTAATAGCGTGCGCTTTTTCACCTTCAGTGATCTGGCGGTCCAGTAGACTAGGCGGTAGCGCATCCTTCGCCTCGGGAGATGGTGCAGATCCCTCTCTCGAGACATCAGCCCTATTCTATTAGAAGACAACTTCCATCGGGGATGCTTTGGACTATATGCTACAATCTAATCTATTTCTCTTGACATCTTGTTCGGAGGCGAGGCGCTATCTTTGGAGGCCTATCGCATTTCGGAGGCTTTTGGTTTCATACAAAGAGCTTATTTGACATCCCTCTTAGCTTTGAAGAAGATGCAACACCTCAATAGAGCCGAGACCATTCCACTATTGTTTCGTGATCCTCTTGTCTTGTGTTAAGAGCACCTAGGCTTTTAGGTTTGAACCCCGGCCCGAGAGTCAAAATCGAGTTTACGAGGCCGTATTCTTGTCGAGAAGTGGCCGGTTGTGTGAGGGTGCAGTTCGCATGCAAAGTAGGTGTCTTTAGGAATCAACAAAATTTATAGCTTAGAATTCTCCCTCTTTGTAGTAGCAAAGCTACTACAGTATAGTGGCTCTAGAGTCGAACACAGGGATGGGTTTTCTTCGTATACATGATTTACAGTGAAGGCCAAAAATGGTGAATTCAATTTGGATTTTGGGGTTTTGGTAAAAACAGGGGAGTTGGTGATTTGCAGATTGAAAATACAATAAGTAAAAAAAATTGTAAAATAGAATTCCTTGTAGTGTTAGGTCACTAGGGTTGGGGTCCTGGGGAAACTGAGGTTCTCTAGGGTCATTTCCTCGTGTTAGGGAGGATGACTATAGTGCGTAATCAATAGGTTCTTCATTGCTTGTAAAAACACTAAATAATTATCTTTGAAAAATTAGTAGTTGCCTCCCATTGATGGTCTCGGACAGTGAATAACATCACCTTGACTCACTTTCCAATAGCTAATAAATGATAACTAATGAATGTCACTGTATCTAACAATAAGCATACAATGAACCCTAAAAGCTTACCAAGTATTGGCCATTCTGATGGTAGAAGGATAAAAACACAAATTTGGAGAAAATAAAAATATCCTCGAATGCATATTTTAATAACCCATAGATGATAACTAATGGATGTCGATGGATCGTGATAAGCATCGATGAACAGCTATCAAATCTTGTCATTCAAGCGGTTCAAAGGGATTAAAGCTACGTTTGGGCGAAACCATAAATGGTAGAGAATACCTCAGTTAAAACATGGAAAAACCCTCAATTGCCTTGATCCTGCCCGGTAGCCTTCCCTCCAGAAAATAGGGTTTTAGCGCTCATCCTCAGAGTTGTCATCCTCGAGGTGTTTGGCTGCCAGAAAGTGGAAAAATGAAAGACGGAGAAAATGAAGCGAGAAGGCAGGATAGGCCCAAACTTCTCCGCCCAATTTAATAAAGTGATTGATAATTCAGGCTTGGCCCAGAGGCTTTTATATGCTCGAGCCAAGGAAATTACAAAAACCAAGCAAAATCTATTACGAGGATATGTAGGAAGAAACAAAAGTATAGCAAAGAATTTCGCGTCAAAGCGGTGAAGCAGTGGCGGTTGGATGATTAGTATAAGCGGTATGCATGAACGTGTCAATCAGGAATGAATTTCGCAAGTGCTCCAATTTCTTGTATTTTCTTCTCTTCTTTCCTTATGGTCTCTGATCTGCAATTCTGAATTTGACTCGAATGCTTTGTGCTTGGATCGACTCAACAATTTCGACATAAATAGCTTGCAAAAAACTACAAAATTAGCCACAAATGCGTCAGTAGAATAGCAGGGACAGCAATATTGCAAGTGAAGTTAGGTACCCGCGGTAGGGTAGTGGGAATCGCTGTGTTTGTTTCCTAATTTCCTCCTGCTGCTTAGTGATCGAGCTGCTGCAGTATAGTGAATCTAGGAGTCGAACACGGGGATGGGTTTCATCCGTGAGAATGATTCGTATCTTGATTGAAATGGTGAGGCTTTTGTTTGGATTTTTGGATTTGCATTGTTAAAAAGTGTAGGTGTTGGTATCACTTAACTAAGCGAAATAGTTTAAAATGAGTGTGAAATAGAGACCTTGAAGGCTTGAGTCCTTTAGCTTGATAAAATAGGGTTAATAAGGTGTCCTCGGGTTATTTCCTCGCATTAGGGCCAAAATGACATATAGTCATAGCTAAAAGCAGGATCTTTGTTTAGCTTTAAAGCTAACCCTTAAAACACTCTATTTGAAGAAACATGTACTAAGCATTTAATGTTCAGCGAGTTTGAAGAATGCACCATTTAACCCTAATTTCGGGGGCTCATAAATGACATCTAAAGAATGTGTGCATCTACCATTAAGAATACCTTGAACCTAAAGCATGACAAGTATTGACGAAGGAAAGGAACGATGCATAGCATTAAACCCTAGTTTGAAGTTTAGAACAATAAAAGCAATACATGTTTCATTAAAGCTGCAGGACCACACGCAAACCATTAACCAGCCTAGCAACCCTCCTCTTCAAGGTTTTGAAACAGCCCAGCATCTTTGAGTTGTCATCCTCAAAGGTGGTGTTTGTGGCAGAAAATGAGAGAAAGAAGAGAGAGAAGAGAGAAAATCTGTAAACCTAAAACAAAAGCTGCGTGAATGAATGCTTGAATGAAAGTTAGGGTTACAAAAAGTTATAAGGTGGCTTATATAGCCAAACAAGATGTGTGAAATACCAAAAATACCTAAAATATATGATTACAATAGGGACAAAATGGGAATTACACAAAACGAGGTCGTTTGGAACAAAAACACAGGGGGACAAATTTCGCTATGCATAGTGAATTTATTATCATAATATCTGAAACATAGCGAAAATTCAAATTTTAAACTATGCATAACTCTTTTCGCTATCATAAACGTATAAATGGCCCGCGAGGATTGCGAAATTTCACTATGGTGCGAAATTTTCGCAATCCTTGCGTATTTAGCAATGCATAGTGAAAAGTCACACTCTCTGCATCCTCACACGTCGATTCGACCTCCATTTCTTGATTCCACTTGACATTTTCTTCCCAGCTGGCTTGATGAAATCGCCGAGAATTCATATGAACATGGCATAAATAGGCACCAACTCGAAGCCAAGCTTGAGATGATGGTTGAGGCTCACAAAACCTGCAAAATTACCAAAAACAAACTCGAAACAAAATCAGTAGTACTAAACGGACCTCGCATGTCAGTGGCTTAATTCATATGATTAGTACATAGCACTCAAAACCTATCTTACAAATAGGACTCCAAAATAGCACTTTTGGGTGCCTAATCGTAGGATTTGGTTAATTACGCTGATTAGTATACGAAAAAGTGCTCAAAGCTACTCAATAAGCGGGGGTTAATAGCACTTTTGAGCCTTAATCACACCTGACAGACACATTGCTAGTCCCTTAGCAATGAAAGAAAGAAAGAAAGAAAGAAAGAGCATACAAAACGATAACAAAATGATGTTCACAAAAATGGTATTTCAAAAAGGTTGTGAATGAGTAATGTCTAACCCTTAATGAAAATCGCCGAGCCCTTGTCGATAGCTATCTCGAGAATGAATGTCACTCTGAAATTGGTATCAAAGAGCCTCCTTCTCAAAGGAGACTCAACTAGGAACTTCCACAAAATCTATGTGTTTGTTTGATGGAGTCCTCAACAATAAAGCCCATGGCCTCTCCCCAACCCGACTCTTGCCTCCACAGGACACTAACTTGACCTAAATAGATCAGGACCCGCACTTATTGCACAACTCTTTTTTGTGTTGTAGGGGTGCAATGCTGAGGAATCGACCTCACAAAGTCCATGTAACGGGGGATCTACCAGGCTCCCGGTGATTGGGCTTAGGGCACCAAGTCATAAGGATCTTTCGACCACTAACTCTTGAGGTTTCACCCCGGACTCCGAATGATTTCGAAACTCCAGCACCTACAACTTGCTAAACTCCGCCGTCCACCCGTATGCTTGAGCACTAAGTTGGTGGCTCCCAGCCAGTTGGCTTAGGGCTGGTCTTTAAGGCTTTTCGGCATATGCCTCGGGACCTTGCTTTCGGGTTTCAAAGGCGAAAAGAGTTGCAATTTTCTTCTTTTCTTTTTCTTTTCTTTTAGGAAGGCCTGTTGGCCTTTATTCATGGGGTCCTTAGCACAATACAAGTTGTCAACGAAACTATGGTAGGTTTTACAATGTTTAGGAGGTAGGCAGTTTTTTAGCCTATTGTTGAAAACTGATGTGCACTGTGTGTGGTTAGCTAAAGTTGGAAGAATGGAAGAAAAAGGTCAAAAGTAGCAAGGATTCAACTAATCATCCACTCAACTAGGCATGGCATCAATCTAACATCAACAGGATTAGACAAAGTTTCAATTTTCCAACTTGCAGGTTAGGCAAAACCACAAAAAGAAAAAGGTGCAATTTGAATTGAAAAAGTAAGTTGTATAGTATAATAGCTTCCGCAAAAAGGAAACCAACGAACCTTAAACATCTGAAAATGGGCTTACACTTTCGAAAATAGTAACAAAAACATAAATAAATGCCACTTCATACATTGCTCTCTGACCAAATGTCACATTGTCGCAATGGGGCTTGGATTGAAAGTTAGTGAAGGAAGTGCCTCATGATGATATGCTCGTTTGTTGGATAGAGACTTCTGAATTTCCATCGACACCTTATTCCACTCCGTTTGGGCTAAATAAACAAGTTAAGAGAAGAAAAAGAGGAAAAAAGTTACGATTGGAGAAATTTTAAATTAACTTCATATTAATTTCAAAAAGTTTTCTTTAAGTTATATTTTGATTCTAAACTCTCTAACATTTCCAACGGTACCAAAAACGCCTAAAACGGAGTTCGGATGAGAAAGTTATGGTCAAAACAAAATTGGGCGGCGAAAAATGGAGGGGTTGGCTGCGAAATTTCACAACCTACGAAATTTCGCAAACAATGCAACCTGCGAAATTTTTGTATTTTGTCTTATACTCCAAAAATTAAGGCAAAACTTGTAAAAATGAACACAAGAAAATTTTTAAAAATACGAAAATCAAATTAATCTAAAAACAAAGATTAACTAAAATTAGAGAAAATCTAAGAAAAAATTGAAATCAAAATAAAATAAACTAAAATAGAAATCTGAAAATAAAGGTGAGGAGATTGAGCACCCCCAAAACCTGTTCCTTAATCCTTTGGAGGTTCTTTGGGCGGGTGGAGCTTGTATAGATATGCTAGATCTGGAATTTAACCCATATGCAGACCCGGCTTACTGAACCATCCCAACATGCCATGGTGTGACGGTGCAATTTCTTCGATGTAGTGGCAAAAATATTAGCAGTGTCCACTAACTTCCTAAAATTTTGAGTAGGAAGCAAAGGTGGGATGACCTTAGCCGATGCGGGAAGTTTTTGGGTTGGGATTGTGATCTGCGGAATTGAAGGCGAATGAGCTGATAGTGGGCAGTTTTTGGGTTTGGCAGTGGCATTAGGATCCAAATTTATGGGGATTGGTTGAAGGATAGGCTTTTGGGTCCTTTCCACTGCCCTCCTCAGTCAGCAATGGGGAGATTGCTTCATCTTGTTGTTTATATTGCTCCTCCACTATGGTGTCAATCAGGCACTCTTTTTCTGGAATCTCCTTCTTTTGATGAACAAGCTTATTGGTGAGCTTTGAGATGGATTCTTGCAGGATGTCAAATTTTTTATCAATTTCGCTTTGGAACCCATCCAATTCCTTGTTCAGGGAGCTCTCCAATGTGTTAATTTCTTGATTAGCACGGACATTCAGCGCCCTCTGCTCCTCTTTGAAATTATCACTAGTTTGCTTTCGAGTTCGTGTTAATGCTCCAGGCGAAGATGTATTTGTGGTGGTTGTTGTGGCTGAGGAGTTGAGGCATAATATGGAGAAGCGGGAGGTGCAAGCCCCATTGGAGGTTTTGGTTGTGAGGAGTTTGTGGTTCCCCCAACTAGGGTTGTAAGTATTGTCAAATGGTGCATTAGTTGGGGAAACACTGCAAAAGGGTGCACTCATCCATTGGTTTCTATAGTCCCTCATGGACCTAGATGGGTTTGGATTTCTCCCCAAGTGCCGCTGATTCTTCCATGGAAGGTTTCTATAGTCCCTCATTGACATGTATGCTCTAGGGTTTCTCTCCACTGAATACTCACTGTATTGTTCTCCCTCTTCCATTTGATCACAATTCAGACCACTGGAACATGCAATCTGTAGTAGAAATAGAGATAGCCAGATAACATAGAAAACGATCCTACTGACAACATTTTTTTTTAGTGAAATGAAGCAAAGAAAAACTAGTAGTAAAATATAAAGAGATTCACGATTGCCTTGATGAGGATCCTGAAGTGTTCCTGACTCTTGAATGCACTTAGGCACCATCCCGGGCAACGGCGCCATTTGATTCGCATGCAAAGTAGGTGTATTAGAATCAACAAAATTTATAACCTAAATTCCTCCTACTGCTGTAGCAAAGCTACTGCAGTATAGTGGCTCTAGGGTCGAACACAGGGATGGGTTTTCTTCGTACACATGATTTATAGTGAAGGCCAAAAATGGTGAATTCAATTTGGATTTTGGGGTTTTGGTAAAAACAAGGGAGTTGGTGATTTGCAGATTGAAAATACAATAAGTAAAAAAAATTGTAAAATAGAATTCCCTGTAGTGTTAGGTCACTGGGGTTGGGGTCTGGGGTGGAGGGTTCTCTGGGGTCATTTCCTCGTGTTGGGGAGGATGTTTGTAGTCACCTCGAACCGGTTCTTCATTTAAGCGTAAAACTGACCATAAATAATTATCTTTGAAATATTGGTATTTTTCCATTGATGGTCTCGGACAGTGAATAACATGCCCTTGACTCACTTTCAACTTAATAAATGATAACTAATGAATGTCACTGTATCTAACAATAAGCATACAATGAACCCTAAAAGCTTACCAAATATTGGCCATTTACAATGAACCGAAGGGATCAAACCTAAAATTTGGAGAAAATAAAAATATCCTTGAATCGCCTTTCAATAACCCATAGATGATAACTAATGAATGTCAATGGATCTAGCAATAAACATCCAATGAACCTAAAAGCTTATCATACACTGATCATTCAAAGCAATTCGAAGAGATTAAAGCCTACGTTTGACTGAAACCATAAATGGTAGAGAATACCTCCGTTAAAACATGGAAAAACCCTCAGTTTCCTTCGATCCCCTACCCAGTAGCCTTCCACTCCAAGGAAAATAGGGTTTTAGTGTTTATCTTTCTATAGATAAAACCTTAAATGCCTCCCATAGCTACGAGGCCTTACACTTCTCTTGCATCATAATTACTTTGGATAAATGTGTTTGATAAAATAATTTTCTCTTAATATTCATGATTTAAATGTAAAAAAGGGTTTGATCATGACAGAGTGGATTCATCTGAAGTAGTAAATCCCGGATGTGAGTAGAATTTATCATTCCTACGAGATTGATAGCAAATTACGGATCAACTACCCCCGACTACTAAAATTCCATACTATTTGGACTCAAGCTCCTGTGAAGAGTTTTATCTACCGACACAAATTAAAAACTCCTATACTATTGAATATGTTCAAACTAAGCTAAAACAAAAGTAAATGAATGAAAATAAATTGTATCTGGAGAATGAGTCGATTATGAATCAATTTCTGTGAAAACGAAAACTATCAATGAAATACAATGGAACAGTCAATTCCAGCACTAAACCCATTGCTCTGTTCTATGTATGGATCTGATTTTTGTCCAAGATTTCCTAATTATTGGAATTGGATCTCGTGTCGATTGGACATCCTTGCTTCTCTCGAAGACAAGATCAAACCCGGCTACTGTATTCCCGAAACTTTCTTGCAAGATGCAGGTATTTTCTTTCTCAATACTTCACACCCATTTCTGTTGACGGTTGAACTTTGCTTTACCTTCTCGGGATTTTCGCAAAGTTTCTACTTAATTGGTGGCTGACCTCACAAATCTATGGGTTTATCCCTTTCCCTTGATTAGATCTCAAAGCTAACACGATTGGAACTTACCTATAAATTAAGGTGAACTCTACGATTATTTATATTGTCAAATACGCCCTCAACTTCAATTATGGCTGGTGGGGATTTATCAAAATGAACTTTGAGCTCGGCCGGTTCATGATGGTAGTCGACGTACCGAAAGATGCTCTCGACTCGGGAATCTCGTATCTATGTGCCTTGAGAGGGCATCACGGATATCGGTAAGATACATTCCCTCAACTGGTATTGGGAGTACTTACTAACGAAACTTATCCATTCAGCGACAGATTAAGTAAGTCAGACCAAATGAATTCTGCCATAATTGTGCGAGAAAAGGTAACTAAATGTAAATCAAATCCAGGCGAGCTGCGTTCGATTCTTGCATTGCGAATTAAGAAATGGGCACGATCACGCCTGACCAACGTAATTGCAATAAAGCGAAAAAATGAATTCGAAATTGAGTCTAGATTTCATAAATTTTAGATGATAATACTTAGAAAAATAATAGAGCCCCAAAGATCCGCCCTACTGCTCATCTACTACTTGCAGTTCCTTGATTCAAAACAAAAAAATAAAAAAATAAAAATAAAAAATAAAAATCTACTCTAAAATATACGAGTTCCTCTTCTTCTCCTTTTTCTAGGTAGTGAGACGGGAAACTTTACTTGCTCTTCTCTGACTTTCTATTTATCACTACTGAAAAGAATGCGTGAATCTAATGCTCCGATTGGAAATCCAAAGAAAAGCTGACTCAGCGCGTCTGTATTTGTGACCTCAAGTTGATGTCGCGACCTTGGACTTTGTCTTGATTGCTTCGTGTGGTGCGCGACTTCTTTCTTTAAGTTGCAACTTGTCTGTCTTCTGAATGCCTTTGATCGATTAATTAGCGACGCCGTTTGTAGTCACGACCTCTTGCGTCGACGCCGGTGTTTATGTGACCCTCGGTTACATGTCAGCGACATCGGTATCCTATTCGCCGACTTACGAGTTGCGACATCAATTTTAGGTTACGACCACTTTTCTGTTTGTATGATGACTTCGTAGCGGCGCTTTGATTCCTTGAGTACGCCAATCGTGTTGGTGGTCTTCTTGCTTTCATATCTTCCGATTTTATGTCAGCGACCTCATGGTGATGTGGCGGCGTATTATACTTTCATTTTCTTTTAAGTTTGCAACCTCGGTTCTATTGCAGCTTAATTTCCTCTCTCACCTATTTTCCAAGTCGCGACCTCGGTCTGCGTCGCGGCGTAATTTCTTATGCCAGGCACTGCGGTGCGACCTTGGCGAGTGAATTGGCGACATCATTTCTGATCCTTGACTTGTGAAGGTGCAGTTCGAGTTCACGGCAAGTGCTTCTGTTGGCTCACAGGAGTTGCGACTTCCTTCCAAACTCTATCTTTGGTTGCACCTTAAATCTTCCTGTTTGTATGTCGCGACATCAGAATGATGTCTTGACCTGAAATGGAGCCTTTTATTTAAAAACCGGTTGCAACCCATTTCTTTTGCAAAAACCTCTCTAGTGGCTTCATAGACGGATCAGCAGCCAGCGACACTGGGGTGGTGTCGACATCATTCATTTCAGTTGGTGTGCGTGACATCAGTGTATCGTGACATGAATTTCTTCCCTTGATTATTTCTTAGTCACGACCCACGTTTTCTTTGTCTCGACCTCCTTAGCAGAGTCACGACTTCACTTGTTCAAGTTTCTACTTCTTCTTCAGGCCAAAATCACATTTGATGTCGTGACTTGGAATTTCTTGGCTGTGAGCATTCTGTCGTGACTTAAATTTTGCAGTTGTGACCTCGGTCTAACTGCGGCTTCTTTCTTCGATTTTTCTTCGTTGAGTTTACAATTTGTATTTTCTGTAAAATGAAATTTGAGTTAATTATCCACTTGCGCAGATTAATCACATTTATCTCGTAACATACTCAGGAAAATGGATTAAAAATATAATGAGTTTTTGGACTCATCATTTAGCCGCTCATCCTCCGATTTGTCATCCTCGAAAGGTGTTTGGCTGCCCAGAAAGTGGAAAGAAAATGAAAGACAAGGAGAGAAAATGAAGCAGAAGGCGGGAGAGCTAAAAGCTTCTCCGCCAAAATTTGATTGCGAAGTGATTGAAAATTCGGGGCTTGGCGAGGCTTATATACGCTCTCACGACCCGAGGGAAATTACAAAAGAAACCAAAATCAAAAGCTATTCTGAGGGATAATATATAGGAAAGCAAAAAATTGTAACAAAATCAGCGCGTCTAAAGCGGGTGAACAATGGCGGCCCGGATGAATAGTGTCGTGAGATGCATGAAACTGATGTCAGTAGGAATGAATTTATGAAGTGCTCGATTTCATATATTTTCTTCTCTTAACTTTCCTTATGGTCTACGGTACAACGATCTTTGAGTTTGGCTCGAATTCTTTGTGCTTGGATCGACTCAACAATTTCGACATAAATAACTTGCAAAAACTCCACAAAATGCGATCAGTAGAATATGATGGACCTTAATGTGCAAGTTGGGTTAATTATGCTAATTAGTACCTGGGTGTGAAAGCCTTAAATAAACGAGGGTTCAAAATATGCTTTTGAGCGCTATCAGTACTAATGTCGCCATGAGCGCCGTATTTGAGGAAGATCCCCGAGATCCACCACGGGACCAATAGCCTCAGCCAGTACCCAAGAGCCCTTTATCACCCGGCCTCACGCCTTTGACCAGTGCTGCTCCGGGTGCTTCGCGACACACTCCTCATCTCAGGCTCTTGCTCGGTGACCACAGCTCCTCTTCATCACCAATGGCATCTATTCACATCACTGCTCAAGATTTTCTTGTCATCATGGCCGATGTCCTCAATTTTCGATTACATCCACAATCGCCGCTCTTGCCTGGTGCCATGGTAGTGTATGGCTCGCCTTGAAGATTTGTCCTTGCTCAAAATCTGGCCGTCCTTGCTCGGGTTCGACAACACACTGGGCTTGCCACCTATCCCTCTTACTCCCGAGTACGGGATCTAAGTTATACCACTTACTGACTCTACTTGATGTACCACCTTGACCCCAATAGTTATACCACCGAAACTCCCGGCGGTTATCCCGATTCCCCCTGCCTGACTGTGGCTCCACTAGGCACTCATCCTTACGCTCGAATCGGACACGAGAGGATGGGTTTCACCCTCCGACTACTTGAGGGTATCACTTCCATCATTTGGTTGGCTCAGGACCACGGGTGAGGTGATGTCTCATGATACACGTTGGGGGAGAGTTAATAAAGGAAGTGTCATTTATATTTTGAGCAAGCCTGTTTTGTTTTAGTTGAATGACTTGCTAGTAGTTTTTTTCCTTACAATACAAGTATATGTTTTTAGTTTTCAACACATGTTTTAGTTGTTGTTTTTAATTTCTCACTTACATAAATTTTTTTTTTTTTTTGTAATGCTCAACTTCTATATGAGAAAATTGGAGTCTTGTCCCAATGTTGTTGATGTTAGGATGGTGTTATGCTTATTTGAGTTGATGAACAGTTGAAATTTCTCTTGTCTTCAACCTTATTGCTTCCACTTTGAACTAAACACACACTTTACACATTAGGTTTCAATTATAAGCTGAAAAACTACCTTGCCTCCTAAGCCCTGTAAAAATATGGCCTAGTACTTTTGACCACCTTTAATAGGTCGAGACCCATGAATAAAAGACCAGTGAGTATTTCAAAAAAAGAAAAAAGAAAGAAAAAAATTATTATGACACTTGCCTGGAAACCTGAGCACAGTCCGAGGGGTATATGGCAAAGGTCTTTAAAGCCCGGTGCCCTAAACCAACTAGTTGGGAGTCACCGACTTTGTTGCTAGTTACACAGGTGGATAGGTGGAGTTTAGCAAATTGTAGGTGTTGGAGTCTCGAGCTCATTAAAAGTCCAAGGTAAAACTTGAAGAGTTAGTGGTTGAGAGATCCTTATGACTTGATGCCCTAAACCTTAATTGGTTGGGAGTCATTGGTGGACCCCCGCTACATGGACATTTGTGATTTCGACTCTCGACATTGCACCCTACAGCACAAAAAGAGTTGTAAAATAAAGCTAAGGTCCTGATCTATTGAGTTTAGTTAATTTGCTATGAATAGAAAAGAACTATGTTAGGGGGAGAGTACAGTTTGGCATACTATGTTTGAAAACTAACCAAGTTAACACTTAGGTTTTTGTGGAAGGTTTCAGGTTAGTTCTCTAGGAGTTGACACTCTTTTGATACTTGAATATGCATAGCACACATTCTTCCTAAGATAGTCTTTGGGTAGGATGTTGGTGACTCTTGTTGAAAGTTGAGCATTATCCCTTCATTTTATCTACAAAACCATTTTTTTTATATAGATACATATATTTCATCTTGCTTTTGATTGCTTTATTCTTCCTTCATTGCTAAGGGACTAGCAATCTGTCGGTTGGGGGGAGTGATTACCACCCAAATAATGTTGTTTCACTCTCTTAAGGCCGGGTTTGAGCATTTTTGCGTAATGTCGCCAAAATTAACCCGAGTTGGCACGTTAATGACCTATGATACTTCTGGTCAATTTATAGCAGTTTTGTAGTTTTCATGAGTTGCCGTGAAGATAGGGGATGAAACTCAAGCATGAAGAAATCGAGTGGAACTTAAGTGCTACATAACCAAAGAGCGAGAAGGCGAGGCAGAAAGCAGCAGAGAAGAAAAAGCAAACCCTGTCAATTTTTAAGTTGCAAAATTCCTGCTATGCATTCAGGTTGTGAATTCTTTATTGACTTTTGTTACTCTTTTTTATTTCCTCTAAGCTTATCCTATGTAATAGTTCTTTCTTTTGACAATTTGCATTAATTTGTATGGTTTTAGTGGTATATAATCCCCCGAGAACAACACTCTATAAAGATGTGAAAAATCTTTAAGTATAATTTTATTGAATTTTGGGAGGCTTATCAGACAAGCTCCGTTTTCTTTTCATTTCTCTGTTTCTTGCTTAAACCTCCCTGAGGACGCGAGCTAAACCCCCTCCTTCCTTGAAGTAGAAGAGCCTTTGGGCAAGGGAACACATTGTGCGCGAGGGACCCTCATGTTTCAACGTGGTATTCTCTTTCATTGATGTTCTACCATTTAACCTTGGTTTGGTCCCTTCGATTCACCTTGAATGGTTAGTATATGGTAAGCTTTTACGGTTCATTGGATGCTTATTGTTAGATCCTGTGATGTTGATTAGTTATCATTTATCAGCCATTGGAAGGTGACTCAAGGAGATAGGTTTTTAATTGAATGAGAACATTAATGTATATTGAATGCCATTTTCTGAGATAGTTATTGAGGTGAGTTTTATAGCTAAACCAAATCCGATTCGGGAGGTAACTATATGTTACTATCCCTAACGCGAGGAAAAGACCCCGAGAACCCCTCATTTGCCCTAGGAACCCAAGCCCAGTGACCTAACACTTCAAGGGAATTATTTCTATATATTTTTTACTTCACTTTGGTTATGATTTCAACTACGAAACCCCTTTCTTTTTATCGATCAATATCAATTATAATCACCAATATAAAACTCGGCGTAGTCATTCCCACAAAACCCGTCCACATTGGGCGATCCTAGAACCACTGTACTATAGTAGCTATGCTATGCCAATACGAGGTGTTAGGTTATAAATATTGTTGATTCAGAATACTCTACGAACTACACATACACACGCAAATTACTGGTGTGTGGTGGATTGGAAAATTGTTGTTGGGCTTGAAGTTGTAGCTTCTATTCCCATTAATAAATTAAGCTTCCTCAACTTGATAAGGACCTTCATAAGAAAGTCCCTCATCGGTAGAACATTTCTGCCCAACACCTTCCATCACTCCTACTTCATTACAAGAATGACCTCTTCCTTCCTGGTTGTTCATCCTGTTCATGATTGTATCTAACTTAGCTTAAATTGTTGACATCTTGTTCAGCTCAATTACTCCACCTCTTAGCTTGCTACTGCTCCCTAAAGCTTCAGATGGAGCTCTGTAGTTTCTCTTTGCTAGTTCCTCTATCAGCTGAGTAGCTTCCTTAACACTTTTCCTCTTGAATGCACCTCCGGCTGCATCCACAGTTCATTCAAAGTGTAATTCATAGCATGGTAGAAGATGTCCATCTGAGTCATCTTCTCAATCCCATGCATGGGACATCTCCTCAACAACTGTTTAAATCTTTCCTAAGCAATGAACAAAGATTTATCCTCCTTCTGTTTAAAAGAAATAATCTCTTCTCTCATCTCAAAAGTTAGAGAAGGAGGGAAAAACCTACCTAGATAAGCCTCCACAAGCTCTTCCGGTTAATACATTGATCCCTTGTGGTAGGGACTCGACCAACTTGCTATTTAACATCCTTAAGCTAAAAGGTAGCAGTTGAAGTTTGATCACATCTGGATTGACTTCATTTAGCTTCAATGTGTTGGCCATTCTCAAGAATTTGCCCCAGTGCTCATTTGGATCTTCTAGCGGGTGCACAGTGGCGATGTTGCTACACCGTAATAACGAGGCGGGCTTCGAATTCAAGTTGTTGGCCTCATAGCTGTTTCCTTCTTTGTAGAACACCCCTCTCTGATAATTGGTCTCCAGAAGTCTTCCATTGTCCTTTGTCTCTACTGAGGTCTATCAACTACAATAACTGGTGCATTTAGATTAGCCTCTCCTTGATATGCCATGACTAATGCTTCTGCTGATGTTCTTTCTTTCTTCAAATTCCTTATTGTCCTTTCAAGCTCAATGTCCAGTGGCAAGAAGTCAACTTATGTTCTTCTATGCATGTAAAAATCACCTGAAATTAAAGCATATTGAAATCAAAGTAAGTTCACTAGATAGACATTGATTATAGCCGGTTGCTTGAAAGAAGAAACACCTGCTTGGATCCGCTAACCATTTAAAACTAATTTTGTATTTTTCTAGAAAATATTGAATCAAAGATAAAAATGTCCAAATTGTAATTTTCTTTAGCTAGAATAATGAAATATTAAACTTCTGCTTCAGTCACGGCGGCGGCGCGAAAACTTGTTAGACCAATTTTCTTTCTTGACCAAATTATTGATACTACTACCAAAGACTTATTCAGTCCCCTGAAAACGAAACCAAAAACTTGTTAAGACCATTTTTGTTTGAAGACCAAATTATTGACATTGCTATCAAAGACTTATTTAGTCGCCGACAACAACGCCAAAAACTTATTAAGACCAAAGTATGTAAAAAACTGTTTTCTTCTGTTTAAATATTATACTATGTTTAAAATTCAGTATGGTCTAAATTACTGCAACTGAATAGGTCATACAAGTAATAAAGTGGACTCTATGAGTCCAGATATCATTCCCATAGGGATTGATGATATAATTTAAAGATCGAGTACCCCTACTACTCAAGATCATCACTCTTTGAATCTCTAATTTGAAGATTGAACTATCTAAATAAATTGAATGAAATAATTTTTTCGAATCATCTTTAAAGAAAAAGAAGTCTAATCTAGTAGAATCAGAGACTTCACTTAGTAGAAATAACACTAGGAATGTGTTAGTAATAGTGCTCTAGGCCTATTGTATGGAAATGGTATTTTGACTATTTATGAGAATTAATTATTATGATGATTTGCATGTTTATTATATATAATGTCCTTGAATAATATTATTAATTATTAAATGTCCTGTCGATTATTGTTATAGAGATAACAATGAATTAGCATTAGTATAAGTTTGATTGATATTCATGTGATGAATATGTGTATGAGATACAATCTAGGTATATCTATTTGTTGAGAACAAATATTGGGCCAGGACAGTCTTGAGATTAATACATGGATCAGTCATAAGTTAATCTCTAATAATTGTATCATTAAATCCTTTGACACGGATCGCTATAGTTTCTCAACATAAGAGGAATATTGTGTTTTGATTAATCAAGCGTTATACTTTAATGGGATGACTATAAGGTTATACTTGAACATAATAAGAATTATGTAGTGAGATATAGGCGATTAAGATGGTGTCCCTCTTATTATAAGAGATATATCTTTGGAGTCCCTCGGCGGTGGCGAGAAATGCGTGAGTGGGTGGCTCATGATGAATTGATGGAGATCGATGTCATTTGTTTTGAGCCGATCTAATTGGGTTTCAGTAATCAAAGATAGAGCGATATAAGATTGACTTTGTCAAGCCTTATATTCTATCAAGATATCATGAGACCAAAGGATTATGTCTTTAGGCCCATATTAAAGTTGTCTCGGATCATGAGCTTTTCATTCTTAGGTAGTCATAATGTCTTCTTTAGAGGCCACTTATGACTTGTAGGATCAAATTGTGATTTAGGCCTACTACCAATGTTAGTGAACCTATAAGTCTTACATTAAAGGCAAATATGCGATTATGGTTTTCTGTAATAAATTCGTTTGACCATAACGGTTATAGTTTTCCTCTACGTAATAAATTCGTTTATTAAATAACGGTTATGGTTTTTTGTAGTAAATTCGTTTATTACATAACATTTATAGTTTTTCACTCTGTAAACCAATTGATTTATTATACTTAGTTATAGTTACGGTTATGGTTAAATATATAATAGGCCATAAAAATATTATTTTAACCTCGATAAGAGGTTTGAATTTAAATTATTATTATTTAAAATAGTTTAAATATATAATAAATTTGTTTCTTTATAAATAAGGATTTGAATTTAAAAATTATTTATTATTTAAAGATTTTTAAATATATAATAGAATAGTTTTTGACTAAAACCCTAAGCGAGTTAGGAATATATATGTGAGACATATTTATTTTGTCATGATAACATAAGGAACAACCAAAGCAGGAGAAAGAAAGAAAAGAACCTAATTTCATTTTGGAAGGCAATTTTGAACTAGCATTCCATGAAGATCGTTCATTAGTTGTTGAAGTGTGGATGCTTGTAGAGGAGTGGTCACTTTTTAGAAAATGGCTGCTGAAGATCGAATAAACGAATAACTTTGAATGCTTGGCCAGGCCAATTCGAGATAGTTTCGTTTACCCTTTGCCCGGTTTATAGAGACATGTGATCCTTAGTGAGTTAAGGGATAAAAAATTTTAAATTCCGCTACATTAATCAGACATTGAGGACAGATGTGCGCGTAACCCAGCGGTGGTAGTAGAGCCACTTTTGTTTCATAAAATCGATAATCTCATAACGATAAACCATGTATCTGTGATGTATATGATTACGGCATGATTACAGTTTTGAATATATGTGATATTATGGTTTGTACGAAAGCGACATAGTTAATAGGTTTGTTAAATTATTAATTGATTGAATCGAAACCTAAAAAGAGTTAGAACAACATGAATTAAGAATCAGATGAGATATTCTGTTAAACATTTAATAACATATTTACTCATGATTAAACTTTAATCTTTAATAGTTATGCAAATTTGAATTCATATATCAATTCGATTTATCAATGATTAACATGGTGATGCGAAATGAAGCTATCTGTAATTAGATTACATAATATCTTTGTTTTAATGTGATTTTGATGGCTTTTGGCTTATTCAAAAATTTATTGATGAGGTAGTATGAAAATTTAATTTTGAGAGACGAAACTCTAATGTTTACGAAAGGAAAAACGGGTGACGCCCAGGCCACGCAGGCTGAGCCCCCTCAGAATTTGTCAGCTAACCGACTAAGCGGAGCATACAATGCTGACTCTAAGTAGCACCTTATGAATATAATTGGTTTTAAATACACACCTATTATAATTTATTTCTTTTAATGCAAATTGTTTATGCTATATGATAACATGATATATTTTGCATGTTGTGTTGGTTCACATGGTGTATAGTATGGTCTTTTTGACCAATGTGTTTGGCAGGTTATTATTATTGTTTTTACAAGGGTTGTAATTATTAAATACGGCTTGCATGCCGTTTTTGTTTTATTGTAATTTATTTTACTATTAGTAGTAGTTATTTAATTGTTGTAATAAAACAAGAGACAATGCAAGCCATTTGAGAGTGCATCTGATCAACCATGATGATGGAGGAGCTAGGTGTCTATGCAAGTTAGTGGTCAAATCGACATCATGGGTGCTATTACTACCTAGGCATATTTGGTGATCTTCATATTGGCTTATGGAATCCAATGCAGATTAAGGCCATCACGTGACACGTTTATTATATGCATGTATGAGATGCTATGTATGATGTCCATGGTATGTGATACTAGATGTATGATGAGATCTATTAATTGAAAATTAAAATCAATCAAGATCCCTCACATAAAATTTAAAGTTAACATGCCATCCATATTTAAACACTTGTCAAACCTTTTATCACCTTAGGTTACATTAGTGAGACAAGATGAGTAATAGTGATACCCATATGTTAAAAATGGTTTAACTTTATTAGGTTATCAAAACGGTTTTGAGCCTAATGGCATTAGATGGGATTTAAACATGCCGGAACATATGATGTCAAAATCCCATAAATATATCTAAGAGTACATGAGATGTAATTGGTAGAGTTACACCTACCTAAATAACTTAATTTTAAGTGTCATGCAAAGCGACTTAAGTTGAGTAAAATATGGATCTTGCTCACTAGAATAATATGATTATTCTTGAGGGTTGTTAATTTAGTGAGAATTTTCATAATCAAAATACTTATCCAACTTTGCATTCATTGTAGATGGCCAACAATAAAAACAATTCTACTATGTCCTTTGCGCGATCAGTCCTTGAGAAGGATAAACTGGGACTAACCTTCCTTGGCTGGTTTTAAATTTGAGAATTGTTCTCAAACAAAAAGGAAGCTTTATGTCTGGATGAACCTCTCCTTGAAGAACCAGCGATAATGCTCTAGAATTTGAAAGAATGTATGAAGCATCATAATGACTACATTGATGTTGCGAAGCGATTAGCTTGCTAGCTACCGTAGGTTCTAAACTAGGAAGGATGCGGAAAATGTAGAAGCTTAAGTTATGATCTGCAATCTTAAGGAAATGTTCCAGCAACAAGCAAGGCAAAGAAAGGTATGAGACTACGAAGGCTGCTTGCATTCTTACTAAGATGGTGAGGTGCTTCGGTTAAAGTGCTCATGTTCTAAAATGAAAGGCTATATTGAGCACCTTGATAGGCTTGGTTGCATTGGAGCCAAGAGTTGGCAGGCGATTTGATCTGAATTCACTTTACGATAGTTATGGCCAATTTGTCATGAACTATAACATGAATGAAATGGACAAATCTGTCTACGAGCTGCATCACGATGCTTAAACCAACGGCGGAATATTAAATCCAAACTGTATGTTTTGATGTGGTTCAAAATAGAAAGCGTTTCAGAACGAGACGAGGCAAGGGCAAAAGGAAAGTCGATGCTCAACTCAGATTAAATGCGAACCCAATTTCATGAAGGAGGTGTTTGTTTCTTTTCTGATGAACCTGGTCATTGGAAGAGAATTACAAAATTTGTATTTAGAGGATCTAAGAAGGCTGGTGAGACTAGTTCTTCATGTATTTATGTTATCTGATTAATTTTTCTCCTTCTAGTTCCTCGGTATTAGATCTTGGATGTGGATCTCACATTTGTACAAATGTGCGGGGACCAGGAGTAGATAACCCAAGAAGAGTGAGTTGATCTACGAGTAGGCAATGGAGCAAAGTTATTGCTTTGGCTCTGTAGGAAGTTATGAACTACTTTGCCCGGTGGAGGGGCTTTGTTAGTTTTGGACAATTGCTGGCCTGTTTCCTCTGATGTGTAGGAATGGTATTTCGGTTGTTTGGATAATGATGGGTTTTCTTTTGTGTGGAATAATAATTGATCCATTTTTCATAATGACATGTTCTATGCAAATGCCTATTTACGAGGATGGTCTTTATGTTATGAACTTCAAAAATCAACAATTCTCATGTCTATAACATAACTACTAAGGAAATTTAAATCCAATGATTTAAATTCAACCTATCTTGGCATTGTCGCCTTGGTCATATAAATGAAAAAAATGCCCAAAACTCCATCGAGTTGGACTTTTGAATTCATTTGATTTTGAATCATATGATACATGTGAATCTTGTCTATTGGGTAAGATGACAAAGGATCCCTTTCTTGGACACGAGTGAAATGGCGATGAATTATTGGATCTCATACATACGGATATGTGGACCATTAGGATTTAGATGCTGGGGAGTTCACGAGTGCTTCATTTACATTCTTGATGACTTGGCCGGATATGGTTATGTCTACTTGATGAGACATAAATGCGAGATCATTTGAAATGATCCGTCTTTTCAATAGAGTACAAAACCAACTTGGCAAGACAATGAGGCGCTTGATCGATCGAGTGGCGAATATTTGAGCGAATTTGATGACCATCCTTAGAACTTGTGGAATCATTTCACAATTAACTCCCCTTGGAACACCACAATGGAATGGGTATTATGCGAGGAGAATCGAACTTTATAGATATGGTTGATGCATGATGAGTCAACGGATCTTCCATTACCTTTGAGGTTATGCACTTGAAACAAGCTGCGTTCACCTTGCAAATCGAGTTCCATCAGCGGTTGAAAAGACACCATATGAGATGTGGGCCCGGTAAGGCCCAGTTTGTCTTTCTTAAGATTTGGGGTTGTGAACTTATGCAAAATGTCAGATTTCAAATAAAATTTGGGCCCAAATCGATAAATGTCTTTATAGGGTATCTAAAAGAGAGACTAAGGGATGCTAGCTTTACAATCCCATAGAAGACAAGTGTTTGTTGCTCGAATGGTGTCTTTCAGAAGAATTTATTTCTAAAGGAACCGAGTGGGAGTAAGATTACAACTGAAGAAGTTCGAGAACCCGCAGATAACATTGAGTATGTGGATACTCATAGTCGATAAAATATTGTTGAAACACACCTCCTATAGCCGCAATTTACGTGGGTGATAGGACGTCCTTGAGCGAGAATATGGATTTCTTGTGACTAATAACCATGATGTATTGTTAGTGGGATCAAAAATGAACCCACTACCTATCAAGAAATGTATTGGATCGGACTACGAGAAATGGTTGAGCCGTGAAGTCCCGAAATTCAATCCATGTATGATAATCGGTATGGACCTTGATTATTATCCCTGAGAGATGCAAAGACCATTGGAGTGCAAATGGGTTTTTAAAAGAAAACCGACATGGATGGCAAAGTGCATACTTACAAAGCAAGGCTAGTTGCAAAGGTTTCAAACAAACTCATGGTATAGACTATGATGAAAATTTTTCACACAGCTATGCTTAAGTCTCCAAAATTCTTATTTCATTGTTGCATATCATAGTTATGAGATTTGATGGATGTTAAAGCTAGCGTTTCTTAATGGAAACTTACTTGAGGATGTGTGCATGACACAACGGGTTTTGTACAACAGAGTGGTAAAGTACGAAGCTTCAAAGATCCATTTATGGTTTGAAGCCAGGCCTCTCGGAGTTGGAATCTTCGTTTTGATGAATCGATTCAGGGTTTGGATTTGCCAAAAATGAAGATGAGCCTTGTGTTTATAAGAAAATTAGTGGGACATAATTGTATTTTGGTCTTATATGTTGATGACATTTTACTCTGTGGGAATGATATCCCTACCTTGCGAATGTCAAGTCTTGGTTAGGGAAGTGTTTCTCGATGAAAGACTTGGCCGAAATGCGCTATATCCTAGGGATAAAGATCTATAGAGAGTTAGATCCTAGAGGCTAATTGGTCTAAGTCAAAGTGCTTACATAGACAAATGCATTTGAAACGGTTCCAGTATGCAAGATTCCAGAGAGGATGTTACCCATGTCTCATGGTATTACTCTTAAAATCTCGGTGTCCTAGCGGTAAAGATGGCTGAGGCGGATGGAGTAAGATTCCTTATGCCTCCAGCAATAGGATCTATCATGTATGTCATCTTTATGCACTAAGACGGATGTATCTTATGCTAAGCATAACAAGTAGATACCGATCAAATCGAGTGAGAGTCCAGCTGGACGGCTATCAGAACATTCTTAAGTATCCCCAGAAGGTCTAAGATATGTTCTTGGTGTATAGGCGGATGGAAGAGGATCTGGTTGTAAGTAGTTTACTGAGATGCAAGATGATTTGTTTTGTTTTAAATGGTGGTGGGTTAAATTTTGAAACGTTCAATGCGAGTTCAATGGATGATAATGTTGTTGATCCATTGACTAGCCTCTACCCTGAAGTAAAGCATGATCGTCATTACTAGGTTCATAGGTATTAGATACATTGATGGAATGGGCTGGCCTTGAGTGGGAGATTATTAGTAATAGTGCTCTAGGCCTATTGTATGGATATGGTATTTTGACTAATGTGAATTAATTATATGATGGTTGCATGTTTATTATATATAATGTCCTTGAATAATATTGACAATTATTCTAATGTCCCACTGTCGGTTATTGTTATTGGAATAACAATGAATTAAGATTAGTTTAAAGTTTGATTGTTATTCATGGGATGAATATGTGTATGAGATACAAATCAAATTTATATCTATTTGTTGAGAAAAAATATTGGACAGACCCGTCTTGAGATTGTTACATGGATCAAAGTCATAAGTTAATCTCTAATAGTTGTGTCATTAAATCCTTTGACACGGTCTCTATAGTTCTCAAAAGAGGTGTGTTTTGATATAATCAAACGTTGTCTTTAATCGGATGACTATAAAGGTTATACTTGAACATAATAAGAATTATGTAGTGAGATATGAGCGATTAAGATGAAATTTGTCCCTCTTATTATAAGAGAGATATCTCTGGGTCCCCTCGATAATTGAGACTGAGAAATGCATGCCCGTCCTCAAATGAATTGATGGAGATCAATGTCATTTGTTTAGTCAGTCTAATTGGGTTTCGAGTAATCAAAGATAGAACGATATAAGGTTGACTTTGTCCATGCATTATATTCTATCAGATATCATGAGACAAAAGAGTTATGTCATTAGCTGGCTACAAGGTTGTCTCGAATCATGAGCTTTTCATTTAGCAGGTAGTCATAATGTCTTGCTAGAGGCCACTTGCCGACATAGGATCAAAATGTGATTTAGGCCTACTGCCAATGTTAATTGAACCTATAGGGTCGCACATTAAGAACAAATAATAACGGTTATGGTTTTCTGTAATAAATTCGTTTATTACATAACAGTTATGGTTTTTCACTCTCTGTAATAAATTCGTTTATTACATAACGGTTATGGTTACGGTTATGGTTAAATATATAATAATATAAATATTCGTTTCCTTATCTGATAAGGATTTGAATTTAAATTGTTATTATTTAAAATAGTTTTAAATATATAATAAATTTGTTTCCTTATCTGATAAGGATTTGAATTTAAATTATTATTATTTAAAAGAGTTTTAAATATATAAATTCGTTTTTGACTAAAACCTTAGCAGAGTTATATAGATATATATGTGAGACATATATATTTTGTCATAGTTGTCTTTTACTCTAAGAACAACCAAAGCGAGAGAAGAAAGAAAACTACAATTTCATTTTGAGAAGGCAGACCTGAACTAGCATTGACAAGATCGTTCATTAGTTCGTGTGGCGAGATACTTGTAGAGGGTGGTCTCTTTTTAGAAAGGCAGCACCTTTGAAGATCCGAATAAACCAAGACGCAAACTTTGAAGGCTTAACGAATCGATCTACAAGAGGTAAGTTTCGTTTACCCTTCCTTCGATTTTTATGAAACGCATGTTTGGTGGGTTAAGGGATAAAAAATTTTAAATTCCGCTGCATTAATGTTCCAATCATATTGGATATTACGCATAACCTTGAGAATGGACCCGATATTAGACTATCAGATTTGCCTAGTTCCCGAATACAATACGAGTTAAAGACGCCCAGATCACGGATTTGTCAGGGAGCATAATAGTACAGCCTTGGAACTACCTCGACACACATTTCACTATTTAGCATACCATATTCCTAAACCAGGTGAATGGGTCTAAATAAAAGCTTTTTGGATTTGATCCTCTTTAAGATTTAGTTGTTTTTCCTAAACTAGTACTTCACAACCATTTCTTATGACTAAAGCGCCCTTTAAAAATAGGAATTAACCTGAAGCCTTTTCAATGCAGTGGTATCTAGACCGTCAATCCAAATAAAATACTCTCTCTCCTTGATTAGAATCTTAGCTAACATGGGATCAAGATTATTCTACAAAATTGAGATGAAACCTCAAAGGATTAAACTAATACATCATCAAATGGTCCTTAGTCCTCGAGAACTTACATTTCTCGCATTGCAGAGGAACCTTGAAGTCAAAGGTTAGAACATCATCTGTGATGCACCAGAGTTACACTTATAGTACATTAGTTCCAAGGATATCAATGAAATTTACCCCCGAGTCACTGCTCTTGCTCTCAGGTAGTCCATCTACGTGTTCAGGGATCCAAATCGGTGCAGAATCTGACTCTTCTACGGGTATAAAACACCGATATTTAAAACGGCTCATTATAAGAGCAGTACCAATTAGATCAATCCAGTTTTCATACCCAAAACATCATTTAATACTATAAAAAATAATCAAAACACCAAATTCCTTCCTAGAGGGAGCTTAGACTTCCATAACTAGATCACAAATTACAATGACTAGTTGATCAAACAAATTCATTGAAATTGTAATCAAACTTAATATAGTAGATTCAAAAAAATTTCCAAATTCCACTTTAGTTCAGACATAAATGAAACTTGATATACAATGATCTTTGTAGCGCCCCATCTCAGGTCCAACCCGATTGGCGAGACCGAACCCGAGTCCAAGATGCTCTGATACCAACTTGGACTCTTTATTTTCTTTTTTAGACATTGGTGCACCCAAGTCTTATAATTGAATCAAAATATTATATCAAAAGATACAAAAATATAACTACCATCGTAGTGGTGTTTACAATGTCAATACATACAGTCCTGAGTCCCATTTACATATACATATACAAAAAGCGTACATTTACATTTATATTTCGTAGCGGAACCTACGCGGTGGACTCGCTAGTGTCTTTGGCTCGGTGTCTTGAGAAGATCCGCAGACGTCCTCCTGCAATGCATTACGGATTAAAAACCCATGCTAAGCTTTACGCTTAGTGGGAAACATATGACTTATATATATGTACACATGCATTGATACTTTTGTACAATAAGCATATAACAATATAAATATCTGATAGCATATATCGGGATTTATCGGGAATTCATATATGACCTATAGCGGACTTATACTTATCTGAGTACTCGTAGGTACTTGAACTTATACTTATGCTTGTTCGGATCTCAGTGGGAGTTACAGAGCCTATACTTGTACAGAAGTACCCGTAGGTACTATAGATCTTATACTTGTATAGAAGTACTCGTAGGTACTACAGAGCTTATTCTTTAACCTTATTCGTTATTCAGACTATATCATATAACTGTTGGATTACCTAGACCAGTAATAAGAAATGATTAGGACCGCGGCACAATACGAGGTCTGTCGATGCGGGTGTGTGCTTATGGCGAGGAGTGTTGAAGCATTGACGAGAGTGTCGTCCTGCAATCCAGATGGTACGAAGTATTAAGCAGAGAGTCTTGGAAACCTTAAGCGAAATCTTAGGAGTACATGTGCCAAAGCACGGTCAGAGAGTGTCATCGCACTAATCAGATAGTACCAAAGTATTAAACAGAGAGTGTCGAAGCACTAAACAGAGAGTACCGGAGTACTACATGTGCCAAAGCACGGTCAGAGAGTGTCATCGCACTAATCAGAGAGTACCAAAGTACTATACGTGCCTGCCCACGTAACAGAGGTGTCATGTCATTCAATATCTGGTCTTCGGCATTCCTACAATGATATGTGTTCAGGAACTTACTATCTTATCATATGGGCATTAAGTTTACCCACATCGAACTCGCTCCGCCAAGGAGGCAAGGTACGGTCTAATTTTTCCTTTTTTTTACCTTACAGACATGTATAGACCCTTTCATACACTTATAGGATCCTTATTAATCGAATAGACAAGTCTTCAGAATAACGGAAAAACAAAACGAAACAAAAACAAAACATTTCCATCTTTGTGAATGCGGCCGCCTCGCGAACAGAGATGGAAATCCTCTTTCTACGGCCTACATTGCGACGTGGGAGTCCTTCGCATTGTGAGGGTCTCTCTTCGTCGCTGCGAAGGACCCTCGACATTGCCCAGAATTTTCTGTTTTTGATCATTTTTCTACAAATCTAACCAAAAACACAATAAAACGCATATATTCTCTAGAAAAACATCTCCCAAGTATATTCTAACCCAACCAAAACCAATCATAGGGATTAACTAGGGTTAGGATGAATTCCTAGCTAAACCTTAGAATTAGAACCACTAATATGCATACAAAATCATAGCAATCCATACATCTCCATACAAATCCCTAGTTTCCATACTTTCCATACAAAATCATCATAGTTTCCATACCTTTGCTCTTCTTTTTTTTCTTCCTCTACTTCTTCTCTTTTCCTCTCTTGGCCTTCACGTATTGCCCTAGCCAAAAATGCCCAAAATGTGAGACCAAAATTGGTCTTATTTGGTCTAATTCCATAAGGCCTTGTTTGGCTACCAAAAATGCCTTAATTTGACTTAAGTTTCATTTTCTTGCACTTGGGTCCTTCATCTTTGGTCCTTCATCTCTCCTCTATTTGCACCACAAGTTATTCATATTCCACTTTAGCATATAATCTTATAATCCTATAACATTTATATCCAATTTTGACAAATTACAAATTTAACCTTGCTTATTTCCGGGTTTTCGAAATTTCATGTTTTGTATTTAAATTACGAAAAATTTCAAATTATACCTGCAAAATACCCTAAACATGCTGAAAATGGCTAGGGTATATATCGGGGTGTTATAATCTCAGCTCCACAATTCAGCTCATATCAACTACTCTAATTCTAAAAATAAAGAAGAATAAATCAAAAAATAAAATAAAAGAAAATACATACAAAAAGAGATTTCAACTCCTCCCCGAAAGTTAAAAGCGTTGAAGAACAGCACTCTACAGGAGCTTCATTATAGGCCCTGACCATTGGGCCTTATGAAAAGAAATAACCACAAACGAAAATCCCAAGAAATTTATACCCGATCACGCTGTGTTGTGGTTGATGTCGCAACATTGCGGCTATGATATTTGCGACTTTGCATTTTGTTTGTTTGCATCTGCGATAAATCGATGTGCTACGTGCTATGATGTCACCGCTGATGTTGTGACTATGAAATTGGTGTCTTTACTCTTACAACCTTATTCTGATGTCGCGAGTCTAATTATGATGTCGCGACTCTGAATGTCGATGTTGAGACATTGATTTGATGTCGTGACTTTAAACTTTTTTGTTATGCTCACTTCAGCCGATATCGCGACATTTGATCCCAATGTCATGACTTTGGTTTGATATTACAACATTCCTTAGACGATGTCGTGATTGTAGTCACCCGATGTCGCGACATTGCTCAACTAATGTTGCAACTCTGATATGATGTCACAACATTTTTTACCCCATGTCACGACTCTGCTATGATGTCATGGCATTCTTCAGCCGATGTCACGAATATTCTCTTTTGGCCGCTTTTTGCTTTTTTTTTCTTGTTTTTTTTTGTTATTTTCCTATAAAACCGTCTGGTGAAAGATTCTATAATTTTGCATTAAATTGAACTTTTAAGTCTCGAATATTCATGAAAAATGGACTTAAAAATATATGATTTTCATACTCATTAGCCCTCCAATGCGACCTCTTCCTTTCCCTCAAAAGAAGACAACACGCCCTTCAAGGCGTAACATTTCTAGGAGAGCTATTGAAACTAGAGAAGAAGGAGAAGAAAGAGAAGAAGATAATCAGCCCGAGTTTAAAAGCCTCAAATAGTGGAGGAAGAAGGTGAGAAGGCACTTCAAGCTCGGAATTGATTTGAGTAAGGTGAGGATGATGGCATGCCTTAGCAGTTTATGAAGAATTTGCGAATTATCGGAAGGGTAACTATCGACTTCATAAAAGACAACGACTAGATCTCTATGAGGATGGACGCGTTGGCTCGAAGACAAGAGCTTCAAGTCTAAAGAGAGGAAGCTAATACATAGTATCTAGCAAGCCTGATGGCTTATTACCACAATCTTTGCTTTTCATCAGCTATGCTTCCAATGCCTTCTCCTCCATTCGAGCTCCCAACGTGGCGTCACCATCAGCACGAGAGCGATCGACGATGATAGATACCCACTTTCTAAGGGAATTTCGATATCATAATTTTACATTGAGGATAGTGTTTGCTTCAAGTTTGGGGGTGTTGGGCATTTTTCCCATTTAGCTAACTCTATTTATTTCTCTCTCTTTTTCCTTGCATATTAACTGTGGATAATCTCTTTCTTCTCATATCTCCTCTTTGGACATATTTTGAATCATATTTTGGATATTAACTTTGGGATAATCTCCTTAACTTCTCATATCTCCTTCTCTTATGAAATTTTGGTTCTTTGTTTTTGTTTGTTTTTGATTCTTTGTTTGTTTTAAGTTCGTTTGTTTGGTATAATCTTGCTTCTTTAGATCATGTTTAGTCACACTTTCATGCTTATGACATGCTATTCTTGTTGGATATATTACTTGATGGATAATGTCTATCATCGGTTATTACTTGAATGTTTGGAAAGTATTAAGCTACCATATAGTTGCCAGTGATCTTGGATACGTATGCCAAAAATTCCATCAAATTTTGAAAATTTTAAAATTTTTCAAAATATGTAAAAAGTTTTATTATGTTTTTTGAGCTTGTTTATTGTAGCGATAATATTTAGATGATGGCAAAGACTGCTCTATACATGAAGAAAACTAGAGATAGTAGAGCTTTAAATAGTAATATTTTGACCTTTGAGTTGTGAACCTAGCCATATGTTCTTAGTATCTAGAACATTAGTCAAATTACCCTTCATAATATTGCTTGGTTTAGGAAAGAATTAGGTGATCATCATCTATTTTGATCTCCTATGACTTTAGAACTTGTTCAATTACCATTTGAGGCGAAATCCTAGGTGACACAACAATTAGGAGATGATATAGGCCATCCTTGGATTGGTTGAGCCTTTCTAGCTACCCTTTCGTGAATTATTCTATAGTCACCCTAATTGAACCTTAATAGCCATTTCAATTCCTAGAAATTAGGAGTGAACACCTAAGCCCTCTTTGTTAAATATCCTTTAGTCAAATATCCTTGTTTACCCTCAAGATGTTTGTTTCAATGCAATATTATGTGAGAGCATGTTGTGTGAATTGGGAGTTTGGGTGAAGAATGTGTAAGAAATTTAATCAAAGAAGGTTAGGTGAGAAAAATAAAGAAAGAAAAAGTCAAGGAGGAGTAAGTTTAGCCTTGTAGCCTTCCTACTTTGAGTGATTAAGTCCGTAGAGGTGTTTGAACACCTAGTACCCCAACACCAACTGGTATAAGAGTTGTTGACCTAAAGCTCGTTACATGGGGTAGGGAGAAAGCTTAAGAAGGTTGAACATTACACTACATTTCTTGAAATTCCATGAAGAAGGAAACATCTTAGTGTTCTTGTGGAGATGGTGAAAATGAGCTAAGTTTGAGGGAATAACTATGTGATAAAAAGAAGCAATGAGCTAAGTTTGGGGGAAGCTTAAGAGATTCAATGATGAAAGAAAGCAATATGAGAAAGGATTGTAGATGTAACACGAAATGTACCCTAGTAGTTTTCGGACTTGTTCAGTGTCGCTAAATGGAATTTTTCCGGAAATAAGCGAGATGCCGGAGTGTAGAGACAGGAGTAAAGTGGTCATTTACCACTTGAGCATAAAAGGCATATTAATAAGGTTATATGCAATTATGGAATTTGAGAAAAGATAGAGATACTGAGTATAATATGTATAAATTTAGATTGAGAATAATAAAGAGAGAAAGGACTTAAATACCCAAGGAAATGAGAAAAAGAATTAAAATGCAAAGGCGAACATGGCCTTAACTCAAAAATTGGATAATATCCAATTGGTCTCTCATTTTTTTGAGAGACCAAAAGCTGTAGAGAGAGAAGAAGGGAAGAAAGAAGAAGAATAAGAGGAAGAGAAGAAGAAGAGAAGCCAAGAAGAAAGGTATGGATTCTAGTAAGATTTGGTATGGATCTTTGGATTTCTTGTATGGAACTCTATGGAATTCTAGGGTTTGTATGGTTAATAGCTTGTCCCCAAATCTAGGGTTTTGTTAGAATTTCATCATAACCTTAGATTTCTTGAAATTAGGGTTGGTAAAACCCCATATGGAACAAGATGAGTATGGAATCCTCCCTTTGAGGTTGGATTCATGGTTAAATGGCAAGTAATTGAGTTAGGGTTTAGAACATACCCTAACTAATCCTTGGGTTTGGTTTGTGTATGGGTTATGACCCATATTAGAGTTGTTTTGGGAGTGATTCATGAAAGGTTTTTGAAGAAAGATATGTATTGAAAGATGAATTGAGTATAGTACAGATTACAAGATGAATATGAAGGGGTTTTGAGGTGTATATTGATTATTGAGTTGGTTTGGGTATAAATATATGGAAAAAGGGAAGAAAAACACACGTGCAGGCAATTTTTGAGGGCGATGATGCAGAACGAGGAGAATGCCGTACCATAAGTGTTCTGTTTTTCTATTTTGACCATTGTTCATAGTTTGGCCATAACTTGGTAATTTCTTATCCGATTTGAGTGATTCAAGTTGCTGGTTACAATAGACTTCAAGGAGAACCAAACATCATGAAATAGGTACCTTCAAATTCTGATTCTATGTGGCCCAAAATTCACTCAAAGTGGGGCTATGTTCAAGCCATTTCTGGTTCTGTTTTTGAACATAGAGTAGTTGGTTATTCTGACATAACTTGAGTTTGGTGCTCGATTTGATGATTCCAGTTGGGAAGAACCCTTGCTGCCAACTGAAATTTTCAAAATAACCAGTCATTAAATATGAAGTTAAGATCCCCGAAAGACAAAGACAGTGGTTGCTTTCTTTGCTGCTCGCCAGGTGCTGCAAGTTGCTGATTTCTTCCGCGACTTCACAACTTGCATAACTCCTTCGTTAGGACTCCATTATGGGTGTTCTTGGACAATATGGAAAGCTCATTGAGTCTAGAATCTAACCATATTCCATTTAATGGCATTTTGTGCCCAAATATTGTCTGAAAATATGACTGTTGTACCGAGTGTACTAATCTCTTGGTTAAAGTCAATTGGAATGCCTGGTAAGAAAGGATTTAGATAAAGTACAAGAAGATATAAGTTAACAAGATATAAGATGTTACAAGTAAATGACATAAAATGAATATAAGATTATATGATATGAATATATGATAGACATACCTAATTGAATAAATGGAACATGTTAGGAACACATGATAGAAATGCATAAATGCTAAGAACGATAGAGATAAGTAAAAGATGACAAAGCACAAGAATGAGTACCTGAACACAAATGATAGGTATATATGAATATATGAACGAGTAAATGTATGCACGAGAAAAATATAGGAATATATGTATTATTGAGAAATATGAGGCAAGTAATGAGCTACGGATATGAGGAGCAGTCTGATTAAAGTAATGTGTATATATTGCATAAGCAATCATGATAACAATAGTTATTCATGCTTATGAGATATGTACAGAAAGTAGAAATAAAGCAGTTGCATGTCGACCAAGTAGAGGATGGGTGTGCCATTAGAGAATAAGTCTGCGACATATAAGTTATGTTACGTGCTCGGGGCCCGGATTTGGGTCGATGACATAAGATCCCGTTTGGATCCACGGTGACCGAGAAGAGTCACCACGGTATATCGGGCCCTTTATAGATGATCATTGTCTCATTACAATGATACGGCGCCTCCGGGCCCTTCATAGATAGCATTTTTCGTGCGATTGAGTGCAGCGCCGGACCGCTTCATAGTTTCCTGTATCCACTTCTTTGGTATTTACAGGCATGAAAGTGAAAGTAATATGAAAAGTATAACATGAAAACAGTATATGAAATTAGTACATGAACACAGTTCATGATAACAGTACGTGAAAACAATACATGATGACAGTACAGAATATGAAAGTACATGAAAGCATATGAAAAATATGGCGATTATGTGATCATAAGTACATGAAAGCATATGTGAAAACATATGACAGTATATGATATGATGGTAAAAGTATAAGTCTTGTACTCCTATGGGAGATATGAAAGATGAGATATAAATTCACATAATATGAAAAATAAAGATAGGATATGAAAGTATTGGATTTAAGCCAACACGAAAAGTCTGAAAGTATCTTAGCTAAAATGTATGATAGAATAAGAACATACGGATGTATATAAATTATACGAATAGTACGGAGATGACGGTATATGACAAAGTATAAGATAAAGCATATAACGTAGAAAGTATACGGTAAATCTGAAATTATGAATATTCATATATGAAAAGTATAGATATAGCATGCCAAGACATAGAATAGAGACATGACTTGCAACATGAAAAAGACTAGTAAAATACATATGAAAAGAGTAAATGCATATAATATGAACCATATGGAAGGAAATATATAAGATGATAAGTGTTAGAGTTATATGTTATATGAGCTGTATAAGTATAAGAATCATGTGTATAAGCTTGAGATGACCATAGTTATTGTCGTCACATTTTATATGTTCAGTGGCGTAAAGCTTATGCGGGTGTTCAATACGTGCTTAGTGCGAAGAGGAGCGAGAGGACAAGACACTGCACTTTGACCCTTACGGGCCATCTCGGAGATGGAGTTCTCGCGGCGCTACTTCATGATCTCGATGTTTGTATTAGATATGTATATGTATAAGTAAATGAGACTCAGTATATGTGTATAGATTTTTGATGGACACCACTCCGGTGGTAGTTCTTTTGTATGTAAATGATTTTGTTATTACATGATTGTTTGTATACCCTGAGTGCAGTTCAGCTGCGAGAATAAAAAAAAAAAAAAAACAGGTAAAGAGTCCTAGTATATAGTCTCGCGCCCCGGACTCGGTTCGAATCTGCCATGCGAGTTGGACCCGGAATCGGGGTGTGACGAGTAGAGCTCTTGAAAGACAAGCAAATTTGTGTGTAAATATGAACCAAAATGGCCTATTCAACTACCCTTTACCTAAGCCATACATTACAAGCTATATAAGACCTATTTGATCCTAAGAGTTGTGAATTGCCTACATTAGTGGAGAATGGTATCCCTAGCAAGACTATGGAGCCTAATGTTCTCATAAGTCATGGAAACATCATATGAGTAAGAGATTTCCATTCAATTCTAGTTCTCCTAATTCCATGTAAACTGTAATTGACCACATGAGGGTAGGACTTCACACACACTCACTGGAAGGACTTTGGTTTAAGTTTGTTTAATTTATGGTCAATCCATTATATGGTAAGATCCTATCTCAAAATTTTATTTGTGTTGTTGAATAGTTCAACACCTAAGGAAAATAAGCACAAGGTGTCATCACATTTAGCTCAATAAGTTTTGTTTTGTTTTGACTTCGGAAAATGTGTAGTTTCTTTACTTGAGAACAAACAAAAGGGTAAGTTTGGGGGTATTTGTTAAGTGTGAATTATATCTTGTTTTGAGCATTCATTTCTTACAATTATTGAGTTCTTAATGCTAAATTCACACCTATATAGTTCAAATGCAGCCTAAATCCCTCTCTTACTTTGGTTTTGCATATAAGGAAGAAAACTTGAGCAAATGAGGCAAAAAGGTGAAGAAGTGAAGTTAAAGTTGTTGTTAAAGTGCCCATGTTGTGACATGGGGTCCCCTTAAGATTGAAGGCTACATAATTCCATGTCGTGACATCAACTCGTATGATGTCACGCCATCAAGTCAACTGAAGACCATGACAGAGGAGCATATACTGCCATGTCGCGACATGAACTGTCTTCATGTTGCAACATGAACTATCTTCATGTCGTGACATCATACCATTTGAAGATCAAGGCCTGTAGCACATATATTGCCATGTCGAACATCAACACATATGCAAGCCATGTTCTGAAGCCATCCCACTGCCATGTCATGACATTAGAGTTTTGATATTGTGACATCGCGACGACGGATCACTTTACAACAACTATTTTTTACACAGTTCTCGACCCATTTTCCGAGGGTACATAAGCAATAAGTTGTACCAATGATTAAGAAGACGATATTAAGGTTAGGGCATGAACTTTGAGAGGCTTCTTCCTCTCCATAGGTTTTTTGCTTTTCTTAGAGTTTCTACACCCTAGTCTTAGGGTTTTTGAGATTTTGTGTTTGATTTCCTTTGGATCTGGATTTTACTTGAAGAATCTGGTGATATAGGGTGTTTGCAACTAGAACTCACTTGGTGAGCATTTCATCTCTAATTTTTTGTATCTCTAACTTTGTTATTTTCTCTATTTTTGATTTTTAAATCATGATTTTGAATGATTCAAGGGTTGTAATGAGGAGCTAAACCATCCTCTAGGGTTGGTTACTGACATTAATATTTGGTTTATATAATTTTTAGAATGATTTTGTGAATGTTTGCTTGTGTTGATGATTATAAATGCAAATATGGAATTATTATGATTTTATCCAATTGAAATGTGTTGGGATTTGTGATTGAGACCTAGAATAGGAAAGATTGACCCAGGGCTTCCATAGTGACCACTAGAAATTGACCCAGTCTTCAAAACATATTTCAATTGGTAAAATTAACTTAGCCTAATCAAAGAAATTTAGGAAATTAGCAATGACTAGTACTAAATGGATTTTATTAGGGTAAAGTATCAATTAAGCATCGTGCAGGATTTGTAAGGACTTAGCAGTGATCAAATTTAGCACAGTTCGGGTGTTCCTATTGTATGGACTTTATTAGTGACCAATATGATACCTAAGGGAAAAATGCCTTAGAAAAGTACTGCATTTAATTTCCTAGAAGAACTTAGCAATGAATAGGGGATTAGTGTTAGAATTGAGGTGAGTCACGAGTGAGAGTCTCATACTAATATCCCTTGAGCAAGCACAAGCATACATTCACATAATTTGTACTTATCATATGTAAACCAGTCAGCATTAATTGAAGGAACCAACCCTAGTTTATGACCTTAAGTTGCTTTCTTTAAAGTCTTCTTATCCTTGGACATTTGCACATTGACTAAATTCCTTTGTTTTAGTGTAGCTTTAGTTTAGTTTTATTCTCATTAAAAATCAATAATTTAGATAGTGAAATGATCAAGAAGTTGAGGTAATTAGTCCCATCTAGACTTACGTTTCCATGTGGGAACAATATTTAGACTTTCTAGTCCATTTTACTACTTGTACGGTCCGTGCACTTGCAGTATTTTAGGCTGCACATTTGTATTATACACAAAGTGTCTAACAATGAATAATATAAATGTGTGAGGAAAAATGGTGAAATGAGAATAAGAAACAAAGAATATTAAATTGATTTCATTTTACAACATAAATTATTTACTTGTTTCTTTTTATTTTATTTTACCTTTTTTTAGGATTCATGATTTAAGGATTTCATCACATTTTTTTCCAGAGTTAGAGAACATTTTAGGAATATAGAACAAGTAGTAAGGGGGGTGAACAAAAAAAGTAGCCTCAGTGGGACTTAGAGGTGCAACCCGATTCGATCCGATCGTCTGAGAGCTAAGCTTCCAGGCTTTTGATTCGATTAAAAAAATCAAACTCGACTCAATAAAGCACGAATCAATTTAAAAATTAACAAATAATTATATTCAAACTCGACTCAAAATCTACTCGAATTTGACTCGATTAATAAAATAGTAAAACTTGATTAAGCTTACGAGCAACTTGAGTCGTATATTATTATACTCAAACCCGTCTCGATAAGTTATTTGAGTTAGCGGCTAGTAACTCCAAATTGAATTTGAGTATTATATGAGTCGAAAATGAATAGTTTGACTCGTTTACATCCCAAAGTGGTACTGTAGATCAATAAAGTAAAATCAAACAAAAGAAATAAAATTTACTAAAAACAATTTGTTGAAGCGATGAAACACGATGAAAGGAAGATAAATGCAACGGGTGGTCATATGTTAAATATTGTCAATCATACGATGTTTTGGGAATGCGAGCAAAAGATGATTTACTTGTTAGTGGCATCTATATAAATATAATGGATAGCATTATGCATAATAAAATTCAAACAACATTAAGATGATAAAGTTCAAAATCAACAAGTAAGAAAAATGTTGAGAGAGCTATTAAGAACCCTAAACCCCATTCCACCAAAAAGAGTAAAAAATTTGAATTTGTGAATTTAGTTGTTTCCTTTCAAAGAAAAACATTGACAAAAATAAATTAAAAATAAAATGAAATTAAAGTTTCTTCTTCTCTTATATCATCTTTTGGAATACTAAGTTGTAAAATTGATGCTCAAATAGAAACAAAGTCGATTGTATGATAAGAGACAATTCTTGATCAAAGAAAGTTAGTTAACGGTTAGTCTCAACTGTTTGATCATAATTTGTTACTTTGTCTCTTAAAACATAATTTGGTTCTTCTGTTATGTCCATCTCTATGTAAAGTTTGTGACAAGATAATTCTCTCTTTTCCCCTTAAGCTATTGTTTCCACTTTCACTTTCATGGTATTAGAGCTTTGAAAGACCATCTCTTAGATTTCATTTTTTTCTTTTCTCTTTTGTTTTCTATTTCTTGAATGGCTACTTCTCATCAATATGATAATCAGACTTATGGTATTTGATATTCGATATAATACATATAACAATAATCAAATTCAAAACTATAACCAAGATCATATCCAAACAAAATCGAAATTCCAATCAATTTAATCAAATAATGAATTGGAACTAATTTTCACAACTTAAAAGACATACCTTGTTAATAGAGATCCATGGAGGACTGAAATTCACTTATAGAGTTACCATTTCAGAGAAAATCTAGAGAGAGATTTTTCTTTTTTTTTTCCTTATTCTTACTTTTCTCACAAAGCATCATTTTTGTCTGTGATTTGGTTGTTATTATCAATCAACCATTATCCAGTCAAGAGGCTTCACTTTCTCTCTCCACGTTCTCAAACTCCTTTTGATTTAGTTAATAATAAATTAATTAAAAGTTTGTGGTCGGGCCCATCATGTGTGCCCGATCCCACGGGATCACCCAAAGGTTGATTGCTTATTCTAATAACTTATGAACATGAATGTTGGTAATATGGATGCATTATTAATTGTGTTTATTTATCCAAAGATAGTAGATACATCCTTCATTGTTCTATCTTTATCAAAGTAAGATAAACTTTTCTTAGCATCGTTATGTTGTATGTAAGTATTGATGGAGTTGCATGACGATGAACATCGATATATTATATGTTTCTGGAATAAGCATGTTAGTATGTAATTCAAAGCATTAATTGTTTAGACATTCATTTCTTATAGTAACAATACCTATGCGCTCGCATTTCTCCTATGTTCCAGTTTTTAATGGTCTTAACTTTTTTGAATGGAGTGAACATTTTACTTTGGGGTAATGGTTCTAGATCTGGCACTTTGAGTTGAAAAGCCAATGGACATTACCATTTTAAGCACTATTGAAAAAAAGACCCATTATAACAACTAGGAAAGGTCAAACATATTGAGTTTGATGTACATACAAATGAGCATAGCAAACAACATTAAGACAACTCTTCCCAAAAATGATAATGCCAAAGAAATGTTAATGTTTGTGGAAGAGCACTCCTAAACTGTTGATAAGTCTCTTGTTGGGACATTAATGAGTACTTTGATGGTTCTTGTACTATGCATGAACACATAATTGAGATGACTAATTTGTCAACAAGACTTAAGTCATTAGGAATGGAAGTGGATGAAAGTTTCCTTGTGCATTTCATTTTGAACTCTTTTCCGCCTGAGCATGGTCCCTTCCAAATGAACTATAATACCATGAAGGACAAGTGGAATGCGCATGAATTGCATAGTATGCTAGTTCAAGAAGAGACTAGACTTGAAAACCAAGGAATTCACTTCATCAATTATGTAAATGTCGGGAGTTGAAAAAGAAGGAAACATGAAAATAAGGAAAGGACTTGGTAAACCAGGGAAAAATTCCATTTTTTACCCAGAAAAATGCAAAACGGTAATTTACCGCTATAGTACAGGTGGAAAATTTGGAAATTTTCTAGATCTTGAATGAAAAAACGTACTTCACCGTTGAATTCATCTCGTGAAATCTAGTTACCTAGTCGAATTTCATTGAATTAGAGATTATCCAAAATTTCATATTTCGAGCGCAGTGTCGAGGTGACACATGGGGTGGTGCCACATGGCATGACCAAGGGCTTCCACATGGAACCATGGGAGAAGGAAACATGGCATGAGAACCATGTGGTGTGGAGAGTGCCACATAGAACATGTGTCCATGTGACACATGGACCATGGAAAAGGTGACACATGGCAAGATGAACAGTAGAGTGAGGGGAAGCTTCCTCTCACCTGAAGGAAATCAAACAATCCGTGGGGAAGGGAATAAGAAAAGAAAAGGAAGAAAGGAAAGAAAAATGAGGAAAAAAAAGGAGGGAAAACCCCGTGCATGGAGAAGAAAAAAGAAAAGAAAGAAAAAGGGCTCCGATTCTGGGATTGTTCAGATGAGTCGGAAGTCGTTAGTCGAAATTAAGTTGAGATTACCCTCGGCGAGCATCTACAATAAGGTGCCAAAACAAAAGAGTTAGGGTTTTCTCTATACTGGTTCCCTCTTAATCTATGGGTTGTAAATTACCGTGTGGTTAAGCCCCAACCATAGGACTGAGTTTTCGGACATTGGGACTGTTTTTGGGCCTAGTTTGAGGACTGCTTCATGGCTGAATTTATAGCCGTTAATGACAATCTTGAAATTTGTTAAAATAATAATAATAATAAATAAAACAAAAGTTGAAATTTCTGAAGGCCGAGTCTAGATTATTTCCAAGGCCAAGTATGGCTGGATTTTTGGCCAGGAATGGCTAGTTTGTGTGGACTATTTTTATGTGTTATTATTGGAAATTTTATAACATGTTGAATATGTTGTAAATATGTTGATATACTGGTGTTATATATATTAGCATGAATGGATGTAAATTATATGCTTTCGATATAATTATCCATGGTACTTGGCATAAAGTACGAGTTATAAATTGTTCCATGTCATTATACATGTAACATGAGATAACATGCAATGGAATTTTGCATTGCATATGCATGGGACATCGCATGACATGGGTGTGAGTGCATGGTAGATATCGACACTGTGTTTGGTGTTCGATGGTATGTCGTGAGTACATGGTAGACCAACATTGTGTTTGGTGTTCGATGGTGGGCTCGGTAAAATGGGACAACATCTAAAAATAGATCTCACGATTGAATAAAAGGAAATGAAAAATAGGTGTGTTGGAGTTATAGTAAAGGAAGGGATAGATACCTCCTCGGGTGAAAAACCGTATTCTTGAAAGTTAAGTATTTGTATCCGTTGATGGTATTACTTAAAAGTGTCAGGAAGCGTGCGAAACTACGATGAGACCCCAAAAATTCGCTACCCACAAAAACGCACGGGACTTGGTAAAAACAAGTGAATATAAGATTTTGTCCAACAGATTTTGATTTATTTTGTTTTGGAAAAATGGTCATTGATGGAACATAAATGAAGGTTTTCACACTTGGCATATGCATGTGTGAGGGAGTCGATGAGGACTCGGGACATGGGACAGGGTGAGTCACATTCTCATCCATGACATATAAACATTTGAGTAGGAATGTGTATGTTTTTACTTGAATGTGTGAAATGGCATTGCTTGTGCACTTGGGTGGGAAGTAGCCCTTGTAGAAATTATTCTTTATTGGGCATTGCTCACCCTGTCGTGAGACCACATTTCAAGTACAAGACAGGTACTGGAGGACAACACTAAATAGAGGCCTCAATTGTGAAGAAAGCTATATTGTGGCTTTGGTAGTTGTTTTGACATGTATCTATATGTTTTGTAAAAGAGTGTTGTAATAAATTCTTACGGACTATTGTGATATATGGTTGTATATTGGGGATATAGACCGAGATGGACCACTGTGTGGTCATTACCGCCTGGTAGACCACTGGATGGGTCATGGATATACTGTTATACAACTTGTATATTGGGTAGAGCTCCTCGAACAAATGAGACAACCCGATTTTTGTGAAAATATGGATCTCGATAAATGGGACACAATAGTGTAGTATCGGGTTACCTGAAATCCATGGGAATTCCGTGGGTTGGCGGGTTATCAACAAGACCCCTGGGTTTTGGGGTGTCATAGGACCACCAAGGCACGATGAGCCTGCTTTTAAAATTCACAAGAAGGGACCTAAAGTTAACTATGCCATTTTTATAAGGGGCGCCAATTCCAGATTGTCCCAGACGTGAGCAGTTCGAAAGAGGTAAACATAATGCTTATGTATGTTTCGAATCAAATTTAGCTAAATTTCTTTATAATACTTGGTGGCTTGATTTTGGATGTACAACTCTTGTTTCTAATATAATGCAGGGATTCCTTACAATCCAAACCATAAGACCAAATGAGAAATTTGTCCTAATGGGCAATTGAATGAAAGCTCTAGTGGAAGTCATTGGCACTTATCGTCTTGTTCTTGACACTGGACACCATTTGGATTTACTGGAAACTTTTTATATACCTAGTATATCTAGGAATTTAGTTCTACTTTCCAAACTTGATAAAGCTAGATATGTATTAAAATTTGGTAGTGGTTGTTTCAGTTTGTATTAGAACACATGTATGATTGGTGGTGGTACATTATGTGATGGATTATATAAAGTAAATCTTGATAATCTATATTGTGAAACTCTTATGACCCTTCATCATAATGTTGGTACTAAACATAGTTTAGCTAATGAACAATTTGCTTACTTGTGGCATAAACATTTAGGATATATTCCCAAAGAAAGAATGGAAAGAAAAGTTAAGAATGAAATCCTTCCAAATTTAGATTTTACTAATCTAAGTGTATGTGTGGATTGTATTAAAGGTAAAAAACACACAAAGAAATGAGCCACAAGAAGCACATAGCTTCTTGAAATAATACACACTGATATATGTGGACCTTTTGATGTTAGTTCTTTTAATAAAGAAAAATATTTTATCATCTTTGCGTGATTTCACATTATAAGTTATGTTTATTTGGAACATGAAAATCTTAGAAATTTGTAAATGCCTTAGAATTTCATTAATGAAGTTGAAAGACAATTAGATAAAAGGTGAAAATTGTCAAGTCAGAGGTGGTGATTATTATGGAAGTTATGATGGAAAAGGACAACACCCTGGTCTTTGCTAGATTTCTAGACGTCGTATATGTGCACAATATACAATCACTTAGTTACACGGCTCAAAAAAATGGTGCCATCGAGAAGGTGTAATAGAACTTTGTTAGATATGGTTAGAAGTATGTTAAGTAATTCATCTTTACCTATTTCACTATGGACAGGAAGGAAACCTAGTCTTAGGCACCTACATGTTTAGGGTTGCCTGACAAAAATTAGATATTATTATCCAGAAGAAAAGAAACTGGATGCAAGAACAATTAGTGGCTATTTATTGTTTATCCAAAAAGGTCGAAAGGGTTCAAATTTTATTGTCCTAGCCATATAACAAGGATTGTAGAAACTGGGAATGCTAGGTTCATTGAGAATGATGAAGTAAGTAGGAGAGAAACACCATGAAATGTGGATATTCAAGACATAAGGGTGTAGATTCCTTTAACTTGTATCCCTAATCAAGTTATTCTTCCTCCAATTTTTCCTCAAGTTATTGAACCGGTTAATAACGCTGATGAACAATATGAAGAACGGTTGTAATTAATCCTTTTTCCATAAGAGTATCAATATGTTTACAATCTTGCATTTTAAATAGCTCAAGAATTTTCTTGATGTATTGCTCTTGTGAAAGAGACACAAATTCATTGATCGATCCCTTGAAATCTTAACTCCAAGTATATGTAGGTTCATCCATATCCTTCATTTCAAATTTGGATGACAATCATCCTTTGATTTCTTTTATGTACTCCACATTATTTCCAACTATTAGTATGTCATCTACATATAAGAACAAGACTACACATTCGTCTTTAGACCTTTTAATGTCGACACAATGATCTTCTTCAATAATTTCAAAGTTATGAGACGTTATTGTGTTATGAAACTCAATGTTTCATTGTCTCGAAGACTGCTTAAGACCATATATTGACTTTAAAAGTCTACATACTTTACGTTCTTGGGTTTGAGTTATGAAACCTGCTGGGTGTTGCATGTAGATTTCTTCGTCAAGTTCTCCATTTAAAAAAGCAGTCTTTACATCCATTTGATGTAATTCTAGGTCCATACTTGCAATGATAGCTAAAATTAGGCGTATTGAGGTAAATCTGACAACAGGTGAAAAAGTTTCTTCATAACATATTCCTTTCTATTGTGTATACCCCTTTGAAACTAGGCATGGTTTGTATCTTTCAAATATTTCATTGACCTTATGCTTAATTTTAAGAATCCATTTATTGCCAATCAGTTTACGTCCTTTGGATGGATCAACTAATTCCCACGCCCGATTTGTTTTCATTGACTATATCTCTTCCATTGCTTTCTTCCATTTTTCTTTAGCAAGACAATTAAGAGCCTCTTTTATATTTCTTGGCTCTTCTTCATCTTGTGAATGCTTGATAAATGCTTGCCCGCCGATCTGAATCAATGACAATGAAGCGCTAATGATTTGTATGCCTGATTTGGGGTTCCTCAATTTCATTGTTAGTCCCACTCGGACCAACAACCATAGTTGGATCCCCTCCAGGATGTGTTTGGGTGATATTAGAAACTAATTCATCATTTCTCAAAACACTCCCACTTTCGAAAAAGGGATCAAATTCTTCTCGTAGTAATATAGTGTAAAGTGGTTTCATATAGCCAAGAGGTCTTTACCTATTTGTCCTTGCTTAGGGAAATCATTCTCTAAGAATGTGACATCTCGTGATTCAAATTCAGTTATGTTCCTGTACTACTTTATGAAACACATCCTTTATATTGTTCACAGTATCTTATAAAGATACTTTTATTTCCTCTCAGACCTAACTTTCCATATTTATGAGATGAATTATGAATATAGGCAACACAACCCCAAGGTGTTAAAGAACTTAGGTTAGGTTTCCTATTGGTCCATAACTCATATGGAGTGGTAGTAACTGACTTTGAGGGCGCACGGTTTAAGTACAAATGTGGCTATTAATAATGCATCACCACAATAAGTGATTGGCAAGTGAGCTTGAGCCATCATTGACCAAACCATTTCAAGAAGGTTCTTATTACGTATTTCCGTAACTCCATTTTGTTTTGGAGTGTAAGGGATAATTAATTGATGTATCATTCCCTTTTCATCACATAATCGTTTTAATTGATTAGACAAATATTCTCGACTCGATCGGTTCTTAATACTTTGATTTTCTTATATAATTGATTCTCAAATAAGTTCATAAACTTGATAAAGCAATCTAATGCTTGTGATTTATGAGAAATCAAATAGACATACCATATCGAGTGAAGTCATCTATAAATGTGATGAATTAAAATGCCTCATTTCTAGCTTTGACATTCATTGGACCATAGATGTCTCAATGGATTAATTGCAATGGAGTTATAGCTCTGGTTTCTTTTCAAAATGGTTTTCTTGTTGTTTTTCCAGCTAGACCATGTTCACATGTTGATAGCTCAACTTTGTTCAAACTGTCCAATATTAAGCCTTCTTTGGCTAATCGATTCTTACGACTTTGGCCAATATGACCAAGTCTAGCATGCCAAACCTCTACATTATCCTCATATTTAATAGCCGATGTAAAGTAAGAGAAACATACATTACTTTCATCATGTTCAACATCAAGAACAATAAAACCATTTATGAAAGAACCACATCCATAATAATGTAGTCTAAAAAACAAATCCACACCTTGTCCATCAAAACGTAATTCGAAATCAAATTTGAGTAAAACCAACTCACAAACTAGATTCCGAAGAATATCAAGAGCAAATAACACAACATGTAGGAATATTTGGCCATAGGCCTTGCGATGCCAATTCACTTCAACTATTGAGTTGTTTCCTACTATATTCATCTTGTTATTTCGTGATCATGCTCCAGAAAACCGCTACATGATTCGTGGCTCTTGAGTCTACAGTCCGCAAAGGATAAGATTTAGTCAAATAAATAGAACTAGAAACATCAATTGCACTAACAAGTGCATAAAGGTCATTTACCTTCTTGGGCTCCTTGTAGTCACATGCAAAATGCCCATTTTTACCATAGTTATAGCACTTGAGCTTAGACACATGCTCCTTTTTCTTAAAGAAGCCTTTTTTCTTTCCTTTTCTAGGTTGGTTAAATTTTTTTTTTTTTTTTTTTGCCTAAGCATCTGCTTGACTCTCTTGCTAGTTCCCACCATGAAATTTATGCTTGTGCCATTTTCCATCACGTGAGTTAGAGCTAGCCATGTAGACATCAACACTTTTCTAGCTGGCCATGAGGCGATCTTCCTCAAGCCCTAAGTGGTGAATAGCACCTTCCAAGGTCTTAATGCTTTCATTGTGTGACGCCCCACATCTTGAGGTGTCCCTTTGACCACCGTCAACCTGCAGAAACCTGCGTGTCTCATATCATGAGACCCATACATGAGTAAAATGGCTACGTCAGGCCCATACATCCATACTCACCAAAATGTACCCAAATATATTATAATAGTTCAAGAGTTAATTACACTCTTTTACAACATGTTTCAATTGTAATATTTCATACATGTGTTACAAAAACATAATCAAAGCCACATGTCGGCTTTCTTCTCAAAAGTGGCCTCTAGTGAGCGTCGTCTTCCGAAATACTCTCTGTACCTAAAATAATTTTTCCTCAACGGGGTGAGTAATGCATTAGTGATGATCCCTTGGGTTACTCCACTAGTGCTCATGCAATGGAAAAACACACACATTGATGAATTCATGATTCACACTCAAAATGTCTGCATGCCCGATCCATTGTCTCGAGTCTGTTTGACTCCCTCACACATGCTTATGCCATGTATGAAAACCATTTCCAAACAAAATGTTTGTTTTGTTGCAGGCAGCCCTCCGATACTCATCTGATTTAGATGATCACGAGGTGAATTTGTTGGGTAGCTCTTGAAATAGTGTGGGCCTCGACGTGAATTGTTGGAATGATCTCGACACAATTCTTCGAACAACTTTAAAGATAAATTTTATTGTTTTGGACCCTCCGATTTAATTCATGTCATGCACTCGCACCTACTATTCTAGGGTGCCAGGTGCATGAGAAATGCAACTGTACGATTCCTGCCAATTCATGTTAATATATATACTCAGACATGCCTATGTGTAAAATCGCCTGTGACAACATGTTATTCATTCATAGCAATAATACCAAAATTAGCTCACATGGACTAATAAACAATTTAAACAATTCATTTTGAACCGCCCAAGCAACACAAACCACACACAAGATCCATTGAGCAGTCTGACCTAGGTCTTAAAATTGTCAGAATTTCGGCCTTGGTCCTGGGACGGAAAACTCACGGCCATTTCATTTGAGCACTCCAACCATCGATAAAGTTCTTAAATAAGGATTTAAATCAAGTAGGAGAAAACCTCTACCTTTGAGTTTGTCGAGAAACTCCACAAAGCGAGTACCACGCTCTTAGTGGGGAGCAACTTTACACCTCTTGGCTCATTAGGGACCGACAGACCCAGTCATCCCGGGGATTCTAGAAGGGTGAGCTTCTCTCTGCAGAATCTCTTCTCTCCCTTTTCTTAGTTTGCTATCTCCCTCCCAAACTGGTTAGTCAAGCATGGAGTCGAAAATTATCTTTCTCTTTGCCACATGTCGACACTATTGGCTCATAGGATTTCCTTATCCATATCCTCGACTTTGGGACTTTCACCAAATGACATCATGCATGTGTCCACCATGGCCCCACACTTGAGCTCATGTTTGACTAATTCTACATGACCATTGGCACCTTTGAGCCACTCAAAATGTAAGTGGCTCTGTACCCCCTCGTTGCCTCAAAAAATGTGAAATTCCGACTGTCTCGGAATTCGACGAAATTCAATGTGGTAGCTAGATTTCGCGAGACGATTCCAATGATGAAGTCCATTTCATCATTCAAGATCTTGAAAAATCGGATTTTGACCGAAATTACCATTTTACCCTTTTTCAAAAAATTAGAATTTTCTCGGGTCTTACACATTGTGGGTCAAATGCATTTTCATGTGTTCCCATCTTTGAGGTAGTGAACGAATCATTTCTTGCACTTGTTTTTCATAAGTATAAGTATGACCTATATCTTTAAGCTCACCTATCATATTCGACATCTGCCTCAAATGTTTTTTCATGGTATGTTAAGGCCATTTCTTTTAAGTGTCAAACTTAATGGTAAGTGATCTTAGCTTGGTTATGGACGTACCACCAAACCTTTCAAATAGAGCGGACCAGATGTCCTTTGCGCTCTCATATTTTCGGAACTCCTTGTGATATCATCACCATGCTACTCAACAACATATTGCGAGCTGTGGAGTTCTTTGTTTTCTAGGTATTATAAGCTTCATGGCCCCTTTGATGTTGGGTCATGTTGCCTTGTTTAGGTTCAGCCATGACCATATTTAAAACCTCAAGAGCTTCTTGCTCTTCAAGTACGCATCGGATTTTCATACTCCAAATCCCATAATTGTTCCTATTTAGTTTTTCACCCTTATTGAGTTCAGCTATAATGTTCTTATCAGAGGTAGCCATAGATTTCTACTATAGGAATAAATTTTATTCATGATTATCAATTCCCATTACATACATGAAATTTTTTTAAATTAATTATAAAGTGTTAATTGAACATAGGTTTAGAGTAGAGAGTTCACTATGTTCCCAAGCATCATCTAGGACTCCTATGTTCAATGAATCCTTTAAATTCTGGGTACTCAAACTAAAGTCACTAATCTTTAGTAAATTTTCAAATAACAAATTCTAAAGAATATTACTCAATAAATTCATGATTGCTAAAGAAGAAGAAAAATATAATGTATTTTAAAATAGCATAAATCCATTGAACTAAAGAATAAAATAAATAATAATAATTCTCGTCAAGCATTACATGTTAATAACAAATAAATGAATAAAACTCTAAGATAAGCACATAACACTGAACATGAATAGATTCATGTAATCTTCTCTTCATTATGGACTTTAGGCAACATAGGAATTCCAGGTGCTTGCTTTCTTCCTCTTCAAATGAGTATACCATATGGATGACTGCAGTCTTCCTTGCAACCAGAACACATATTCTAGGATGAAAGTCTGAACAAGTTTCTCATAAACCTTTTCTTGATCATAGGATAAAATTCCCATGAGAATAAAGATGTGTTTCATTAGAAGACTTAGGTCCGACCTTAAAGCCTCATTTTTCTTAATATTACTTAACAAATCCCTACCCAAACTATTGCTTGGATACAACTATTGATCTTAGTAATGTGGTTCATTAGACAGTCAAATTCGTCATTCTTGTCATTGACATCCATTTCAATGTTCTCAACATCCCTTATCATGCGTTCTATTATTTTCCGATGTGCTAAGGTTCTAACATCATAACAATGGTCTACCTCTATTCGTCATACCATTGTATTTGGTACGAAAAAAATTCAATAAAGGAGTTAACGAGATCTGAACTAGAGTCCCAAAAAAAGGGTGAGGTTTTAACCAAAAAGACCTAGTTACATTTGATGTAAAGTAATTCAACTAGAATATTGTTTTCTATTTAATAAATATTATTTTAAGTATATACGGATTAAAACCCACTGTTAGTTATCATATGAAATAGTAAAAATTAATGGGTTATAATATGTCTATTGGAAACACATTTATTTATATACACGGCTAAGAAGAATAATATATATATATATATATATATATATATATATATATATATATATATATATATATATATATATATATTAATTAGATTAATTTATATTATTATATATGTACCGTTTACCAGAACCATGTCCAAAATCATATTTTCAAAAACTTTACTTTTACAGTATGAGTGATTGGTGATTTGCTTTGAAAAGGGGGGGAAGACCACCCATGCTTCTATTATTGATGATATTGTTGTTGTGTGTGTGTGGCTGTTAGATCTGCACCTCATACCTCTTTCTCTGTATGTATAGCACAGGTTATTAAAATATATATTTTCTGGAACTGCTTAAAATTCTACGAACAAAATAATCCGAATTCAGTGCTTTGTTGTTTCACTGGCAAAAAAATATTATTATAAAAAAATATGGATACGAATCATAATATAAGGCTGTTCGAATTCCGTTATGAGAAACACATAACATATTACAATATTATTTTAAAAAAAATATTTTGTGGATAAGATTTATTATCAAAAAAATATATTTTTTTATTAATATTGTTTAATTTATCAGAAAACAAATCTACAATTTAGTCAGAACAAATTTTTAAAAAAAATTATTTAAAATTCAAACATAACAGATTTCGTGAACTATTCAAATACTTTTGATATTAATCAGAAACTTTTCCGATTATATATATAAAATTCGGAACCATAATCTCTCATCAAATCTGACTTAACCCAAAGAATTTTTATTGGAACCATGTTCAAAACAAAGGAAAATTAGAGTAACACTTGTATCCTTTATTTCTTATGGACATGGAAGTCCAACCTCCCTATATAGGCTGGAGACGAGTTGGTTCCCTTAAGTGTTGGTTCTATTGAGTGGTTTGTGGCTGTTGCAAGTTTATAAATTGCTTTGTTCGCTAATGGATTAATGGAACTTAGGATCAAGATATAATTAGAGGGGCAAAATGGTAATTTCACCCGACTCTAGTTATGAACCACTTCTTAGGATGGAAGCTGCGTGTAATGATTCATCGATGGACCTTACAGATTTCAGGTAAAATTGATCTTTATCAGGAAGCGAAATTCAATTCAAGTTTTTAGTGGAATAACTGCGAAATTAATAAATTAAAATGATTGATTAAAGTTTAATTAATTGTGAATTTATTGGAGCTTGAAATTACAGGTCCGTGGGTCCCAATTCCCACCTCCTATTTTACTGATGAGCGATTCCTTGGTTTGAAGATAAATTACACTCTATGATCAAGGCTTATGCATGATAATTAGAAATTTGTTACAAATTAATATTGGACAGTTATAGATTAAGAGTATTAATTAGAGCATTACAAATTAATATTGAATGGGTTATAGATTAAAAGTAATAAGTAGAATTTGTTACAAATTAATATTAGACGATTACGATTATGAGTAATCGATCACATTTGTTTTCATATTAATCAAGATCGTAATAGAGGAAAATTTGAAAATATCCAAATTGGTTGGATATTTATGCAATTAAGGTTGATTATAAATAAGAAGCCCTTGCCCCCGATGAAAGAAGAAGAAAAAAAGGAGTTTTTTTTCATACCCTAGTCTCCTAGAGAGTCTCTTCCCCTTAGAGATCCCTTGTCTCATGTGTTGAGTACGCAAGGTAGATCTAGGCAGAAAAACTAGAGTGTATTGTTCCATATCTGAATCGTTGGTGCTCACACACCTCAAGGAAGGAGGGTTGAATTGAAGACCTTGGTGCAGGGAGTTGTTTCAACCCTACTAGCCAACAAATCTCCTATAACATTAACAGGTATAGATCTGATCTTCACCTTTTGATAATAATATGTGTTTGCATGGGTTCCTGCGAAAATAAGATATTCTGAAAAAAATTTTAAAACCTAATTCTGCTGCGTTTTGATTTTATTTCCATCACTTCTTTGCTAGACGTTATCAGCCTCCCTTTGGTGTTCAGGTGTGGTCCACGGCGTTTGACCCTCTATGGTCTCGTGCTAGATGGTGTGTTTCTTGAAGTTGCGCCGATGCGGTCGCTTCCCTCGCATCCCATGCTCGCAAAGGGGTTTGCAGCATTTCAATGTGTGTCCCGCTCAACTCGCGCCCAATGGTTGGGGTATTTTGGTTAGTCTTGGTTTTCTTTAGGGACAGGGGGCTCGGTGTACAGGCGTAAGCGGCACTAACCTTTGCATTTCCCAGCACGAATGAGACATCCAGGGCTTTCTTTATTTTCGTTCAGGCGCTCCTCGGTGATTTCAAGATCTTCCCTCCTCCCATAGGCTGTGGAAGGGACGCTACTTCTTCGTTAGCGGCCGTAATTGGGAGTATGATCCTCTCGACAAGGACGACACTGCGGGGCGTTCGGTGGCCAGACTACCCCAGGAATCTTCATGAGTGTTCGATTTAGTTTTGGTTATAACTTGTGTGTGGTCCTTTGGGGTATCTCTAATTATGTCTTTTGTATATGCTTCTCAGATTGCTCGAATTGATCTCGGTGGCGAGAGAGATAACGACATAGCGTTGGCGTTAGCTGAGTGTCCTTCTCGTCCTTACCTTGGTGATCAAGTCGGATGTTCCCGACCCATCGAATTCGAAGTCCACTCGATCTTCTGCTCTGAGGCCTTCGCCTCCTTCCACCATAAAAGTTCCTCTGTTGGGCCCTGTTTGCTAAAGCTTGCAGGGAGCTGTTGGCCAGTTGGAGATGGTGTCCGAAGCCGAAGTGGAAGCAGCCTCGCACTGCGTTGTGAAGATAGGTAACTTTGGTTAAAGTTCCGAAGTTGAGGGCATCTTCATCTTCCTCGTACTCTCATATCCATAAATCAGGACGAATTATGGCTCTTTATAGTTTGAGCTATAATCCCATTCGAGTCTGCTTTGAGAGGCGAGAGGATCCCTCGGGTGGGGCGTTGAAGCCGTAGTTGGCGAGATCACGCCCATTGCGTCACAGAACCCGCCAGCGGAAAGTTGCGCCTTCTCGAAAGGGAGAGAGGGCAGAGGAAGATGGGAACCCCGAGTTGGCGGAGGCGAGTTCTTTACTTCCGCGATGCCGAACTCGCGGCGGCGCTTGATCTAGTCTATTCTTAAAGGATTACGATCTTAAGAGAGGTGGTTGCGCTGCACAGTGATGAGAACTTGTATCCCTCTAGGGTTCGCCTCAAGTAAAGTTCCATTACCTTGTCATATTTGACTCCATTTTGAGGTGAGTTTCGAGCTTGTGTTGGATGTTTATTCTATTCTGGATGTGCAGGTGGCTACTCATTTGAAGGGTTTGGCCATAAAGGCCAAAATAAACGAAGGTCACGCTAAAGCGGCCCGGGCTTATAAGGAAAGGGTGGCTTCCCTCACATCTGGTAGCTGCGAGTAGGGTGCAGCGATATGTGAGAGAAGCCGTGAATCTCAGGTCAGATCTGAAACATACCACTTATTTCGTGCCGGGCAGGTAGGAAAACGAATACTGAATAGCTTGAGAAGCGGCCAGACGAGCGGGAGGTTCGGGATGACTTGAGGGCTATGCAGAACGACTTGATGGAGGCGGGAGCGAAATTTGCATTGCCGATATAAACCCGGATGGTTAGGGCGAGCTTCTCGTCCCAAGGCAAGCCTACAGCAGGTCTAAGGGAAGGCTGGCGTGCGATCAAAGGCCGATCTTCGTGATAAAGCGGCCCATTTTGTTAAGCGAGGCTCATCGGGGTTAACGAGGGCGGAGTCATCTCATGGAGCCGCTGAATGAGGAATTATCCGCGGGTTACGTGGGGATCTTCACCAGCAAATAACTTTAGTGGCTCAGCGAGACGAAGTTATTGGGAGACTGAGAGCCGAGGCTTCTAATCAATGGGTTTCCGGGTGGCTCGCCTTTCAGAAGAAGGTTGTTACTGCCTATTCCGGCCTGGACTTTAACTTTGACCTTCCGTGTGAGGATGAGGGTCCTTCTGATTCTACGAAGCGGGCACCCCATTTGAGGCCAGCTCCGCTATTCCTTTATGCACTTCTCATACGATGCCCTGTCCTCACGTGCGTCTTCGCTTGCCCGATGTCGGGTATACCTTTTTTGTTAGGCTTGGCTGAACCTCTCTTAGCCTTATCACCATTAGAGCTCACTACATTTTTCATTTATATCTTCCTATTGTGCTCTTTTGACGTTCTTCTTAATTTGAATCGACTTCTTATGCGCATAGTGCGAATTTGCTTTGGTAGAGATGTTGGTACGATGGGCTGCATCGGCTGAGATTACTGAGTTGAAATAAACCTAAAGGCTGCATGGCATGTGACAGAATCGTGAAACTCGTCAATGCGCGGCTGGCGATATCCATCATTGATTTGCACGAGTTGACGTGACTCCACAAAAATTGCACGGCAGTCAGAATCGTTGAGCTCGTCAATGTGGTGTTGCCCTTTCTGTCGGCTGATTTACTGGTCCGATGAAGCTCCTGGGCTGCTGGCGAGTAGAATCTAGAGCTCGTCGATGGGTATTGTGCTCCCGTCAGTAGATTTTCTGAGTTGACATGACTCCCCAGGTGCGGCTTTTAAGTCGAATCGTTGGGTTCGTCGTCTGGCTCTTGTCCTCGTCGGGTGATTTTTGAGTTAAAATGACTCTTAAATTTGCTGACTGAGTAGAATCATTTGAGCTCGTCAGTCTTGTTCTTTAATGCTCCGTCCGGTTGATTTGCACGAGTTGAAATGACTCCTAGGCTACGTATTACGAGTGAGAATCATTGAGCTCGTCCAGTCACATTGCCCTGTCTCCGTCGTGGAATTTGCTGATTGAAATGACTCTAGAGTACGCATAGCTATTCAATAGAATCGTTGAGCTGATCAATGCACATTCTTGTGCTCCGTCAGTAGGTTGCCCGAGGATTGAAATGACTCGCAAATTGTGGCATGAAGAGTGAGGCAGACTCATCAAAAATTAATTTCTTTGGGCTCGGTGTGGTTGGTGGCGATGCTGAGTTGATCGACTCCTCGGGTGGCGTGACTGTGCCCCAGTGAGCGAACGCTCGTCAAAGTGGCCTGGCCCGGGTTCAGAAGCCGTAGTGGTGGCGATGTAACTGGTGATCGACTCTCGAGGTGGTGTGACACGTGCGAGTAGAGCCAGACCTTTCGTCGAAATTATGGGGTTCGACTCCGGGCGCTATGGTCGGAGGTCGCGTCTTAACTTTGGTGATCGACTCCTCAGTGGCGTGACGTGCGAGTGAGCCGTGAGCTCGTCGAAGTGGTGCGCTAAGGCTCCGTGGTATGTTGGGTGGTGATGTAGCTGGCGGTCAGGCTCCTCAGTGGCGTGAGCTGTGCGAGTGGGCGAACTCGTCGAAGTGGTTGTTGAGCTCAGGTGGTATTAATCAGTGGCGATGTGGCTTTGAGGGTGATCGGCTCCTTAGTGCGTGAACTGTGCGAGTAGAGCGAACTTCGTCGAAAATTTTCTTGCCCCGGGCTCGGCGTGGCGGTAGGCGATGTAGCTTTGAGTTGATCCTAACTCCTCGGGTGGCGTGACTTTATCTGCGATGACGAACTTGTCAAGTGAGGCTGCGCGTCTTTGCCGATCGACTTGATTTTCTTGGAAAGGTGCGAGCGTCTTTTAATCTTTGATTTGCTTCAGGAGAATTTGGAGCGTTCGGGTGACTTTTGAGTGCTTTGGCCTTCTTATAAATGGCGGCTTCATTGCTATGGGTTATACTTTGTATATTAGCTAATACAGTGCGTAGCAGAAATCTGGCGAGATGAGCGTGAAATCTAGTTATCTGCTGCGGGGATCCACGAAGATTACAGTTCCGATTCTGTTGGACTTATACGTGGGAGTTGTATTTTCCTAGTCTCTCCCTTTATGGAGTCGTATTATTCCACAGCTCAAAGTCTTCCAGGAATGCGCCGAAGGCGATGCGTCGCCTTCTCCGTTTTATTCTTCTTTCTCTTCCTTTCTCCTTTCTCCTTCTCCTTCTTTTTCATCTTTTCTTCCCACCTCTCATTCCTCCTTTTGTTTCTTCATACAAACTCCTTCCATCCTTTTCTTACTCTCTTTTCACCTTTACGGCCTTATTCATTTTTGTTTTTTTTTAAAGGGAGCTGCTTGTCTTGAGAGTGCTTCAAGATGTAATCGATGACACTCTTGATTGTAGCTAAATGTAATATGATTGGAATAAAAAGAAATTTTAAGCTACTCCATCTATGAGCTTTCTCATTCTATTGCATGTAATTTTTTAAATTATATGTAGAGTGGTTTGTGATGTCTTAACAGAATAACCAGTAAATGGTCGAATCGTTAACTTAAAATTGGTAAATCTCCATTTTAAGATTCCAAACAAGGTCCCATTGATAAAGCGTTTAAGATGCTCACATTCGAAGCATCGTCAAAAATTTTCCTCTCATTTGGGCTCGTAATTGCCTAGTCGAAGATTTCGAGATATGATGGGAGCGCTTCCGGTTGAGCGCCCCGATTTTCCATGGGTTGGATTCTTTCTTCTTTGGCGGTAGCTTTTTAAGACCAGATCACGGCACGCAAACCTCGGTTTCGACTTTTTGGTGTAGTACCCTCTTGTCTTCTTTTGGTATTCTTACATGCGTTTTAGAACTTTGCTGCATTTTCATCTAAAGATCCAAATTTTGGCCAGGAGAGCCCACCGTCATTGTGCTCTTTAACTGCTAATCGATCATGGGGATTTTTAGTCAGATCTCGGCAGGGGCTAAAGCACGTGCCGAAGAAATTTGGGGCTGACAGGGTTTCGGTGGGACCGTGTCACAGCCAAGCCCGCTAGCACCTCGAGGGAGGTATTCTACCCACTTTCCTTTGAGATCGATCAATTTAGTCTTTAAAGGCCTTAAGGGTTCTAATGGCACGATCATTCATTGCTTGGTGTCTTCAGGAATGATGTAGTAATTCTTGGTCAGAACTGAGCACAAAAATCTCGAATTTGGCATTGTCGGAGAGATTGTTTTGTTCTAATGACCTGGGGCTCTTGGGATACCAAACCTGCATATGATAGCTTGCCACACAAAATTGTGTATCTTTTGTTATGTGATTGTGGCTAGAGGCTCGGCCTCACTTGAACTGGTAAATAATCTCTGCGGCGATGATGAACTTACGTGGCCCTTCCCGAGGCGGGGTCACTGTTTCAAACCTCACTGTTGGAAGGGCCAGGGGCTTGTGATTGACGTCAAGGGTTCTGATGGGAGGCGTGAGATCTTGGCGTGCTCTTAGCAAATCTTGCATTTCTTGACTAGATCGGTTGCATCTTTGAGTATTATAGGCCAGTAGTACCCTTGTCTCAAGACCTTTCACCGCGAGAGGCTCGAGCTGCGATGTGATTTCCGCGCCCATACCTCGTGAACTTCCTTATGCGTATTCAATGTTTTTTCCCGCGATACACTTGAGGATTGGTGTGAAGAAACCTCGCTTATCTGTGAGCTTCTCTTGATTATTGAACCTAGTGAGACCTCATCCTCTATTCTCTTCAGCACAACCGATTCGTCGGTGAAGCGTCGAGTCTATTATATAGTCCCCTGATGGTCGATCCAACCGGCTCGGACGGAGCACAGACGGCAACATCGCGAGAGATTGATGGGGGCTGCGGTATCGCGGCAGTGTGTCGGCCGGCTAGATCTTCTTGTAAGGCGTCGCTAGTTTTGCCCCACAGCGTCGACTGGGAGACTCTAACTCACGGGTTATCTTCGACTGAACTTTGTATGAATTTTTTAATAAATCTGTTGCCTTTTGGAGATATAGGATCATCCGCACTTGCAGCCGTAGGTGTCTTATTTATCTTACTACCAGGCCCGGGAGTCGACTGCGGAGACCTCTTGGATCCTTCCGGTGAATGAGCGAGGTTGAGGCACATATGGCTGACCTCATGTTCGGCCTCGTTGTTAGAGGCTTGGAGTCCGAATCACGAGTCGCGTGCTCTATGTTTATTCCTTAGGAGGGTCAAGATTAGACACGCTAAAACACCGCTGTGCGTTCGACTCATTGAGAGAGTTTCGGATGGAGGTCGTTAGTTGGCAGGCGTTACGAGCATGTTCGCGAGGTGAACTCCCATGATGAAGTCGGCTAAGACACGCCCCTCAACCCAGGTTTTGGTTTGTATCGATGTCGAACTCACTCGACTCTGTGTAACCCATTGACCTTAGGGAGACTTGGTTTTATGTATCACCAGCCGTCGGTGTGTGGATTGGGACTTCTATGGTGTGAGCACGGAAGTAGCGGAGTTCATTTGCGATTGCAGGCGAAATTAGTTTCTCCATCCTTGGGTATCTCTCCTCCGCTCCTCTCAAGCTCATTTGCCAATAGTAAATGGGTGTTGTGCTAAGCTCTTTTGTCTCGGCAGAGGGACCTTCGTTGAAAGAATCCCGATACGACCCGGGTATGGGGGGCTCCATGATAGGACTTACTAGAATGGGAGGGAAGCTTAAATATGTTTCAAGGGTGAAAATGCTTCCTCGCACTTTGCATCCCATTGAAAGGCCTTCTTCAGGACTTGGAAGAAAGGTGGCGTTTATCTTCACTTTGGATACAAATCGACAGGCGACAATCCTTCGTCCAATGAACTTGGCTATGTGATGGCGACGTATCTATCTGAGACTATCTTATGCAGGTTTGCTTGATTCCTCGGTGGTTGACTATGAAACCCGAGGAATTTCCGTGATACTCGAAGAACGCAGCCGCTGAGATTGGTTCATGTTGCCGGTTTCTGCAGATCTAGGCGGCGGACAGATGATTTTATATGGGCCAGCCCGAGGTGGATTTTGACATGTCGTCATGTACCTTCCATAGTTGGTACTGGCGGTTTACGAAACATGGAGTTCACCCGACCCTGCGATGTAGCTCCTACGTTTGAGCGACGGCATCACGATAGCGATAGGTTCCTGTATTTTGTGAAGAGCGGCGTCTTTTCTTGGTCACCTGGGTCATCGCGATCTGGTTGTAGTGGGAGAAGGCATCCATAAAAGCGAGGAGTTCATGGCGCGGTGGCATCTGATCGGGCCGATTGGCGTGAGAGAGCGTCGCTAGGCGCAGCTTTATTGATGTTAGTGAAACTAGTGCGAGTGCGCCATTTGTCGTTTGCCTTTTGGCGAAATGCGACGTGGCTAGCCATTCGGTATTCTACTTCACGATTGCTCACGCATGGAGTTTGTTGACTTCTTCGTTGATGGCTTTTGCTGCATGCGGCTTCTCCTTTTGTTTGATTGACTTAAGGGCCGGGCTAGCGTTCAACTTTATGGGTGATTCTGTGGTCCAATTCCTCCCATGTTTGCACAGCACCATGCGAGGTATCCCTCTGTTTTGTCTTAAAAATGGATAAAGGTGGTTTTTGAGGTCTTAAGCTAGTTTAGAGTGATATAGGCTAGATGTTGGTCGTTGTATCAACAATACGGTTCAGTTCTTACGAGGCTGCGGTCAGTGAGTACCTCGTCACGCATGTTGAAGCTCATCAGCGTATATGTTGTCGGCCAGTTTTTTGTTTCATGGATCTTGGGTGGCATTCTAGCCCACTCATTGGTCTCCTCGAACCATTCCTACCCGTTTATGGTAGGGAATTTGATCATCATGTGATATGCGGAAGGGATGGCTACACCACCAGTGAGAAGAGTGCGCGTGACATGTTATAGCGGGACGGGGCGTCTACCGACCGGGAATCTTCGCCGTGGTTGTCGCAGCATGGGGATCTCCCAGTAAGCCAGTACCAATTGTATTGAGCCTAGGGTAATACTCTTTGAAGAACCCCGTAGAGGTGTGTTGACGGGTTCTCGTTTCCATACGATGCCGTTTATCAAAGGCGTGCAGAAGATGACCAATATTTGACCTCCGGTTGTCGATTAACGCAGATGAACTATTTTGTTGTCCCTGTTGCTATGAACTTCTGGTGGTGATCTGCCGGTGTTGGCATCCCTCTGGGTCCCGAGTCGAAAACGTGATGGATGTGTCGTAAGCATTGGTTTAGACCTTTGCTTGAATTTATATCTGCGTTGATTGGTACCAGTCTTTATTTTGACTATATCGGATGGGTTTGAGTGCTTTGCGCACCTAATCATGTCGATAATACCAATTAAAGTGTTCAGGTCTTCTTAAATATCACCCATCTTGGATTCAAAGATTATTTTGGTTGTTTTGCGGGTTTTGCATACTTTGAGAGTTGATATCGAGACATGTCTTGAACCGTGAAAGATCGAACTCATTTATCTGACCCTTAAACATAAATTCAATGAAGGAATGAAGGCAAAGTGAGAAGAAAGGATCTTGATGAAGGCGATGTGCGGCCGGTGAAGAATATGCAAACCCGGAAATTTAAAAGCTGAATTAAATTGCTGGACTATAAAATTATAATCATAGCGAAATTGAGAGATTTCTCTAGACTTCAATTCGTGTTGCCTTTGTTCCCCTGGCAATTACCTGCACTTTATTATCTTAAAAATTTAACTAGCTAATGAAATTTATTAACAAAAATTGCCGTGCCTAGCGAGGGTCTTTGATTTCGTATCTGATAAAAATTTATTCACCTGGCGAAAATACCCAGTAACTAATAACTTCTAGCGAATTTCCTGCGCTAGCGAAATCTCTACATTCATCATCAACACCCAACAGTGTTAATAACCAAACTTCATTTTGGTGTATTATATATCCATAATAACTAATGAAATGTCAAACTGCGTATTTTCATGCATTCAGGAGGTGCTTTATATAAGCCCACTCCGTTTGTAACCTAAGAAATCTTTGGCTTATTTTTATTTTCCTTAAATATCTCCCTTGACTCAGTTAGGGGTTTTGCTTTCCCTCTCTTTCTCCTCCTCTTTCTCTCATTTTCTATTTCCCATAACCCTGAGGTGTGCTCACGGAATGCGCCTTCAGCCCTCTTTTCTTTGAGAAGGAAGGTAGCTAGCTTGGTTGTGACCCGGTTGCACGTTGTCCTCATGTGTTCAAAATTCTCAAATTTTGTAATTTTATGGCTCCCGTCTTCTCAAACTAGGGTTAGATATCATTTTTAATGTCATTACCTTGGCAATGCTTACCATGCTGGGATGCGATTATACTTGTGCTAGATGTCTTGTGGTTCTTCATGATAATGCTTTCTGAAGTGTGAAATGAATGGTAGGTTTCAAACTAAAAGTTGTAGATGCATGTTGCTTGTGTTGACTCAAATAGGAGTGATTCTGAGTTGAGTTTGCTAGTTAAACAAAGAATGGGTTATGAAAGCTGGACTAGGTTGCTTGTCATATGAGGATAAAACGAGGACACTTGTTTACTTTATGTTATCCAAGTTGGTGACCTAAATCTTCACAATTACCTTTTCACACTTCTTCGGGTTTTACGATTAATAGGTTTTCAAACTGCCTTGTTTCAACAAAATCAAAAATCCAAATTAAAGCCTACGCCATTTTTCATATGATGCGAGTCACATTCATGGGGATGAAAACCCCGTCCCAGTGTCGACCTAGATCTTCTGGTAGCTTGACTACGCGTGGGAGAAACAGACCTAAATTTTGTTGATTGGGATCACCTCATTGGCACAAATCATCTTTCGATCTAATGATGCGTAGATGGGCCTGAAATTTAAATTTGGATTCCCCTCTCCTGATAGTCCTCCTGAGATTACAGTTTCACTTAGGGATTGTTGGTCTTGATGTAGTCTGTCGAGGTGGTGGTTGTTAGGAGAACACAGTTGAGCTTGATTCTTGTTCAATTTTTAGAGTCCTAAATCGTCGAATTGTCAGTGCCGTATCAAATACTCTATTTCTCTCTTGAGCTGTATCACGGTCGTGCGTGCGTGTCAGTAGTCCGCATAGGCGGCAATGCCAGGTTATGTCTCTTGTTGCCAGGGTTTGACTTCATTTGGGTTGGCCGCCTCGGGGTACTTCTGAACCATTGTTTGCATGAACCATTGCTGTTTGATGGGGGTGAAGCAGCGAGCGAAATGCGTCGTCGTCTTTCGGATTACGTGGACTTCAGAGATCTCGGGTTTCGCGCGTTTTGGAGATCGTTCTCATTTTCTTTTAGGAGAATCCTTCTGTGCAGCACTTTGTCTCTTGGGAGGCCGTCCTCATCGTTTAATACGACCAGCTCTTTTCTTTGTGAATGGAAGGCTCTCTTTCTTGGATATGAGGGGCCTCCTTCACTGAATTAATATATTTCTACCAACTTGCGAGCACCTGCACCGTCTTGTTTAGGGATTTTGGAGATGGAAAACATTAGTGTTTGAATCCTAAGCCAAGCCATGAAACGTGATCAGCGGTATATCTACCTTTAGAACTTGGCATTGAATGCGCTAGACCTTAAGACCTCGGGCTTTCTTGCGAGCCACATGATGGTCGGCCGACCAGACACTTTCATGAACATTTTTTTTGTCGCCCTTAGTCCTCTTTGTTTCTTCTTGTGTGCATTTTTTTAGATTGAGCCATACGTGACTACTGTAGTAGCCTAAAAGAGCTTGTCGATAAGCGACACCACTCGGTTCCGCATCCAGTGGCGCCTCCACCTCGGTTAACCGCGCGTTTCATTTCTCGAGCGAGGCGGCTCTGCAGTCGCTGTGCGCTCAGTTCTTCCGTCCGGGTAGGGTTTTTCGACGCCGTCCCGTTCACTAATTTCACTATCCAAACTTTCGGGGTGGCCGGGCCTTGTGTGCCCGACCCGAGGTAGCCGGTCGTTAGCGAGTTCACCTCCCGACACCGCGCCATTGGTGGCACCGCAGTGTTTGTCGGGGTAGGTGGAGTGCGACTTAGGAGCACGGGCCATCGGCCGGTTCTATCGGCCTACGAGAGCGATGGCAGTAAACCACTTATTTCGAGGCGATGTAGGAGCTCACCTGAGGCGGGGTGTGTGGGCGCCGCCGTCGTGAGCGGGTTCGCCACATTTCCAATGACGGCGCTCACGCGCAGTTTAGGTATAATTTTTTATCTGTTAGAATTAAACCTTCCTTTGCATCTTAATCTGATGACCAGGAGGCAGAGACTATCCTCTTATACGCCATGACCAAGGGACTCCAATTCGACATCGGGACGGTCATTGAGTGGGGGTTGATCGAGACGACTCACGGGCGCTGCACTGGTGCCCTAATCCACCCTCTCGATCCAGCGGGCTATCTTAGATCGGTAAGTTCAGATGTTGGACTCAGGAGGCGGTGTGGCAGCACCTGCCCATCCTACCTAGGGTGGGTTTGGGGCCCCGACGAGTGGTGATGAGACAGCGATGGCGGGCCAGCGATGATGTCGGCCGACCCACACATACGAAGCGACCGGTGGGCGGTTACAGCCGAGGTCCTCTAGTTCGACCGATCCTGGTCGACGGATCCATACACTCCGCAGCGCGCCGGCGCGGGGCGAGTCGTACGAGACATGGGTTGTCTTCCGGCCCGGGGACATGGACTCCGTCCGGTGAAGAGCGGTATATCAGAGCCGGCGGGACGAATCACCAGTGACTCAGTTCAGCTCGTCATTCCACCTGACCACCATTGCAGTGATCTATTTTTTTTCTGGGACATATTTCTTTACCTTTCTATTTTCTTTTCCTTCTTCCATTGAGGACACTGTCTATTTTAAGTTTAGGGGTGTGGGTGTAGGGGGTTGAACTTGTATGACCTAGTATATTTTGACTCAGTTTTATTTTGGGTTCCTTTTTATTTTCTTGCATGATTAGGTCCATTTTTTTTTAAGGCGTGTATTAGGTTGTCCACCCACAGTAAGTCCATTCATATAATTACATAACCAGAATATGGCCAGTCTCAGGACTTGGTATTGAGTATCCTGTCTTAATTTTGAGTATGACGGCAACAGAAAGAAAGTTGTAGTAATCGCAAAAACAACTCATGTTCAATGGAATAGGGACTCCAAGTTTGTTTGATAATTGGGATTGCGTTGTGTAAAGTCGAGACTAACCATGTCTTGCCACCCTTTTTAGATCTCAAGAACTCAATTCCCGAAGTAGGCTACTTTCCACACACACACGTGGCCTTCGGGGTATGCTTTGACTGGACTCACCATCACGAGAGTCCTACAAACATAGAGTAAACACTTAAGTGATGGGACACCTTAGAAAAAGAGGATTGCCTTTAAGCCCCAAAAAAAAAAATAGTAATAATAATAAGAATAATTGGGATCATTCAATTGGAATCCCGAGCAGAGTCTGAGGGGCTTTTCAAAGCACAATGCCTGAGCAATTTGAGGCAGTGACTTCCTTTGCCCAGCTACATGGGATAGAGGGATGGATGATCCTGCACGATCTAGAGACCTCGGTTTGGTTGAGTGTTCGGGGTGAAGTTCTAGGGGAATTGAATGCCCGGTGCCCTTAACCAACTAGTGGGGAGTCACCAATGGATCCCCACTACAGGAACCCTCACCTAAAACCTCTTGGTACTAGTACTCTTCCTGAATTAGTCTTAGAGTAAAGCCCCTTAGGAGTAGCTGGAGTGAATAAACGGGTGCATTCTCGTCATACGTGTTAAAATTTATTCCAAATAAGGCAAAAGTTAGTTGAGTTTGGGGGCAATGCGGTCAAACTATCGATTGAAGAACACTTTGCAGAACTCATGGGAAAAGATTATTGAGCACTAAAAATGAGGTTGATCTATATTATGAAATGGAGCCCGATTAAGTTCTTGAAAGCTAAACAATCAAGGTAGTCCCTGGATCTTTCGAACTGGTTAATATGGACTTCTTCTCGCTGTTGTCATGTGTGCTGAGCCTATATCATCATATAGTTTCACGGATTCTTGCGTGCCCTAGGTGGTGTCTATTCTTGCTTGGGGACAAGCAAGAAGTTAAGTTTGGGGGTGTTGATCGGGATGAATCATCGTGATTTTTATTAGTGCCCAAAATAGTCTTGTTTTGAGCCATGTTCATTGTAGGTTTGAGCACTTTTTTGTAGTGCTAATCAACTTAAATAGCCCGATTGATACACTAAGGTCGGTTATACTCTCTGATAATATTTTTGTGGATATTTTTATAGTTTTGCAAGCCCGATTACACCATTATCTTGAGTCAGTTCAAATCTGAAGAACCCGGGCGAACTCAAAGTTGCATGTACAAATCGAGGAGAAGGCAGTGGAGCTAAATTCGAGGAAGAGTGAGCATTAGGAGATTTTTGCGGTGTTGAAATTTTCTTTGCAAGAAAATTTATGACCTCCACCTGTAATATCTTCAATACACTTTTGGTACTTTTTGTGGTTTGTACCAAAATTGCCCTCGATTTAATTTTGTTTTTCATACTTTTGTAATTTCCTTGACATGAGCGGTATATAAGCCTCGGTCGAGCTTTGTAAATCGAAAATCAATCCATAAATCAATAAAATTGGCGCAGCTTTCAACTTTCTCGCCAAGATTGTGACTTCTCTCATTTTCTCTCCTTTTCTACGCATTTTCTGCACGAGCACCCCTTGAGGATGACAACTCCAGGGATGCTTAACTAAACCCACTCATCTTTGAAGAGGAGACATTTGGAGTTAAAGTTTTGAGGTAAAGCACTGTCCTCTTGTTGCCAACGCAGGCATTTATTATCATTTATGTTTACTGCGTCTCACGTTGGGTTTGAATCCACAGCGTGATGTACCACAGTGGCTATTATGGCAAGCTTTCAAGAGGCTCATTGGATACTTATTGCTAGATCCATTGATGCTCATAGTTGCCATTTATTTGCTCTTGGGGTTAGATCGAGGGCAGTTTTATTGCTTTCTGAGCAGTAATGGTTAATAAATTTTGTATACTAGAAAGAAAACTTTTAGGGTTAAGTTTTTATGGCTAAACATAACGATCAGCTCGAAATGACTATAGGTCATCACTCTAACCACGAGAGAAAGGACGGGACCGTGGTTCTGCCAGAGACCTTAAGCTGGTAGAAACTTCAAGGAGTTCTTCTCTTTATTTCTCTACAATTATGGTTTTCAAGCCATCGAGCCTCCTTGTTTACAGAAACCCCCAATCCAAAGTGGAAACACCATTTTCGGTCAAGCGTGACTCATTTAGCGCAGAAAACCCGTCTGCAGTTGACCCTGGAGCCAGCTTATCTTTGCGTGGCTTTGCTCGAGCGTGGGAAATCCTAGGATATAAATATTGTTGATTTGATGCACTGCGTGGCCACGAATCAGTCAGGCGTCATTGTCAGGGATGGTGTCATGGTGTAAGTGAGAAGCTATTGAACTTGTGATCCACATCACAAGTATTGGTGAATTCTCATTCCTTTTTATTTTACCATTATTCCCTATTTATAGTTCACTGTAGGGGAAATTGAATTTTTATACTGTGCATACCCAATTTTTCTTTGTGTTTTAAGTTATCATCATAATACCACATTCCTTGTTTTGGTTTCTTGCTATTTTGTCATTTGTGTTCCTAGGACTTATACAGCTGGATAGGCTGCTGACAACTAGAGAGAACCGATTGCTCCCACCCATGAAACGAGGGGTGTGAAGTCAATTACATTAATCATATGGAGCCTCCACGAGGAACATGAAGTCGAGTAGGGGGTGCTGCGAAAAACTGATACCTCTGGTCGATAAGGGACCATATACCCACCAAGGTTGAGTGCACCCTCCTTGTTGTGCCTCCTGCCAAAGATGTAGTCGTCCCGGGGCCTTATTTGGTGCCCTATTCCTAACCTTCCATAGGTATATGGAAAATGAGAATCCATACACACACATCAGGGAGTTTAGGAAGTTTGCACAACTTTTAAGGGTGCAACTGATATGGATTTTCTTAAGTTGAAGAGCCTTTCATAGCCGCAAGACAAAGCCCGAAATTTGGCTTAATTCTCTAAGGCGAGGCCATCAGAATTGGAAGCGAGAAGCTGCCAGCGATTTTTTGAAAAAGTTCACAGTGCTGGGACCAACAGGTTTGAAGAAGTAATTATACATTTCGCATTTCTGTAATAGAAGTTCTACCAATCTTCGGAGAGATATATACTGGCTCATCAGTGCATGCCCACACCATATTTTTGATACATGGATGTTGGTCAGCCACTTCACTATGATGGAATGTTCAACGCCATGAAGCAATTATTGGAGACCATGTGGAGGGGACTTCTGACAGAATCGAGATGAAGCCATGGACTTCTCTTCTTGGTGAAACCTCCAAAGCTTGGGATGAACCAAATCCTAGGGAGACATACAGGACGAGGCCACCACCAAATGAGGGGCATGTGCCAGCTCTTGGAGGACATGGAGATGAAAGCGGCTTCTCACCTTGGCTAGGAGGTTGGAAGGCTTGAAATGAGAATCGGCATGAGGTATGAGAAGCGATAGGCGGGGCATCTATGCCTAGCAACCTTGCTTATTGTCCGGTCCAACGAGCACCAATGAGAGCATTGCCCCAGTGTTCCTTAGTGGGGACTTTGTGGCTGACAAAACCCAATGCGGTGGGCCAATAAGCCACCGATCCACAACCCGTATATGACCCATTGTACCGTGGGAGGAACCACCCCGAGCCTCTCACAGGAAACCAAAACCTCCTCCTATGTGCCTCTGGCACTTACAAACAGCATGGATCTCAACCAAGCCATAGCCACCGCCATCTTCATCTCAGGTTGAACTGACTATTATGAACTTGAGCAAGGTGGTGGGTAACTATGGAGGAACAAAAGGCGTGAATGCCCCGAGCTAATCAAGAATTGACATGGTGGTTGATACCCGAAAAGTACCTCTTGAGGCCACATTTATTATAGGTTTTGAAGTGCCACGTGTACTAATCCTTACAGTCTTTTAGATTTGCACATTAAGGTCCCTACTATTCTGCGGGATTGCATTTTGTGGCAAATTTTGCGGTTTTCTGCGAGCTAATTATCACCAGAAATTGTTAGGTCGTCAAAGCATGAAGGGTGAAGTCAAACTCGAAGCATTGTAGATCAAAAACCCGAGAAGAAAGAATAGCATAAGCAGAGAGGAAATTAGAGCACCTGCGAGTGGTTCTAAACTCACATTCCACTATCTTTACTTTGTTCCTTCCTATTGCCATTCTGATTACGCTTTGTTATTTGTTTTATTCTACAGTTTTGGTTTTTTCCTATTTTAACCTTGTAATAGCTTTAGTTTAAGTTTTCTTGTAATTTCCATAACTCTGACAGTATATATTAGAGTCAAGGTTGTAAATGAATCAACTTCAATCAATAAAGTGACGGAAGCTACGCTCCGGCAGCTCTCCTTCCTTCTCCCTCCCATTTCCACTTTTCTTTTTTCTTTTCCATTTCCCAAACACAACACTGCTGATGATGACAAATCAAGGATGTTGACTAAACCTCCCCATCCTTGAGGGGAGAGGCCACTTGGGTGCGATTTTGAGGTAAAATTTGCATGTTCTCATGCTCTTCATGTTAGTGTTGGGGGTATTTGTGCTCATTTTCTCTGTGATTAAAATCTTAGCATGCCCTCCCTTAATGCGTGTTGTAAGCTTTTTGGGTTCGTGGATTTTCCATTAGATCCAACGATGCCCGGTCAGTTGTCTCTGCTAGTTATCGATAGAGTGGGTTTTTGAGATATTGTTTTCCTTTAACTAGGGATATTTATGCCTAATTAAATTCCATCTTTCAAAGGAAAATCTAAAGTGCAGGTTTTAAAAGCTAAATGAAGATCAGGTTAGGAAATGACTATATCCTTACTCCCAAATCAGGAATCTCGACCAGTCTGTATTAGTTAACTTCAGACACTAAGCTGGTGGCGAGACTTCAGTATTTCTTTTCTTATTTTCTTCATTTTAATTTTAATTTTTCACACTATCAACACCCCCTGTTTTTCATCAAGCCTTAAAATCAAAACCCGAATTCACGATTTTGAATCCTTTGCAAATCTTTTGTCTGAAAAAACCCATCACAGTAATTCGACCTTGAAATTAAGCTATCTTTACTGATAGTTTTGCTCGACGGTAAAGACTTAGGATATAAATTTTATTTGGTTCCAACCATCTCGTGGCATGAATCAAATGGCGTCGTTCTTAGAGGATGGTGCACAAGTGCATTTATTTGTGGAACACTTGATCCTCATGCAAGTATTGGTGAATTTCTTTTATATTCTGGTCGTTTTTTAATTTATTGCATTTCAGCGTAAAAGCTCAAAAGTTTCATAAAGGCTGTTTTGGTGTAGTCTTGTGTTGTCTGTTTTCTTCTGGGAATCATTTCCGCTAAAAGCTTGAATTGTGATCAAATGGAACACTTGGAGGGAGGGCAGTACAGTCGATACCCTGTGGAGAGAAACCCTAGAGCATACGTCCATGGGGACTGAAAGCCTCCATGGGTGATTGCCCTCACACATGGTGCCTCCACGGTATCGCCTCCTTCACATCCCTGATATGCCTGCCGTCTCGACCTCGACCACCATAGCCCGATCTCTCCTTGTTGAGCAAGCAATTCTAGACATTACCAAGCTAGTGGGTGACCTTGTGGGGAGGCGAAGATGATTAATGCACACTAGAATCAAAGGATTGATAATGTGGAGAACTCTTTGAGCCAAAAATTAGATGAGCTACAGAATGACATGCTCATCAGATAAACAACTGGAGAGAAGCTCCATTCAAGGCTTGCCACTAACATATTATCAAAGGAGGAGGAATTTGGAGGGAGGAGTGCCAGTGCTGATTTGAACCTCATAATTCCCCGGCCTCGGGGAATTGATGCGAGACATTAGGGTTTGAGGCTGCCCGATAGAGGAAGCGGGGAGGCAGAGGAAGGGACGGAAGAGCACGAGGCTTACCATGTCCAGTCATATAAGTTTGAATCAATTGCCTTTGACCCAGGCGACCTTGCCCGTGACCTCCTCCCAAAGCAGTGCTTCACCTGTGACCTGATTCACTAATGGCACACTCGGAACCTAAAAGCACCCACTTGTAAAGGCACCTAAATCCTTTGCGCCATGCTGAGCAGCAGAAGCTAGTGGCCTCAGTCGAACTTGCCATTACCTCAAAGAAGATGGCCATTTCTTGATGTTGCTTAGCATAGTGGTTGAAGTTCGAATGCGGAGTTCGGACAGGAGCACCAGAGACCTCGGCATTTGAGCTGTGATTCAGCCCGACCTCGAGGCCTAAAAAGGTTTGGGGGGAACCTGACCTGCGCAAGTCGTTTGCTTTGATTTTTGTTGTTTTAGCCTTTATTTATTTTGATTTGATTAAATTTTCTTTTTATATTTTTTATTAATTTTTAATTAATCTTTGTTTTCTCTTAATTTTCATTTCACCAATTTACCATAATTTTTTCATGTTTATTTTTATGAGTTTTATCAAAATTTTGATGCGTGGGAGAAGCGGGGCACAAAATTTCGCAGGTTGAAATCAGAATTGTGACGACACAATTTCGCACCGCTGCTAAGTGCTGATGTCTTGTTAAACTATTTCGTCTTTTAGTGATATATATATATATATATATATATATACCTCTCTATATATCTCTATATATATATATATATATATATATATATATATATATATATATATATATATATATATATTAAAAAATTTATCTCACATAAAATAAAAAAAAAAAATATTTAGCGGTGTGCGAGAATTTCGCACCTATTTGGTGTACTCATATTCTCTTACAATTCACACCTTCATTTTGTTTCCTTCCATAGCTTTTTCATCGAACTCCGTTTTAGGTGTTTTTGATACCGTTGGAAAGTTTAGAGAGTCTAGAATCCAAATATGGCAAGAAAGAACACTTTTTAAATTATTATGAATGTGTAATTTTCAAAATTCTCCAACTGGTCACCTTTTTCCTCTATTTTCTATTCCTAACTTGTTTATATGAAGCCCAAATGGAGTGAATAAGGTGTCGATGGAAAGCTTATGAAGTCTCCTATCCAAAAACGAGCACATATCATCAAGGAGGTAACACTTCCTTCTCTAAATTTCCAATCCAAGACCCATTGAGGATAATGTGACATTTGGTTGAAAGGATGCGAAGGAAGTAGCAATTTATTTTGTTTTTATTTTGAGCAAGCCCATTTAGTAATGATCAGTGGCTTGCTGGTTGTCCTTTTTGTGTTAATTTTTCTAAATTGCACACACTTTTTGTGGTTTTGCCTAACCTGCATGTTGGAAATTTGAAACTTTATCTAATCCTATTGATGTTAGAGTGATGCCATTCCTAGTTAAGTGGATGATTAGTTGAATTCTTGTTGTATTTAACCTTTTTCTTCCACCTTTAGCTAACAACACCGCAGTGCACATCGAGTTTTCAACAATAGGGTGGCTTGCTACCTCAAGCATTTGTAAAACCTACCTTAGTTTAGTTGACCACTTGTAATAGGTTAAGGACCCCATGTATAGAAGGCGATGTGTCTTCAAAATAAAAGAAAATAAAATGAAAAAGAAAAAGAAAAAGAGTGCAGCGCTTTGCTTGTGAAACCAGTGCGATTAGAGGGTTTATGGTAACCTTTACGACCTAGTGCCCCTAAGCCAGGCGGTTTGGGAGCCACCGACTTAGTGTTCATTTTGGGTGGATGGGTGAAGTTTAAAGTTAGCAAGTCTTCGGAGTTTCGAATTCATTCGAGTCGGGGTGAAACACAGAAGAGTTGAGTGGTGAAGATCCTCGAGCTTGGTGCCCTAAGCCTTCAATTGGTTGAGTCATCGGTAGATCCCCATTACATGGACTTTGGTGGTGGAGATTCTCGGCATTGCACCCACCACAACTTACAAAGAGTTGTGGAATAGAGTGGGTTAGATCTATTTAGGTTGGTTGGTGTCTGAGTGGAGAGCGATGCCGGTTGAAGGAGGAGAGTGTCGTTTGGTAGTTTATTGTTGAGAACTGATCAAACAAACACTTAGATTTTGGTGGAAGTTCTTGTTTGAGTCATCGAGAAGAAAGCTCTTTTGATACTCCATTTTGTATGGCATTCACTATCTCGAGATAGTTATTAGACTAAGTTTCGGTAATTCTCATTGAGGGTTAAGCATTACTTCTTCACAACCTTTTTGAAGTTGCATCCTTTTGTAACATAGATTTTGTTGTCGTTTTGTATGCTCTCTCTTTCTTTCTTTACGTCATTCTTCAGGGACTAGCAATGTGTAGGTTGGGGTGTGATTAGTGCCCAAGTGCTATTTTGAGCCTATTTATTATAGGTTTTGAGTGCTTTTTTGTCTGCTAATCAACTACGATTAACACGATTTGCACATTAAGGTCCCTACTATTCCTCTTGATGCATTTTTGTGGCAAATTTTGCGGGTTTTCTTGAGCTAATTATCATTGTTGAGTCGATCAAAGCATGAAATTAGAAGTCCAAACTCGGCATTATAGATCAAAAACGAGAAGAAAGAATAGCGGCTTGAGAGGAAATTGGAGCACCTACGAAATTGGTTCTAGAGCCTTGTTCCCTTCTATTGCCTGTTCCCTTCTATTTCTTCGTTCTATGATTACACACACTTTTGTTTTGTTATAGTTTTTGGTTTTTTTCCTAGTTTAACCCATGTAATAGCTTTAGTTTCAGTTTTTCTTGTAATTTCCCTTGCTCTGGGCCGTATATAAGCTAGAGTCAAGGTTTGTAAATAGATCAACTGATCAATAAAGTGACGGAGGAAGCACTCTGCTCTCTGAAATTGCCAGACTTCTTGATGATGGCAAATCAAAGGATGTTGACTAAACTCCGTCCTTGAAGGGAAGGCCAGCCCGGAGTGGAGTTTTGAGAGTAGTGCATGTTCTCATGCTCTTCATGTTAGTGTTTAAGGGTATTTGTGCTCCTGTTTCTCACCATAGGTTAAATCTCTTAAGCATGCCCTCCTTAATGTGTATTTGGCAAGCTTTTTGGGTTCAGTGGATACTTTCATTAGATCCTTGATGCCCCGGTCAGTTATCTCTGCTAGTTATCGTGGGGGTAGGGTTTTTGGAAATGTGTTTCCTTCTTCAGGAATATTATGCCTAATTAGAAATGCCATCTTTCAAGAAAATCTAAGGGTCTAGGTTATAAAGCTAAATGAAGATCCGGTCGGGAAATGACTTTATATGTCATGATCCCCAAAATGCAGGATATAGACTCGTGTACATGTTAGTTTAACTAGAACACTAAGCTCAGTGTGAGACTTCAAGTATTTATTTTCTTATTACCTTCTATTTTTAATTTTAATTTGCACACTATCAGCATCCTTGTTTTCATCAAGCCTTAAAATCAAAATAAAATTCACCAATTTTGAATCTTGCAAATCATTTGTCACGAAGAAAACACATCCGTGTTGGAATACAAGCCATTTATCACTGCGATGGTTGCTACGGCGGTAGAACTAGGATATAAATTTTGTTGATTCCAATATACCTACTGTGGCATGAATCACATGGTGGAAAGCACACTCAATAAGAAAATGAGCAACCTACACTCAGAAATTTATCAAAAGCATGACAGCCTGTAAGTTGAAATTCCCAATATGACAACTGCCGGTATTCAATCTGAAGAGACTATCTAACCGGTAGTGCGGGAAAAGGGAAATTCCCCTCTCAGACACAACCAAATCTAGGGATTTGCATGATGAGCTCCTCCACTAGGATGGATGAAGTTGAGAAATCATCACATTGAGAAGTGGCGAAAAGGCTCAAGCATTGACACACAGCAGTAGAACAAATTTGAGGAAGCTAAAGAAATGAACTGTGAGAGGAGGTGGTGATCAAGCATCTTCTGGGTGAAAAGCTATACCCCACCTTTTCCTCAAGCACTAAAGCTAAAGAAGGCCATTAATCAGTGAATGTTAAAGTGTGAAGCGAGTAAAGAATCGACATCCCCACAACGACATGATGAAACAAGTCCCCGCCCTCATAAAATTTTTGAAGGACTTGTGTACGAGTTAAAGAGGTTGAATGTTGACAGAAAGGCCTTCTGGCCCGAACAAGTCCGTGCTATCATCAATGCAAAACTCCGGTGAAAATGAAGATAGGGTTGTCCAACCATCTCGGTTAATATTTGAGCGCTTGTGTGGAAAAGGCAGTGAACTTCAGGTGCAAGTGTGAATCTCCTCTCCCTATTCGATGTATAGCGGCTCGGGTTGGGAGATTCAAGCCTACCTCCATCACACCCCATCTTGTATAGTCAATCAAGATACCAAAGGGACGGTGGAAGATGTCCTAATACGAGTGGGCAAATTCTCTTATCCTAGTAATTTTTATGTATGACACAAGCTCTCATGGCAGCGAGACCCAATTATGTACCTATCATCTTGGGAGACCATTCTTGGCCGCTTCCAATGCGTTATCATTGCGAATGGTGTTATACCAACTCACCTTCGGAAACATGACCTTTCAGAGCTCGCATCTTCCCACTTGGATAAAAGCACATGTGGGTGGAAGATGGCCTAAGTTTGCATCATTGACTGTCTGACGGTGACCCCGGTGGGGATGCGGGGATGTGCCCTAGCGAAAATTGGTGAGAGTATTCGAAGGGCATCGGGAAGCCAGAACATGAAACTTATGCGGGGGCGGAGAAAAAGCGAAATTTTGCCTTTGAGGATTGAGGGAAGAGCAAGTGAGCCCAGTGGAGCTTAAACCTTGCGTGGGTTGAAATATGCCTGTTGGAAGCGGGGCTTGGTGTCCATCTGTCATTTCATCCTTGCTCAGCACTTCACAGGAAGGTAACCTGCTGCACATCCTCAAGGAGAACAAGCAAGCCTTAGAGTGGAAAATTACTGATTTGAAGGGTATTAGCTCAGCAGTTTGCACCCATCACATCTACCTAAAGGAGGGGCAAAGTCGGTAAAGCGATCTGAGAGAAAATTTGAACCCACATATGCAAAGAAGTGGTTGGGGGCAGAGAGAGTCTGCATTGCTGTCTTTGAGGTGAACATCATCACCCCAATGTGGACCTTTTGGAGTGAAGTCAGCTAGGGTGGTGCCCTCGTCGGGGGTAACCACGGTGCATAACGAAAAGGAGAGGAGAATCTACCACCGCCTTACCATAGGTTGGAGGGGTGTGTATTGATTATAGAAGGCTAAATGAAGTGACAGGGAGGATCCTTCCTGTGCCTTTCATGGATCGAGCTTCTTGAGAGGATTTACGAGTCACCCTCCCTCTTGTTTCTGGATGGCTATTAGGGATACTTTCAAATTGAAATTGTTGTAGAAGACAGGAAAAGACCACCTTCCATGCCCATTTGGCACATATGCATCTGAGAGGAAATGCCCACTGGCTTTGTGTCGTGCCCCTGCCACATTTCGATGTATGCTCGATTATTTTGAGTGATTCATTAGGCGCATTATGGAGGTTTACATGGATGAGCATTTAGATCTATGGAGGCTTTGAAGAATGTAATCGGCAGGCGTCTACATAGGTGGATGAAAAGCACAGTGCGAACAGGAAAAATGCCATTTATGGTCGATTAGAAAATTCATATAGACATATTATTTCAGAAAAAGGGATCGAAGTTGATAAGAAGCAAAGTGACTTAATTTCCATGCCCTCTCTCACAAATGTCGAAATTGTGGAAGAACATTCTAGAGCTTCTATGAGTTCTCTAGGAAGTTCATGTGGACTCTCAAGCACCTTGAACCTCTCTATATTCTTTGGAAAAAGATGCAATTTATTTAGGATGCGGTAGCAAAGAGCTTTTGGGAGCTTAAAGGCTTTGTTGACCACTACACGATAGTGAGGCCTTTATTGTGGATTCACCATGGGGTGATGTTGATATAAGCTGATCTAGCCATTCAGTGGTTCTCGGACAAAAGGAAGGAAAGCCTTATGTGGTCTATTAATGCGAGGAACTTGAATAGCCGAGATGAGGCACGGAGGAATTATAACCCACGAAAGGAGATTTGTTTGTGATTGGTCTATGCCTTAGACAAATTTCGAGCTTATTTGGTTGAGTCAGACATAATAATATTCACAGATCATTCATCCTTGAAATACCTGCTTATCAAGCAATATTAGAAATATGAAACATCGGATGGAGTTCTCTAGCTACTTGAGAGTTCAACACACCAAATCGGGGCAAAGAGTGTGGAAAATGTTGTTCTTAGATCTACCTGCTCCCGAGATTAACAATGCACACAACGCCGCTCTGACGCCCTCGATCAATAGTAGGTTCACGAGGAGTCACTTGCTCTAGTTGAGAAGGCACCACAGGTATACACAGTACAAATTACTTGGCTACAAGGAGCTACCGTGATTGGAAGCACAAGAAAAGAAATTCTTCTTCGCAAAAATTCACTCTTATTATTGGGAAGAATGCTATACAAATCTTGTGGTGATCGGATAATCGGGAGGTGTGTGCACGAGACGAGGAAGCCTTGACAAGTCTGCCAGCCCTTTGCCATGAGGAGTGCATGTGGAGGCCATGTGCTTCCCATAAAACTGCCCGGGAAAGTCTTTGCGATCTGAGTTCCCATGACCCTCTCTTTTCAAGGATGCCCATACCGTAATGCGAAATCCAGCAAATCTGCGAGGTTGAGGAAGATTTCCTGATCGTCACATGATGCCTTTAAACCGATTTTGGTAGTTGACCTGTGTTGTATGGGATCGATTTCATGGGACCATTCACTTCTACTCCCTTGGTTACCTCTACATTTTGGTGGGAGTTGACTATGTGTCGAGTGGGTTGAAGCGGAGTTCCTTGCGGTAACCAACTGCAGTGAATGTGCTAAAATTCTTAAAAGAAAATATATTCTCCAAATTTGGGGTCCCCAAAGCAATAATTAGTGATGGAGGTTCGCATTTCTGCAACAAACCTTTTGAGAGCCTCATCACAAAGTATGGTGTCAAGCATAAAGTAGCCACCCCATACCACCTCCAAACCCCGGTGGCCGGGTTGACTAGCCATGAAGATCAGACAATATTGATGAAAGTGAAGGTGAACTCTAACCCGAAAGGATTGGTCTCTTAGGCTGTGGACTCACTTGCTTGGGCATACGGGAGCAACCTCTGAGACCATTAAGGCATGTCTCCTTATCGCCTAGTTTATGGCAAAGCATGTCACTTTACTTTATGGAATTAAGTATAAGGCGTATTGGTGGGCGTGAAGAAAGTGAACTAGATATGGGCGAGCTGGTCTCAGCTTGAGGGCTCCTCGATATCGAAGCAGAAGGGCGAGGAATGATGCTATTTCAACTCCAAAAAGGTACAAAGATAAGTTGAAGGGTGGCGTGATCAACTAATAGCTCATGAAACATTTCAAATAAGGAGACAGTGTTGCTCCATGACTCCAGCTCCCTCTTTAGGGTGAAGCAAGTCAAGATGGACTGGCCCATTCACCATCCAAGAGGTCTATCTCAAAGACTATAGGGTATTCAAGGTTAATGAGCTTGAGTTTAAACTCTCATCTGTGCTTGCTTTTTCTCTTCATGAGAATCCCCCTCACTTGGCTTTCCACTTGATTATCGCATCTTCTGGAGTAACCATGTATCTCGAAGCCCCTAAAATTTGTTCTTTGCAATTTTTAACTTTTCTTTGCTGGTTGTGTTTTAGAAATTTTCTTGATTCCCTTGCTTTTGCTTGTTTTTCTTTTTGGGGGAAATTTTCTCATTCTGGTTGTCTTCTCCACAATTTTGGTTTTTGTTTTGCAGGTGTTGCAATGGGTTGGGGGTGTTGTTTTTCGCACGGAAATTTTCCTGGGTTGAAATTTATGACACGTGGAATTCGGGTTACCTTTGTTCATCTCCTCGCACTGTGCTTAGTCTACTCTGAGCCTTCGTTCCACTGCGCCCCGCCATTAATTTTCCTTTTACAGACAGCCATTGAATAGCGTTGAGGCCATTAATTGGCAGACCTTTCATTGCCCCCTCTATATAAAACCCTTTTCTTTTCTCTCCTTTCATTTTCACATCCCGTTTCCGGTTCTAAAGCTGATTAGTGCCGAAGTCTTATTTTGAACCAGTACCATGGGTTTGTTTTTGTGTACTAGTATTATAATTAATCCCGATTGACATGTTCGGGTCCTATTGTACTTGAGTCATATTCGAGTTTTGTAGTTTTGCGAAATTGGAAGCCAAATCGCGTGTCAGTCAATCATAACAAGTCAGTTTGATTTCCGTCAAATTTCATATAGTTTCTATCTCAATTTGACCGTAGGAATGAAGAATATCAAAGCAAGAAGAAGAATAGTGCGTGGGAGCAATGGAGCAGTCATGAAAATTTATTACACGTTAGGTACCGCTACGCTTGAAATTTCAGCTATCATATGAAATTCGCTATCATATGAATTTAAGCTATATGTAAATTAATATGTATGAAAATTTTCCATCTATAGTCATCTGCTTCTGTTCGTGTTTAAGCGACTTTCTGTTTTGGTTTTCTCTTTCTACCCTCATTGTAATAGTTTGATTAGGTTAGTTGTTTGATTCACTTTGATTGTAAGGCTATACTAAACCATTGTAATACCTTGTTGACCTAAGTTTTTGTTTTACGGGGAAGAAGCGATTCACGGGCCTGTTTTTGCCCTGTTTTCTCTCTTCTCTCTCTTCTTTCTCTCACTTTCTCGACTTCCAAACACTCCTCTGAGGATGACAACTCAAAGGATGGTTGGCTAGACCTCTTCCTCCTTGAAGAGGAGACTCTTGGAACAGCGGTTTTAAGGTAAACTTTGGTTCCCATGTTTTCACGCGGCGGGTTTTGACATTTTGGTTCCAATTTTTCAACTCTAGGTTTAAAGCTCTTTGATGTACTTTCTTTGGCCCAATACTTGCGGCTTTTAGGGTTCAGTGTATTCTTAAGCTTTGGGCCCTGTGAAATATCCATTAGTTGCTCTTCACGAACTGCCCAGGCTAGGTTAAAGGGTTATCTTCCTTTGCGATCCCATAATATTTGATGGCCACTGCGTAATCTTTTGAGGGTTCGGTGGATGCTTATTATTAGATCCCTTTGAAGTTATTGATTGCCCTTTACGAATCATTGTAAGATTGATTGAGGTATTGGTACTCTGAAGGAGACATAAAATACTAATAATGTTTTCTATCAAAAGTATTAGGGTTTAGTTTTAAAGTTAAATGAAGATCGGTTAGGAAATGACTTTATGTCATCCTCTGGCTTGAGAAATGACCAGGAGGACCTCTCGGTTAGCCTGAGATCTTAAACTGATGGCCCAAATGCTTGAGGAGTTCTTTTTATATTTTGTTCGCCTTATTTCAGTTTGTAAATCATCAATTCCCCTTCTTTACCCAAACCTTAAAATCCAAATTTAATTCACCAATTTTAGCCTTCTCTCATATAGTCATTCATAAAGACTATCAAAAAGACTTAGAATCAAGTATACTACAAGAGTTTTGCTACTAAAAGAGGAGGAATTTAGGATATAAATTTTGTTGATTCATAAAACCTACTGTGGCACGAATGAAATGGCGCCGTTGCCGTGGATGGTGCCTAAGTGCTTAATGATGACTCCGTTGAACACTTGTGATCCCCTAGTCATGTTTTGGTGAATTTTCTTGTATATATATCTTTTTAGTGTTTTCAGTGTGTTTAATTTTGTTTTTAGCTAACTTTACCCCTTTTGGTAGAGTTGTTTTTTTTCCTTGTTTGGTGTTTGCTTTGTTCTTGCTGTAGGGGGTCTGTTCTAGTGGGTTAGAGATTGTAAATCAAAGTTGAATTTGAACCCAATGGAAGAGGGAATAATGTCAAAGATGTAGTGTGGGGTAACTTAGTGCTTATATGTCCATGCCAGGGATTACAGTAAACCAAACCATGGCAAAGTCAAGAACCCGTGAGAGGAACTGAAATGAATGTAGGTCCACAGGGACTCTGAGAAACCATTGGATGAGTTCACCATATGGTACTACTTACAACCATAGCTGGGGGAATCACAAATTCCTCATGGGAAACCAAGACCTCTCCACAAAAGATGCACCTCGAACCTCCATATTATGCTTAAACTCCCTTACCACCTACCACCGCCAACAATCCCTCCATTTGAACACCATTTTGGACCTTACCCGTGATATGATGACTTCTGCGGGCAGAGCGTATGATTACCATTCGAATCGTGAGAATTGTCACTGTGGAAGACAATTTGAACAAGAAATTAGATGGGCTGAAAAATGATTTTGAGCATAAATGGGACAACCTGCAAGACTCCATTGAAAACCTAATCGATCAGCAGCAATGTCCACCAGAGGAAGAGTGCCAAAGTGACACCATGGCAGAGGAGTAAGGTCAACAACAACCACACCAGGAGCTTGTAGAGGATTTTATTGAATTATCTGAAGGATTTTCTGAATCCTCATATATGTGTGATGTTGTTTTTCCAAGAGAGAACCAAGAAGAAATCCTTCCCTTTAAAACTAAGGAGGGTAGTGGAAAAGAAATAGTGGAAAAGCCCCAAGAGCTTATTTTGAAACCATTTCCCACGGAATTGAACCCCACTGCCACTGCCCAAGCCACCAAAAGCCCACTGCCAGTAGCCCCCTCCACTGACCAAGTGTATATTCTACCTAATAACTAAGCACCCGCCTAACCCTAAAGCACCCAAAGCTTAGGGCCAAACCGATCACCGTCGCCATGCAAAACTTTAAGAGATTAGTGTGGCCACCGTGATAATTTCTAGCCACTACATCAAAAACAAACAGCCGCCATCGTGACGTGGCACAAAGGATGGTTCGTGTCGTTCGATTGAGCACCCGAACCTCGGCATTTCGCAAGCTCGCACCCTGCACTCCAAAGGCTTAAAGACCAATTGGGGGAGCACAAACTCCCCACTTTTTGTTCTACTTTTCTTGTCTTATTTTATTTTATCGTATTTTTATTTGGATTTCTATAAGTTTCCTAGATTTTCTCTAAATTTTAAGTTAATCTTTGTTCTAAGCTTGTTTTTCACTTTTCTACAATTTTTCAGACACTTTGTAGTTCTGAGTGAATTTTTAGCGTAAATGAAGATCAAAGAATCAAGAAGAGGAGCATTTAAAATTTCATAATAGCGAAATTGGGCATTATAGCGAAGGTGGCAATTTCGCTACATAGCGAAATTTCCTCGTTTATGTAGCTAAATTGCTATACCTGGGATATTCCCAAAGAAAAGACAAGTTTGAACAAGAAGGTAAGTAAAAATAAAAATAAAATAAAATTTGTTTTTATTATTATTATTATTTTATTCTATTTTATCAAAAAAAATTGTTTTATTATTATTATTCTATTTTATTTTTAAAAAAAATTTGTCTCTAAAAATGTTTTTATTTTTATTTTATTATTATTTATTATGATTTATTATTATTTTTTATTAATTATTTTATTTTATTTTTCAAAAAAAAAATCGCTATAAATATAGCGAAAATTTCACAAAAATAGCAAAAATTTCGCTATGCTAGCGAAATTTTCGCTATGTAGCGAAAATTTTCGCTACTCCTCACTATTTCGATTTTGTTTCCTCGTTTCATACTTTTATCCAAACCTGCTTTAGCTTTTGGTACCGTTGGAAAGCTTAGAGATTGTAGAATCCAAAAATATCCAGAAAGAACACTTTTTAAATTTTTATGAAGGTGAAATTTTCAAAATACTCAAACTGGTCACTTTTTTTTTTTTTCTCTCTTTTCTTCTTCTAACTTGTTCATTTGAAGCCCAAACAGAGTGAATAAGGTGTCGATGGAAAGCTTGTGAAGTCTCCTATCCAACAACGATCACATCTCATCAAGGAGGTAACACTTCCTTCCCTAACTTTCCAATCCGAGCCCTATCATACAATGAGATATTTGGTCGGAGTTACGAAGGAAGTGGATTTTGCACTTATATTTTTGTTATTATTTTGAGCAAGCCCATTTTGTGATGTTCAGTGGCTTGCTGGTTTTCTTTTTTTTGTGAAGCTGTTATACTATACAGCTTATTTTGTTCAAAAACTGCACCCATTTTTTTTGTGTTTCTACTTAACTCACAGGGTTTGAGCTGAAACTTTGTCCAATTCTATTAATGTTAGATTGGTTCCATGCCTAGTTGAGTGGATGATCAGTTGAACTCTTTTTGCTTTTGACCATTTTTCTTCCACCTTTAGCTAACCACACACTATGCACATCAGGTTTCTTCAATAACCTCGAAACCGCTCAGCCTCCTAAGCCTTGCAATAACTCACCCTAGTTTCGTTGACCACCTTTAATAGGTTAAGGACCCCCATGAATAGAAGGCCAATGTGTCTTCCAAAATAAAAAGAAATTAAAAGGAAAAAGAAAAAGAAAAGAAAAAGAAAAGAAAAAGAAAAAAAATTGCAACGCTTTGCCTTGAAACCCAAGCACGGTCCGAGGGGTATATGGCGAAAGCCTTCAAAGCCCAATGCCCTAAGCCAACTGGTTAGGAGCCACCGACTTAGTGCTCGCTACACGGGTGGATAGGTAGAGTTTAGCAAGTTGTAGATGCTGGAGTCTCGAAATCATTCGAAGTCCGGGGTGAAACCTGAAGAGTTTGTGGTCGAAAGATCCTTATGACTTGGTGCCCTAAGCCTTAATTGGTTGGGAGTCATTGGTAGATCCCCGTTACATGGACTTTGGTGAATTCGAACCCTCCGTATTGCACCCTACAACGCAAAAAGAGTTGTGGAATAAAAGTGGGTCCTAATCTATTTAGGTTGGTTAGCATGCTAGGTTGTGGGAGTAGCTAGGTTGGGGGGAGAGTGCAGTTTAGTAGTTTATTGTTGAGAGTTGATCAAACAAACACTTAGATTTTGGTGGAAGTTTAGGGTTGATTCATCAAGATGAAGGCTCTTTTGATACTCAATTTAGTATGCCATTCATTCTCTCAAGATAGTTATTGGACAAGGGTTTGATGATTCTTACTTAGATTAGGCATTACTCATTCACAACCTTTTTGAAATACCATTTTTGTGAACATTATTTTGTTATCGTTTTGTATGCTCTCTTTTTCTTTCTTTCTTTCATTGTTAAGGGACTAGCAATGTGTAGGTTGAGGGTGTGATTAATGCCCAAAAAGTGCTATTTTGAACCCTATTTTTAATAGGTTTTGAGCGCTTTTTGTGTACTAATTGTTATAATTAACCCAATTGACATGTTAGGGTCCCTATTGTACTTCTGATCGCATTCGGTCGTTTTTTGTAGTTTTGCAGGAATTGAAGCCAAATCACAAAGGGTCATTCCAATCATAACAAAGTCAGGTTGATTTCCATCAATTTCATATGGTTTTCCATCAATTTCAGCAAGCCGGGAAAGAAGAATATCAAAGCAAGAAAAAGGAATAATGCAGAAGGGAGCAATGGAACAGTGCTGAAAATTTCACTACACGCTGGAAATTTCGCTATATAGCGAAATTTTCGCTATATAGCGAAATTTCGCTATGTAGCAAAAATTTTGCTTCTAGCGAAAGTGTCTGCTTCCTGTTTTCGTGTTTAAACGACTCCGCTTTGGTTTTTCTCCTTTCTACCCTCATTGTAATAGTTTTAGTTAGGTTAGTTTGGTAGTTCACTTTGATTGTAAGGTTATATAGTTTCATTGTAATACATCAAGGACCTAAGTTTTTGATTTTGGGAAGGAAGCAGTTACGGGCCCCTGTTTTTTGCCCTGATTTTCTCTCTTCTCTCTCTTCTTTCTCTCACTTTCTCGGCTTCCAAACACTCCTCTGAGGATGACAACCTGTAGGATGGTTCACACTCCTTCCTCCTTGAAGAGTGAGGGCTACTGGCAAATCTGCGCTTTAAGGTAAACTTTTGGTTCCCCTGCTTTTCACGCAGCAGATTTTGACATTTTGGTTCCCAAATTTTCAACTCTAGTTTGAAGCCTTTGATGTACTTTCTTGGCCAATACTTGGCAAGCTTTTAGGTTCAAAGGTATTCTACTTTAGACACACCGATATCCATTAGTTGCTCTTACGAGCCACCTGAGGTAGGTTAAGGGTTATATTTTCACCGTAGATGCATCATCTTGATCAATACTTAAATCTTTTTAGGTTCAGTGGATGCTTATTATTAGATCCACCTAGATTCATTAGTTGCCCTTTACGAATCATCAGATGGGTCAAGGTGATAGATTTCACCGAAGGAACCATAAATGCTAAATAAAATGTTTTCTATCAAAAAGGAAAATTATTAGTGGTTTATTTTTTGTGCTAAATTAAGATCCGTTCGAGAAATGACTATATGTCATCCTCCCTAACGCGAGGAAATGACCCGGGACCTCTCAAGTAGCCTAGGATCTTGGAACCCAAAGGGCCTAATGCTTCAAGGAGTTCTTTTTATATTTTATTTCGCCTTATTTTCAGTTTGTAAATCATCAATTCCCCTTTTTTACCCAAACCTTAAAATCCAAATTTAATTCACCAATTTTGGCCTTCACTATTAGTCATTTGTGCAAAGAAAACCCATCCCTGAGTTCAACCCTAGAACTCGCATCAAGCAAAGAGCTTTGCTACGCAATGGGGAGGAAGTTAGGATACAAATTTTGTTGATTCATAACACCTACTATGGCACGAATCAACCCCCCCCCCCCTACCCCCTCTCCATTTCTTCTCCTTCTCTGGCTCTAGCATGGTGAAGGATCTACTTTGACGCTGGCTTCAAGCCTCTCAAAGATTCCTCCTCCCCTTCCTCGCGCCTCCAAATCTAATCGTTTCTCCCGTCGCCGCCGAGTCTCCGCCCCCGCTCCGCGCGCCGCCGCCGTGGATCGCCCCGCTGTCGCTAGGGTAGTCCCGCCTGTGGGTTCTCCTCCGCTCCGCCTCCCACCCCTAGCACTACCGCCCCAACCCTGGGCGAGGTACTACACTGTGGTCAGCCCCACTCCGCCCCTCGCCCATCACATCCTGTTATCCCCGAGGGGCCCCCACTGGCCCAAGAGAGCCCTGGACTCGGGGCCTAAGAGAGTCCTCTCTTAGGTCGACCTCGGGGCCACAATACCACTACATCGTGGAGCTGCCGGAGCCCCCCATATAGACTCCGTCCCCGCTCTATCATCAAGCAACCATACTTCCACTACAACCCTATTCCGGGGAATGCCGATCAGAGGGAGAGGGATCTCGGTGATGCAGAGGGGTTCATTATGATCTCCCGTCCTTTTCCAAAGACCCGGAGCTCCGAGACTCGATGCTCCTAGTGCAGAGGTACTCCCTGGAGCCGTTCATAACACCTCGTCAGTTTTTCTACCCTTTGGTGGTCATCGAGTTCTACCACACGATGACATCCAGGCGCAAGTCCAACTCGACTGCTCTTCATTTCTCCATCGACGGTCGGCCAGTGGATACTGTGGCCTCGGGAGATCACAAATCACATTCAATCCGCTGGTCCCCGCCAACTCTACCGCTTATAGGCAAGTGGGTCTCTATCCCTCGACCAGGGAAATGGTCTGTCTTCTCTCCTAGGACACTACCGTTGGGACGATTCTGTTCAAGAGGCAACTCCCGTCGCGCATGCGTCTTATAGATCACATTCTGCGGTCTAATCTTTTTCCATTCTAGCATATAGTTCAAAGGAGAGGAGCCATCTTAGAGGCCCTATACCGCATCTCAAAGAGCTTCTGGTTCAGCCCAGCGGAGCTTATTATGACTTCCTTGTTCCATTTCAAGGACAAGGTCCATCACAAGAGTCTACCTTGAGCTGAGTCCACGCCTCTCTTATTCCCGAGACTTCTATGTCAGGTGCTAAAACATATCAAGCCTAAGAGCCTAGATTGGAGCGCTCGCAGGACTGGGTGGAGGGGCCATCCCCACTGGCCAATCAAGGGGCGCCTATGCCCCTCTCTATCACCTTCCGCCTCCGGCCCAAATTCGAGGACCAACCAAATTACCGATATTCCCATCGAGGAGTAGCCCTCCGTTGAGCATATTGGGGGAGCCCTCAGCCCTAAGACTCGCACGTGATCCCGCCTTCGACTCCAATACCGCCAGTTCCGCTGCCCTCTATCTTTTAAGGGCCCCCTGCCCCCTATAGACGTTGCTGCGGCTAGCACTTCCACACCACCTCCGCAACATATCACTATTTCCACCCGGGACTTTCTGACCATCATGGATGTAGTCCGCACGTTCTCCTCTACATCAGTATCATTTGCGACTACCCATGCAGCCCTCGCGGATAGGATGACTTGCACTTAGGTTGCCATGGCTCATACCAGCGCCATACTCTTACAAAATCAGGCTATCCTCATGCAGATTCAAAGTCACCTGGGCCTCCCTACGATCTCCTGTGATATGTGCCAATAGCCAGCCTTCGCTCCTACTCCAAAGAGGACTCCATTCCCTCCACCGTCAGCCCCACAGACTCCCTTTGATGTCCTAGCAATTACGCAGAGGTCGCAGCGCCACTCCACCACAAAGACCTTAGCCCCGTCCAGTCGAGGACGCCTTCACCGGCTACCGACCGAGGAGGTGCACTTCCTCCACCAACTTTCCAATCCACACACCCCATTGGGTGTCAATTTCGACACTTGGTCGGGGGGGAGAGTTAGTGAAGGAAGTGATTTTTATACTTTTGATATCATTTTTACACTTTTTGAGTTTACTACATGTGTAAGCAAAGCCCATTTTGTATGTTTAGTGACTTGCTTTTTGCTCATTTTTTAGAAAGCTTTTTTTGAAAAAGCTGAAAATTTAGTGACACACAGTGTTATACATATCAGACAGCTCAATTTCTTAACTCATTTGCAACAATTTTTGCCCCCATTTTTGTGTGGTTTTACCTAACCTGAAGTTGAAAAATTGAAACACTGCCGAATGCCATGGATGCTAGATTAGTTCCATGCATGATTAAGTGGTTGGTCAGTTGAAGTCTCCTGGTATTCAATCTTTTTCTTCTACCTTTAGCTAGCCACACACTGTGCACATCAGTTTTCTATAATAGCCCCGAGAAACTCGTATAACTCCCTTACCGTGCAACCTGAATTCTAGTTTCATTGACCACTGTAAAGGTTATGTTCCCCAAAAGAAGGCCAATGAAGTCTCTCCAAAGAAAAGAAAAAGACAAAGAAAAGAAAAGAAAAAAGAAAAGAGAAGAGAAAAGCCGCACGCTTTACCTTGGAAACCCGAGCACAGAAATTCCTCGAGGGGTTTAAGCGGCGAAAGTCTTTAAAGACTGGTGCCCTAAACTAACTGGCTGGGAGCCACCGACTTAGTGCTCGCTACATGGGTGGATGGGTGAGGTTTAGTGAGTTGTAGGTGTTGGAATTTGGAATTCATTCGGAGTCCAGGGTGAAACCTGAGGAGTTAGTGGTCGAAAGATCCTCATGACTTGATGCCCTAAGCCTTAGTCAAGCTGGGAGTCGGTGGACCCCGCTACACGGACTTCGTGAGGCAGGTCGATTTCAAGATTGCATCTTACAATACAAAAAGAAATATGAAATAAGAGTGGAACCAGATTTATTTAGGTTGGTCAATGTGCTAGGACTTGGCAATAGCTTGGTTAGGGGGAGAGCAATTTAGTAGGTTATTGTTGAAAACTGATCACATAAACACTTAGATTTTGGTGGAAGTTTCAGGTCGATTCCCTTGGGATGGATACTTTTCTGAAATTTGGTCCTGTATGGAATTTATTCTCCCAAACTGGTTGTTGTGCAGGGTCAATCATTCACACTGAGGGTAGGGCATTACTTATCCATACACTTTTTGAAAATACCATTCCTTTTGCATGAGCATAACCTGTCTGCTCTTCCTTCTTTTTGTCATTGCTAAGGGACTAGCAATGTGTCGGTTGGGGAGTGATTAGTGGCCAAATAGTGCTATTTTGAGCCCTGTTCATTGCAGTTTTTGAGCACTTTGTGTGTACTAATCAACTTAAATAACCCAATTGATACACTAAGGTCCCGGCTATACTACTGATCATATTTTGTGGATATTTATGTAGTTTTGCAAGCCAATTACACCATTATCTTCGAGTCAATTCAAATACGAAGAAACCGAGCCGAACTCAAGTCAGCATGTACAAATCGTAAGGAAATTGAGCCAAATTTAAGGAAAGGAGCATTGCGTAGATTTTGGCAAGGTTGCGAATTTCCTTTGCGTACTCCGCCCCTCGTTTTGTCGTGGTCGACCACTTCACCGCCTTTGTGGTTTTATACCAAAATTGCCCTCAATGTAATTTGTTGTTTCATACTTTTTTTTTAATTTCCTTGACTCTGGGCAGTATATAAGCCTCAGTCAAGCTCTATAAAATTAGTCAATCCATCAATCAATAAAATTGGCACCAAAGCTTTCAACTTTCCCTTCGGTGTGACTTTCTCTCATTTTTCTCTCCCTTTCTCACATTTTCTCACCTTCCAAACACCCCTTGAGGATGACAACTCAAGGGATGCTTGGCTAAACCCCCCTCATCTTTGAAGAGGAGGGCCACTAGGTTAAAGTTTTGAGGTAAAACATTGTCCTCCTGTTGCCAACGCAGGCATTTATTTTCATTTATGTTTCTGCATCTCACGTTAGGTTTGAATCCCTGTGATGTACCCTGAGTGGCCAATACTTGGCAAGCTTTCAAGGCTCAGTGGATACTTATTGCTAGATCCACTGATGCTCACTTAGTTGCCATTTATTTGCTCTTACAAGTTAGATCCAAGGGCTAGTTTTAACTGCTACGAAACATTAATGGTTAATAAATGCTATATACTAGAGAAAACTTTGTGGTTCGCCTTTATGGCTAAAACATAGATCCTGGGCTCGAAATGACTATAGGTCATCCTCTCCAATGTGAGGAAAAGGACCCGAGGACATTAGCGCTTCCTGTAACCCTAAGCCCAAGGGCTCCAAAACTTCAAGGAGTTCTTTTGAGTATCTTATTTCTCTACGCTATGGTTTCTTCTTTTTCAAGCCATCAACTCCTACCGTTTTACAAGAAACCCCAAATCCAAAGTGGAAACACCATTTTCAGTCAACTGTGACTCATTTCGCATGAAGAATACCCATCCCTAAGTTCGACCCTAGACCACTATACTGCATTAGCTTTGCTACGAAAGTAGGAATCCTAGGATATAAATATTGTTGATTCCAGTACACCTACTGTGGCACGAATGAATTTTCAGTTAAATTCTCGGTGTCCTTTATAACTAAAATGCATGATTCGCAGTCTTTTTCATTAATATTAAGCTAATCCCTCATATTATATTATTCTATAGAATATGGCGATGTTGGAATCAAAAGGGCAGCTAGAAGACAGTAAAATAGAGTAGAAGCATAAATGACAAAAATGCAGCATCACAAGGGTTACGTGTTTGCCGCTGCGAAGATCCCCTTCGTAGCAGTGAACCAAAAAGCCTGAAAACAAAGGCGTCGGGTTGGTCGCTGCGAAGCCACCTTCTTCGCGGCGAAGCAAGTCTCCCTTTCCATTACGGGAGCTCGAAGAAAAAAACCCTAGTTTCTGAGCCATTGATGTGCTCGCGTCTCGAGGTATAAAAGGGAAGATTTTTTGAAGCAAAAGGGGAGATTGGAAAGAGAAGAAGGAGGAGATACAAGCAGAGGGATTGATATCGACGGATTCAAGAAAGATCACGAAGACTGAGTTTCCTGCAGTTCTTCCTTCAACCTACTTCATGATTCGAATTCTTCAACCTGTAATGAATAATATGATGAACTAATTCTTTTCTCTAGGGTTTTGCCAACCCTAACCGCGGTTTGATGGATTGATTTTCGGTTTTAACTTATTTGATTATTAATATGCATTCATATGTTTGCTTTAATTCTGGGTTTAATTACATGTTATTGTCTGGCCAACCGTGACATGCTAAAGCCGAGCTCGAGATCGAGTAAGATAACTTCTAGGACATGGTTAAAGTAACACTTGCAATAGCTCCGGAGAATAGAGATATTCCAGACTGCAAGTGTGGCACTAAAGTTTGCACATTTAGGCGTTTCGGAGTCGAGGGATCACTACAAGAAATTCACAGTTTACCGACAAAAATTACCGACGGATTAAATTCTGTTGGTAATTACCGACGGAATATCGACGGAACAAAGTATATTATTTTTTCCACATTTTTGCTACCATTTACCGATAGTAATACCACGAAAATCCACCCGGCGTTCCTGTAGGTAATTTTCTCGCTACCATATGCAGTTTCAACTTTTAGGTACCATTTATCGACAGAATACCTATGGAAAATTATCGACGGAAGTGTTCCGTAGGTAATTTCCATTTACTGACAGACACCTACTTTAAAATTATCGATTTAAATGTTTCAGAGGTAATTTTCCATTTACCAACTTAATACCTAATTTAACATTACCTAATTGGGCAACTGAGGTAATCTTTATCTTTGATACTCTTTTGAGATATTTATCTTAATACTTGATATTATTAAATATAAGTGTAATTATAATAATATTTTAAATTTTATAAAATGAAATAATTTTAATATTTAAACCTAATATATCCAAAAGAATTAAAATTAATTATTTTATTCTAACCAATATATATATATATATATATATGCTTATTTTGCAATTAATATAACAAGTTGATGAATGATATATATAATATTTTCAATTTATCTAACATTAGTGATTGTTGCTTAGTGGATCCTCCATGTTTTCCCAAGTTCAAGGTCTTGAAGTTCAAAACCCTCAATGCATATATTTTTCTTGATTTTGGTAAATTAAAATACCACGCGACTTTCCGTAGGTAAATTACCGACAGATTACCTACGGAATTTGTTGGTATTTCGTCCCCATTTTGTAGATTTCCCTCAACTTTACCTACCACTTTTCCACAATTTACCGACGGAATTTCCGTAGGTAATTGTCTGCATTGATTTTCCGTCGGCAATTTATTTTCCATCTACGCCTACAACAACCTACTCTAAATATAGCTTGCTCAGATTCCTCGTAGGTAAATTTAATTTACCGACGGAATTATAGTTTTATATTACCTACGTAATCTTTCCAGGTAAATCTGTCAATTTGTCAGAGTGATCGGTGCGCAGATGCAATACATCCCACTGGTGAGATAGGCAAATATATCTCGAGAGAGAATATCTTGTAAGAAAAATCAACCCGCCAACATAACTCATATGTATACTTCAATAAGCCCTTATTTGAATTGACATCTATCAAGAGTGTAGGAGATGGTAAAACCCTAGGTTTCTCATCATCAATATAATTCAATACATCCAATTTTAGGCTTTTATTAATTCAAGTAATTTAGTCGTAATTCACTTTAGGAATAGATCCAAATATTATTGAAATCATTTAGTCAGTAGTCAACACGCTTCTCTTCGAGGGAACGACACTTGACTAACCACTACACTACGTCAACTCGATGCGTGCACTTGCACACACGGGTTTGCGTTTCCCAATTAACTTTAAACATTCACAATCGGCCCGTCAATTCACCAACTTTGTGTTTGGCAGGTGTTAATTGAAAATTGAGATAATTGCCAGTAGAAAAGAAGCAAAAAAAAAAAAAGTGGAAATTGCAGCAATCTCTGTCGCAACATAGTTTTTTTTTTTTTTTTTTTTATTTTATCACGACAAAATTTCAAGCAGACCAAAAGAACTATGTCGCAGCCAGCAGCTATATGTCGCAACAAAGTCTAGGCTAAACTTCAGGCATAAATAGAATCGTTGTCACGACAAAGAACAATGATCAAGGAAAATGACAAAAGAACTTTGTTGTGACAATCATTCCTTTGTCGCAACATAAAAGGCTGAAGATTAATAGATGAACTCTATCGCGACAAAAGATAGCTCTGTTGTGATAGAAAATGGCAAGAATACAACACAAGTCAGCTGAGACGAGTGTTTTTATATTGTGACAAAGTTTTCAGCATGGAGCCAACTCAAGGAAGAATTTATGTCGCAACAAAGAAAATCATGTCACGACACAACATTCAGAGTTCACAACAAGGAGCAATAGAATCTCTGTCGCGACAAAGATTATTTCTGTCATGACAAACAAAACATGAGGTTGAGGTGAATTATGTCGCGACAATGAATTCTCTGTCGCGACATAGAAGTTAAAGAGCAATACAAGTGGAATGGCAACAAAGAAATTTATATTGCAACATAGTGGAATATTGAAGGCAAAATCTCGGTCGTGCCAAAGAAGTTTTTTGTCACGACAATAAAAGCTAGAGATTGATAGAATTCTGTCACGATAGAAGAAAATTATGTTGCGATAGAAATTGTAAAAGAACTGAGATTAGCCAAGTCAAGTTTTTTGCAACAAAGATTTCTATGTCGCAACAAACAGCTCAGCAAGCAACAAGAACTAGAGAAGAAACTTTTGTCACTACAAATAAAAATCCTATCGTAGTAGAAACTACTAAGGAATCAAAGAAATCTTGTCACGACAAAGAAAACTATGTCACGACATAGTAGACAAGTCAAGAGGAAATGCTTCTGTCACGACAAGAAAATTATGTCGGCTGCATTCCGCAACCGTATAAATGAGAAGCTATTGCAAACAAATTTGGTGCCGCGACAAGAACAAAACAGCTGTATCAAAATTTCTTCACACGACATTATCAAAGTCTTTGTCTCCAACAAAAAATCCAAAGAGAACAGTCGATTGTGAAACAACAAGTCGTGATGTGTCGACAAAGATTGAAGACTATGTCGCGACATAACTTTCTATGTTGCAACAGAACGACCAATTTGGGCCAGAAATTTGGGGATCCACAATGCAATTATTGAAGTGTGGCCCAACAATGGAAAGTCTATAAATAGACGAATCTAGGCCACTGTACACCCAAATCCGTGATTTTTTGCAGTTGAAGACTCGTGACATTATTTTTATTCTCGCTTTAGTAGATTTTGATTTAGCCGTGAAGTTTTTAGTTAGTTTTCTTTATTTTCTCTCGAGTTGAAAGTGGATGTATGCAGCCTTTGAGCCGAAATTTTGTTAAATTTTCTCTTTCATTACTATTCTTGAAATAAATGGAGTTAGGAAAATTTTTGGATTTCATTTATTTAAGTTCATTTACACTTTCAATGAATTTTCCTGATCAGTTAGTCACTGATATGAGTGAACCAGTTTTGAAGAGTTGAGCTCCCGTTGGGAATGGATCGATGATGATCTTCATTTTTCTGCACAAAATGGAAGAACGCCTTAGTTAGAATTTTTTAATTTATTTGATTTGTATTATTTCTGAACTTACTTATTCCCAGTACTAGTACCGTATACCCAAGCAACGTATTGTATCTTGCTCTAGTTTCCAAGAGGCCCTCAAGGTGATTACGTAGATGGAGAACTGAGAGTATAGAGCGGTTCTTTGTGGGTATGGTAGACTAATACTATGGAACTAATGAACTTTGATGGGTTACTCCGATAGATCACCAACTTACTCATGGTGTGAGGATAGTTGAGTGAAGTATCAGTTTAATCACTTGAAGGTTCTTCCTCTTTCTGATGAACCGATTATGATCATGTGTTAGCAAAGATCTAATCAAGGAGATGGAAATTTTCATCAAAAATGTAGGATGATGTGTCAATCAAATTGGAGAAGGCTTGCAATATCCTGTCTATGGGAGCAAGAATTCTCCAGTCCTAAGATCTGGGTATGAAGTACTAAAAAGGAAAAAATACTAAATCTTTGAAAGAGGGTTATATCTTACAAGTAACTAATTAAATTATTGAATCATAAATGAACATGAATCTCTAATTAGTGAAAGGTATGGTTAAGGGAGAAATCCAAATTGTACCACATTGCATCTTTGACAAATTCAGCTTTCCAACTTATGGCTGAGTTAAGATTCAAAATGATGCAGAAATCGACAAATTATTCATTGATCTATGTTCTAGTGTTGTCTCACTCAGTGAAGTCTCAACTCTATTCTTATTAATAGTTTATGTACACTAGTGCATTACTTTAGCATTATTTTATTTTATTTTCTTAATCATCTTAATATCGAAGTTCAAATAGTAAGGATCTTGAGTAGTTGGGGTACTTGATTTTATGATTCATACTCAATCCCCGTGGCAACAATATCTAGACTTAATGAAAATCCACTTTTATTACTTGTGCGATCTGTGCACTTGCATTAATTATGACCAAACTCAAATTTTAATGAATTTAGTTTACAAATAAAAAGAGATGAACATATATTTTTTATCACAAATCGGTCAACAAGTTTTTGGCGTCGTTGGTAGCAGTGCTAATCACTTGGAAAAATTTAGTCTATATAAAAAAATCGGTTAACAAGTTTTTGGCGCTGTTGCTTGGGACTTAGATAATAGTCCTTTGAAAACAGTGTCATAAACTTGTATATATAATCTAGTCTTAACAATAGGGCAATACTTTTCGAAAGTATTTTTCCTCGGGAGCTCTATTGGTCACAATTACATCCTTGTAATATAGTTACCTTAACTAAGCTGGGATTGGTCATAGTTACGTCCTTGCAATCCTCACTTAATACATTTTGTGTCCCTTCCTAGTGAAATCCTCTTAGTACTAGACCTTTCTAATTCCCTAAGCCTCTTTAACTAAGTTAATTCGAATCCCAATTAATTGATCCATGCCTTAATAGAATTAGAACAAAATTTTAGGGCTTAATCCAAGCGTTCACCAAGGATACCCTAGTAAAAGGATTGAAGATCCAATTCTCAGCATGTATTAATTAACCAAAACCTTAGTATTCCAAGTATTAACACCAAATACAACAAATCAAACATAAAAAATCCAACCAAATTAAAGATTAGAGGAATCAAACACCAAATCTAATAACCAACCCTATGAAATGCTTAGCCTAACATTTCAACTATCAAAATCCATAAATTCATGCTCTGATGTCATAAAATGTATAATTTAAAGAACAGTAGTAGAGGAAATGCAAAACAGAGTTTAAGCTACAAATGACTTCAATCTCTAGATCCAAGCTGAAATCCACCCTCCACAAGGTCGTGCTTCCTAGCAATAATCAATTACAAACCAAAGTCTTCACAAAACAAACCTAAATATAAGAAATCTACAGAAAACCTAATCTAAAAATGGAACAAAGCTTGAAGAGGGAAAAACCTATGCGAGAGCCTCCTTCTCTCAAAGTTCGAACCCTAGAAATATGTGAAAAAGGTCCTTAAATACACCTCAGAAAATGGGCCAAAACAGGCCCAAAAATTGAAGTAAACTAGGCTAAATCGTCATGTGGTCACGACCATAACTGCCTTGTAGTTGCGACCACACCAAGAGTTGGTTGAAATCGGGACCATGTTGCATCTTTATTGAAGTTCTTGTTCTATGGTTGCGACCACACCAAAGCTTTGCTACACAGTCTTCTCTATATTTGATATGTGGTCGTGACCATAAACGACTATAGTCACAACCATGGCTTCTTCACTATATAACTTCTTCAATTTTTGCCCAAATTGCTTGCTTTTCATATCGTTTTCTTCGATTCTACAAAGTACACAAATATAGGGTGTTAGACATGAAAATGAGTAAGAAGGGTGCTTAGTTAGCATCAAAATCATGAATTATGCTATATTTTGCACTAATAAAAGCTAACCTAAAGCACACCTAACACCTAGGTTTTCTTGCAATCACATATTCTCTTTACATGTTAGAGATCATAGTTTAGAATTTCTTTAGGTTAGTTTGCTTTCCATTTCTTTTTAACCTTTGTGTTAATCCAAATAAAGTTAGGACTATTCTAATTTCGGTAATTAGTAACCCAATCCTCATGGGATGATACTCATACTTTCATTATATTACTTGAGGTGATGTGTGCACTTGCGCACATAGGCACATATAATTTAATAGACACATTTTTCACCTATCAAACCAACATCTTCCCTTATTTCCAAACTCTTTAGTGTTTTCCACATTTATGCACTAATTCAAAGTAAATTCCTTCTTGTCTTTTTATTTTTCTACTTCAACCATATCAAGAGAGATAAAATTATCACTATCGGATCTTTGCATAAACTGAAATTAGTACCTAAGTCAAAAAAATCAAGAGGGACAAGATATCAAAAACTGAAATAAACTAAGAAAAAAATATATCCAAAGTAAAGAAGGGCTAATTTGGTATCAATATTAGTAAAAGCATTAATCCCCAGCAACGACGCCAAAAGCTTGTTAGGTGTGAAATGTGTTTATAAAATAAAATGTGCGCTTATGTGCTCAAGTGCACACATCGCCTCAAGTAATACAATGTAACTACGAGTATCATCCCACGAGAATTTAAGTTTACTAATTATTGAAATTGAATTAATCCTAACTTTATCTATATGAACACATGGTGGAATTGAATTGAAAAACAAACTAAACTAATGAAATCCCAAGCCAGTGTATCTAACAAACAAATAGGTGAGAGAATAATGTGATTAAGGGTCTAGGGTTTTGACTTCATCTAACAATTTCCTATGGAGGGATTCAACTTGATCCCGTTGATGTTCAAATAAAATATTAATGGCAGATTCACATAAACATGTGCTATTCTTTCTCAAGCAATAACAATCAATCCTTAAAAAAGGTTATATTTTATCTCTACCTCAAGCCATCATGACTAAAGATGCGTTACACATTTGAAATCCATCAAGCCACATGCAACCCACAAATATCTCTATTCTATGACGAAAACACGATGCCCTATTCAATATCTAACCTAAGAATCGCTTCTCAGCCTCAAATTAGGTCACAAATCTTGCTAATGGTGATCAAGCAATAGCAAACATGAAGAACTAAACAAGACATTTAATATAATAAAGACCCAAACATCAAAGGTTACAAATGAAAACCTTACTCCATAGTTCCCTGTCAAACTACAACAAAACCCTAGGTTAAGAGTTTAAAACATCCTAAGGAGAGTTTCAATCAGCAAAATTAATAAAAGCATAGAGGGAGAAACAATAAACTAGATGAAATGAAGAAATATTAAGCTCCTTCTATTCCAAGCTTCAAGGTAGGCCCTCTCCCCCAAGAATGTCTTTTTCAGAACCCTAGGAAGTTCCTTTTATAGGCCAACCTCAAATTAAGGCAAAAAGATGGGCTTTCATCATTTTGGGCTCGACAGCCACGCCTCAACGTGAGAAAAGTGAAGCTGCGGCATGAGAAATGGAAAGACACATTGTAATTGCCAAGGCAAAATGAGGCCTCAATGTGGAGACTCACGCATCAATGAGCAGCCTCACACCTTAGCGTGAGAACTCCACGCCACGATGGGAACTGTGTTCCCAACCTACAACTTCATCTTTGTAATTGTTGCTTCTTTATGCCATTCTCAATCCTTCTTTGCTCAAATGCATCCATAGGTTCACCTACACACAAAGATAACAAAAACTAGTATTAGAACACTTATTGATCATAAAAACAACATAAAAACACCTAAACGCATAAGGATAAAATGAGTATATAAGCTACTCATCAAACATTATAAGGACTCATTCTAAGTCAATCAATGTTGACAATATTCTTGGAAATTGATAACAACTCAAAAAAGTGCATTTTCAAGAACTTAATTTTAACTAAATAAAACTCTTTTTGTGTGGAAACTCACAATTTACCGACTTTGTGCGGTGTTAGCCCCGAAACATGTTACTAATGTTTTTATTGAGTACAAGCATGCATATAGGCATTTTTAGGCACTTTTACAACTTTTTGGAATCATGAGGTCAAGCAATGAGGACGCCTAAAATCTTGCGGTAAGCTTGAAGTCCGTGGATGCAATTCGCCGAGTTAGGACTATGAAGGAATGATCACGCTAAGAAGATGGAGGATTTGAACCTGCCTCTGATCATTTCTCATCGTATCCTTGCAATTTGCACTCCAGATCCACAAGCAAAGGTAAAATTTTGCACCACTTCCTCATTTAAGTTACTCACTGCTCGATTTCGCACTACTACTAGTAACTAGTGCGAAATTTCAAACCACTTAAATCACCATGGTGAGTCCAAAGCCTGAGACCTTCTTTATATATTTTCTCTAAAAATCAATAATCATCACTCTTTCAAAGCACTCAAAATCAATCTTTTAAATTATATTTTATTTTTATTTTTAATAAAACAATCAATAAGAGTAGGCAAACCTAGGATTAAAAACCAAGAGAGGAAAACCCATCCCAGTGGACGACCTTAGAGCCACTATACCTACAGTAGTTAGGGACTATTTGGGGTTTGTTTTAGGTATTATAAATTTGTGTGATTCCTCTAACTCTTAATCTAACCACTCGATAAGGGTGAAACCAGAAGTTTGACAAAGATAATCCTAGTATAGCCAGAACACCAATACACGTGGCTCTATATTTCTCCAAGAATAAAGTAGAGAGTGTTTCTCAAGTAGAATACTCTAGGGTCGTAGGCAGTGTAATGTACTTAATGAGTTGTACAAGACAAAACATAGCCTATGCAATCAATAAATTGAGTAGATACACGAATAATCTTAAAGCTAAGCATTGGCAAGGAATTATGAGAGTATTAAAATACTTGCACTTTACTCGTGATTATGGCTACTCTATACAAGATTTCCTGATGTACTTCAAGGATATAGCGATGCTAACTGGATATCTAATGTTAAAGACTCAAAATCCTAGAGTTGTTATGTGTTTACTTTGAGAGGAGTGGCAGTCTCATGGAAATCCTCAAAACAAACAGTTATTTCCATATCCACAATGGAATTTGAGTTTACATATAGCACTACACAAATGTGGGGAAGAGGCTGAAAGGCTACGCCACTTCCTAGAGGATATTTCAAGATGGCCAAAATCTATGCTTCAATATGCATACATTGTGATAGTCAATCTACTATTAGTATAGCATAAAAAAATATGTACAATGGTAAGCCTAGACATTCATCGTAGACACTACACCATTAGACAACTACTCTCAACGGGGGTTATCTCTCTAGATTTTGTAAGATCTAAGGATAACATCTCGGATCCCCTAAACAAAGGGTTAAATAGAGAGTTAGTTGAAAAGTTATCGAGGGGAATGTGACTAAAGCCCATAAAAGAATAAGTTAATACAATGGCTACCCAACCTAGTTGATTGGAGATCCCGATATCTAGGTTCAAAAGGGATAACTAAATTGTAAAGACTTTGATTTGATCACTGTGGGGATCTTCCCTTGTTCATTCCTATTATGAAATAGTGATGCTCATAATAAGAAGGTTAAGCTATACTTTTAATGATCTCTATGCATTGGAAAAGAGTAACATGAGCTACTCTTAATTTAGTAGATCACCTATGTAAGGAGTAAGGATGAAGTGGGGTCGCTTCAAAGGGAATTGAATAGGGCACAATTTCTATTAAACTCTTGTAGAAACAAGTGTATGGTCATGGCCAAAATGAACATAAAAGTAAGAACTCAAAAATGTTAGAAAGATTCATGTGTAAGGTATCTCATCATCTACACAAATGACATAACGGTTCAAGGACATCGTGTCTACTTTTTAGTTAATAGAGTAAACATACTTCTACAAGGGAAGGTTCAAAGGTTAACACTTATATCTTCTATGCATGTTTCAACCATTGTACTCTATCTATCACTAGTGAAGAATCTTTGGTCCTTTCCATTGAATGTCAATTTCATTCATGTAAATTTTGAATTTCCTTTAGCTTATGAAATTCTAATTCATTTTCAAAACTCCAATGTAAAACGATTGACTAAAAATAATTTTTAAAACACTTCAAATGTTTGAATAAATCTTTACAGCCTTCAATGGGTGTTTTTATTCATTCCGTCTGTTGAACCTAAAACAGTCGATGCCCAATCAATTCATATGTTCCTCCCCTTTTACTTGATGTCTATTTAAAGAGAATTCAGATTCTCTTTGGAACAGAAGGAAAATCTTCAATCATATTTTTTCAGATTCTCTGCGTGATAGAGATACGAACATAGCTAGTTTGTCGGGAGTGACTGCAAATAAGGTGTTGTTGCCTTTAGTCAAGGAAGACTTTTGTATCCTAGAAAGCAAACGTTGTTGAAGGCTTAAAGCACCCTTAGACAATGCACGATTCTGCTTTGAAGAGATTATGGCTACACAAGACTCGGTCTAAATCTCCATTTTTTGTTAGATTTATTATTTTTCTTCTTCCTTTGTTTTAGTTTATGTGCTATGGTGTAACACATGGTCCCCATGATTTATTTATTTATTTTATATGAACTTTATTTGTTATTATTATTGTTATTATTATTATCATCATCATCATCATCATCATCATCATCATCATCATAAAACATAAATAAGGGTGTTACATATTTATTTTTCTGAATCTAAAAATTGATTAAAAATATCGATTTCTTGTCATGTTTAATTCAATTAGTTTCGTACATTAGTATTGAAAGAGTAAATTCATATATTAATTTATTTATAAGACTTTTATCATATTGCCTTGTGAGTTAATAGGTCAGAACCATGTTACTCACTCCATTCAAAGGACGTCTATATCTTAGCATGATCGTATTGAGTGGCATGCTAACCCCTCTCTTTTTATTGCTGATGTTCTAGATAATGATCTTCGCTAATCCTATTGCCTCCATTTTGCCTTAAAAAATAAAATAAAATTGCATTCTCACGTGCATAATTACTTGTCTTTTTGAAAAATAACTTGCTTTTAATTATATTAAAATGAAATATATAATTTTGTTAATATATTTCAACTAAAACTAAAATATATAGAAAATTCAAACACAAAGCATATAGACGAAAGTAGAAGTCCTTGACAAAGTTTTGGATTGAATAAATTTTGGAGAAGAATAAAATAGGACTAGTTCATTTTTATTATTTACAGTAATTTTTCTTCAATAAATGTACAAAATAAAGCGAAATTGTGGGGAAGGCAACAATCCTAACGGCTTTTCCTGGGAAGATGTAGAGCCACTACCGCGCTTTTGAGAGAAAAGAGAGAAAAAAAAAATCAAATCTGATTCCAATTTTCCTCTCTCTGAATCTTGTTCCATTTTTCTTTCTCTCTTTGTTCGCCTTGTTTAGATCATTTTTTTTTATTATTTAATACTGAGAAAAAGAAATCAAGTGTGAGTAATTAAAAGGCGAACGAGAAAAACATGAATGATAAAGCATCTGTGTCCAAGGAGCTCAATGCCAAGCACTCCAAGGTATCCTTTTCTTTTGTTCTATTTAGATCTTTCTGATTGGTCGCTGAGAAAATTGGGAACAAAAAGAGAGACGAGAAATTTATTTTGAATAATAATAGATATATGACGAGTCATATGCTTCATGTATATATAAAAAGCGTAAATAAAGTATGCTTTGTTTTGACATTCAACTTGTATGATAGGTGTTTTTTAGGGCTTGTTTGGTGGTAGAAATGAAAAAGGAAGCTGCTTCGCTGTATATTTTTTAAAATGTTACTTTTCGAAACTGAAAATGATTCAAAAAGTGTTGGTTGTTTTATATGTTTTTGGTTTGCTTTTCCAGTAATAAAATGTTTGCTTCCGTAAAACACAAAAATATATCTTCCCGGATTTGCTATAACTGATTTCTGTGTTACTATTATGTTTGTGTATTTTTTTTTTGAAAGAATTATGCTTGTGTTTTTAAAATCAGAAATAACTCCCGAATCTAATTTTTAAGCAACATGAACCCAAATCTATGTCCAAATGTCATGCAGAACCTGTTATTTATTTTTCTTTAAGGTTATGTTTGGTTTTTGGAGAATTTGATGGAAAATGCGAGGAAAAGAAAATATAGTGGAAAAGTAGAAGAAAGAAAAAGCAAGGGAAAATAAAAATAGTTTTCAAAGTCAATAAATTATTTTTATTTTTGCCTTTAAACTCATCATGTTTACTTGGAAAGTGTTAAGGGAAGAAATAATGCTAAACAAAATGATTTTCTTATAGTTTGTTGTCTAATGAAAAATCTCAAAAAAAATCAAATATAAATAAAATTATTTAGAAATGCAAATATTTTTAAATTATCTAATCTCTATATTGATGAGTTAGAATATATAAAATAAGTATGAAGCATTATAAAAAAAATAATAAGTCAGATTTAACTCTACTGTTATTTTTCTTCATTTTTTCTTTCCTTCTATTTTTCCTCTTTATTTCTTTCGCCATACTTTTCTAAGTTTTCTGAGAACTAAACATAGTCTAAATCATTTAAAAATATATACATTTCTAACTAATTTTATCATATTTTATTTTATTTTTTTAAAAAAAAAAATTATAGAACAACAAAAAATTTAAAAAAAATAAATCATATATATCCTATTGTAAAGAAGTTTGGAGATGTAATGAACTGAAGAAGAAATTATCTTATTGACCAGATGAATGAAGAAGATACAAGAGATACATAATTTATAGAGACAGAGGAGCCTTAACTAATTACGGTTAGCAACAACTTTATGTTAGAGTGATCTGTTATGAGTAACCTCCTTGAGCTGAGAATACTAAGTAGTTATCACCTATCATTTTTCTTTCCTTGAAACTAAACATTACCTAAGATTTTTAGAACATTTGGATGAATGTGTGTTAAATGCATGATATTCATATTAAACCCAAATCATTTTATTAGATTTTAGAAAAGTTGATCGTTTAACAAAATGAAACATATCTAAACATATTATCTAATATAGCATATCTATAAATGCACTTGTCACATGAGTTTCTCCACCAAAAGTTGATAGATAGTTCTAACAAAACGACATAATTGATGTATCAGCATAGTTAGGGTTGACATTGCTTCAAGAGAAAAGTTTTAAGAGTCAAATTAGAGGATGAACATACCAAGGATGGTCTCTATAATTTACCAGCATAGTTAGGGTTGTCTTTGCTTCAAGAGGAAAGTTTTTAGAGTCAAATTAAAGGATGAACATACCAAGGATGGTCTCAATTTACTCCAGTAGCCCAAATGAGCTGCAAGCACGCTGAAGTCTAGTCCCACTAAGAGGCAGATGGTCTCGAGTTTGAATATTGTCACTGATGATGCTTTGAATTTACCTAGTAATTGTTGTTAAGAGGCGGTCAACACACCTTAAGCTTAAAAGAAAGGGTGGCTTTTATAATTACCCCTTATTCTTATTTCCACCCGGACACATGATTCCAGTTATGTTTGTTCTCCTTATGAAGAAAACAATGTTACGGAATGATTTTCTTATATTCGTCATTCAATGAAAAGTCCAAAGAAAATGAAATATAAATTAAGTTACTTATAAAATTTATATTCTTAAAGTATTTAATCTTTATATTGATAAATAAAATGGGTTTGAAGTAGCACATAAAAATGACATCAAAATTATCTCTATTTTTTTTTCCTTTATTTTTTCTTTCCTTTTACTTTCCTCTCTATTTTTTTTCCTTATATTTTCCCTAATATTTTCTGAGAACCAAACATAGCTCTCTATTATATTTATTATGACTCTCTATTATATTTATTATGAAAACTTGATTTCGCTTGCCTAAAGCAATTTTCGGTTTCATTTTATGTTTCTATGTTTGTTTAATCACTGGTGAAAATGTTTGGAAACATAGCATTTCATTCCTTGAGTTAGAGATGGCATACATATATATATATATATATATATATATATATATATATATATATATATATATATATATATATATATATATATATATATATATATATATATATATATATATTTTTTTTTTTTTTTATTATTATTTTTTTTTATGTGGGTGGACCTAGAAATCTTATTTAATGGGATGGTAATGCACATAGTAAATTAAGGGGATAAATGTACAAATGGAAGCCTGGATCATGATTGAAAAGATGTGTGATAAACTAATGTCATCCTTAGGGTTTATTAACCTCTGGGCGTGGGGCCTTCCAAGCTATTCTAGTCGTAACAAATCTGTGTATGGGCACGCCTAATTACCAGAGACCAGAGGAGTGTGTAAAGGCCCTAGGAAGAATATTTAAAGGTTCTAGGGAGAGGGGTTTGTTTATAGACTCCAAATCCTAATCTTATAAGGTTACTTGTCTGGCAAGCAGCCAATCCCTACCTTACAAGGTTTCTTACCTATCAAGTAACCTAACTTCTATCTTATTGGGTTTCTTGTCTCTTAAGCAATTATTAATGGGCTCTGTCACTATTTAGCTAGCCTGGGGATCCAACGATTCATTATTAATTTTGACTCTTGATCAATGTACCAAATTACTTTGTGAGCATAAACTAACATAAATATCATCGTGTATGAGATTTGGAGAAGAAGTGGCATAAGATAATGATAGAACACTTCAACTAGAAATTAGTATTGAACAAGAAGAATAGTAGAAATAAATGAGGTGAATCACTTTTTCTATTCCAACATTTTTTATTCTTTAGATATGTTACTAAGAAAAATATAGACAAATCTTCTACTAAGTTTTCATTCAAAATATTGAATTATGTTTTTCTTCCTTCTCAATTGACTTATAATGACTAGGATTAATGCATGGCTTCTCATTAGAGAACAGAACTGAACATCAAATTATTTTGTTAAATTTTACCATTGATATACAGATTTAAATGTAATAACACATTTTTTCCTTGCTTCCTTCATTATTAACTTCCTATTGAGATTCAGGAGGTTTGTTTATTGTCTTTCTATTACGCTTCGGTCATATCAGATTGGTATATTTTATGTTATTTCAAAAATTTTCATACTTATGAATTAGGAGCTCTGTATTTTCATGTTGAATCTGATGGCAAGGTGCCTCCTGTTTTGTACAGATATTGGACTGTCTTCTTAAGCAGCAGGAGAATAGGACATGTGCTGATTGTCGAAGCAAGTATGGAGTTCCTGAACCTATTTATGATGTGTGGCTTGATGATCTCACTGCATATTAACTTACTTCTATATAAGAAAAAAGTTCACCATTAGTAATAAAATACTAAAGTAAACTGGTATTATGGTTGGATTTTGCTATAACCATTCAAAACTCTTACGTGCAATAAGCTGCATAGGGGGTTGGTCACTGATGACTATCAATTAACTGCTATAATGGTTTCTTATTTTTTCAGTCATTGCTTAATGTTCTGGGATTTGATGTTTTATTCTATGAATTTAATGGAAATGCTATAATGATTAAGTTATATTTCATTGCTCTCAAACCAGTATTCTTAGTATCAGTTATGCTGTCAAGTTGAACATCTAGTTTATGTATTTTTGTCATGGATGTGCTTGCAGGTAAGACCCTTGCAAACATTTTTTGGATAATCAGTATGCCTTTTAAATGATTCTGTTGGGATCATAATTGAGTGGAAAGTTTTTATATTCTGGGCTGAACAGAAAAGGGTAGAGTTTATGTGCCTAAAGAAAGTGTAAGAAAGGATTTTGAGGGGTTAATGGAATGGAAAGGTCCTATGCTTAGAAATCTGTTCAAAGTTATAATGCAATTATGTTATGTCATAGGTTTATTATGTTAAATGTAAAAGCTAAAGTTTGGTGATAGAAAAGTATGTTCAGTAGAAGTAAGACAATATATAGAGGCTCATCTTGGTATTGACTGTGATAGGTAATTGACAAAAATTGCTCTCACAGTTTCAGAAATATATTCATTCCATCCTCAAACCAGACAAGAAACGAAAGAGAGATAAAAAAAAAACAATTGAATTCCTGCTTGAGTCTTTCTATCACATTCTCAAACCAACCAACGTTCTTTCCAAGGAAAAATGATAGGTAACAACTAACAGCAAGAAGCAATAAAAAAACTGTGAGAGCGCAGCCCAGGGCTTATCCCCCTCTACTAATTTCCAGCCTGCTCTGGCCTCCTCTCCACAGCCGTTACCACCTTCTCCAGCGGTATCCGCTTCCTTCCTTACACGTGCCCCTTTTTTCCTTCTAGAATATACTTGCCAAATGAGCTGATCTATGTCTGGGCTCAAGTGCCGTTATCTCCTCCCTACTTTCTGTGTGATTTTCTATCATTACGCCAATTTGTACCCCAATCAAGCATAGTCTTGTCCTCAAGACTGAAGGATGGGAAGTTGCTTTTTAACAATAACTTGTCCTCCCATGTTGCTTCCTCCACTGGTTTGTTGTGCCAGTGAATTAAGAATTGTTGGACGGGAGTCCCCTACTGTTTGATGAGCATTGAGCTAGTACCTGATGGGGAATTGAAATATCTGCCTTCTCTATGGAGAACTCAACAGGTAAAACTACAGTAATTGTTTGAGTGGTCACTGTTGGAAAAATAGGTTTGAGCACAATAAATTAGCTATCTTTGAGCTAAAATTACAATGGGTCCCACAAACTCTTTTCGGTGGGTCCACATGGGAATGTGTTCTCCTTTATGAAGAGATGAATATTATATATTGAGTTGCTCAAAACCATTAAGGAGTGAATTAGAAATTACCTCCAAACCTCACCCCTTGAAAATGGTAACTAAAGGTTTAAGCTTGTGAAAAAAGCTTGTGTCCTACATCGGATGGGAACAAGACTTTTAAAGGGTATATATACACCTACCTTGTAGTTGGGTTTAGCCCCAAGGGGCACCCCAGTTTTGTGGAAGGGGGAGGACCTAGCTCATGCTCGTCTGCCACTATAGCACGCGCTGTCGCCGCCCCGCACCGGCCCCGTCTGGCCCAGCTTAAAGCGTAGGTTACCATTGACAATGCATCAGGTCATTAGGGGCCATGAACAATAGACACGACTCCATCGCTGCTTCATGGGATCGTACCGAATAAATATGAGTGTGTCTATATATAGGCCACACAATCACTCATTCAGATTAATTTTCATACTTATTCATTCATTCGTTTTGAGATTGAGTTCCTCGCACAGCTTCGTCTCGAATGTACTAAACAAAAAGGAAGTGCTTTCTTACTGTTGGGAGATCATTTCATCCTGAGACGAATTGCCAATAACTCAAAGCACCACTGCGAGGGCAATATTTGTCTTAAGGAGATTGTGTCCAACACAAGACTTGATCTGCAAACAGTTCCAACTGATTGCTTTAATTTTTATTATGTTTTTCCTGCAAACAATTCCTCATAGACATACTGATATAGGTTCTACAAACTGTTTTGATTAAACGTGTTATTTATTCGTCTTTTATGTTCTGTTCATTCTATTTTACAAAATTAATAACTAACAATCTTCAGACAAAATAGTTTATTTTAAAGATAGATATCAGTACAGTTATGGAATATAGAACGACTGCAACGGATTTACGTATTTTAAATATAAATATCACTTCATCAAGCTTCGAATACGTAATCATCAGACCGGATTAATTTATTTTAAATATTATATCAGTTTCTTAGTTTCTCAAATTCATTTTATGATATCGCTTTTATATCAAGCCATATATATCAATACATATCAATCTTAATATTGTTTTATTGCTCAATTCTGCAAAACAGTATTCTTTTTTATTTTAATATTGTTTTATTGCTTGATTCTGCAAAAACAATAATCTGTTTGTTTTAATATATTTTATTTTTGCTCAAAATTTGGCTAAGTCATACTTTATTTTTAAAGATATTGTTTCTGTGAACAGTAGCCACTTTTATTTAATACTGGTTTTATTCAAAATTTGGCTAAGTCATTTTAAATATTTTTTTAAAGATATATTGTTTTTGCAAACAGAACTCCTGCCTCGCAGAATGGCCACTCGATTCTATCGTGGGGCCTCCTCCACGCCCGTTATGGCGCCAACAGACTGAGTCATGGAGAGTAGTTTAAAAGTTTAATGGGATATAATTCAAAAGGTGGCAACAAATGATGTTGTTCTACCTGACCACCTTAAATTTGGCTCGTTTCCTTCAAGAGGATGCTCCCGCATTTAAGGAAAAAGAACTGATAGGCAAGTGGTTGCCACTGTGGAAGCATGGAAGCATGTCGATTTCTTGTGTCGCAACTACCTCTTGAATGGCTTAGACAACACACTGTATAATGTGTATTGCATCTTCAATACCGCAAGAGAACTGTGGGAATCCTTGGACAAAAAGTACAAGACTGAGAATGCAGGGCTCAAGAAGTTTGTAGTGGGAAAATTCCTAGACTACAAGATGCTAGATCTAAGACAAGAATGTTCTAAGTTCAAGATCTATATGGATTCGCATGACATACATGCAGAAGGGATGTCACTCAATGAATCCTTCCAAGTGGCTTTAATTATTGAAAAATTATCACCACTACGGAAAGAGTTTAAGAATTACCTAAAGCATAAGCGGAAGGAGATGAAACTTGAAGACTTGATCGTGAGGCTGAGAATAGAGGAAGACAACCGTGCATCTGAGAAGAGGGAAGGGAAGGCCATCATGGAATCTAAGGCCAATGTTGTGGAACAAGGGCAGACCTCCCACAATAACAAGAAGAGGAAGCACAATGGCAACGGTCCCAAGCAAGGTCCTACGAAGAAGTTCCAAGGCAAGTGCTATGTGTGCAACAAGCAAGGGCACCGTGCTAAGGATTGTCATAGTCGCAAGGAACAAGGGAATCCAAAGAAGAAACGCCCTCAAGAGAATGTGATTGAAGTAGACGATGTCTCAGACATGAACCTCTCAGCCATAGTCTCCGAGGTGAACTTCATTGGAAGCAATGCCAAGGAATGGTGGGTGGACACAGGGGCTACTTGTCATGTTTGCTCAGATAAGAAGATGTTCTCATCATATCAAACCATAGATAATGGAGAACAACTCTTTATAAGCAACCTCTTCCAAGGTTGAAAAGGGAAGGTAGTATTGAAGATGACATCGGGTAAGGAACTTACTCTCAATGATGTGTTGCATGTGCCAGAAATTTGAAAGAATCTAGTGTCTGGATCATTGTTGAGTAAGAAGGGCTTCAAGTTGTTGTTTGTCTCAAACAACTTCATCCTCGCCAAAAATGGGATGTATGTGGGGAAGGGGTACAAGAGCAATGGGCTCTTCAAAATGAATGTAATGACTGTTGTACCTCCTATTAAGAATATCAATAATAAGAACATGTCTTCTGCTTATATGCTTGAATCTTCAAATGTGTGGTATGGTAGACTAGGACATGTTAATTATGATACATTGCGCAGATTAATTTATATGGAATGTTTGCCTAAATTTCAAATAGATCCAAATCATAAATGTGAGATTTGTGTGGAATCTAAACTTACAAGAACTTCTTTCCAATCAATTGAAACAAGTAGTGAACCTCTAGAATTAATACATTTAGATATCTATGATATGAAATTTATTCGAACGAGAGGTGGTAAGAAATATTTTCTTACATTAATTGATGATTGCATAAGATACTGTTATGTTTACGTATTGATAAGTAAAGATGAGGCATTGGAAATGTTTCAACATTTCAAGAATGAGGTGGAGAACCAACTTGATAGAAAAATCAAGGTAATAAGAAGTGATAGAGATGGTGAATATGAAGCACCTTTTGGTGATTTTTGTTCACAACATGGTATAATACACCAAACTACTGCACCCTATTCACCTCAGCAAAATGGGGTTGATGAACATAAGAACAAATCTTTAAAAGAAATGATGAATGCATTACTATTAAGTTCTGAACTACCTCAAAATTTGTGGGGGGAAGCAATTCTTTTCGCAAATTATATTCTCAGCAGAAGACCTCACAAGAAAACCAATAAATCTCCCTATGAGTTGTGGAAAAGATGAAGACCTTACAAATATTTAAAAGTGTCGTGGTGTTTGGCTAAAGTGGCGGTACCTATACCTAAAAAGGTTAAAATAGGACCAAAAACAGTTCATTGTGTTTTCATTGGATATGCACATAATAGTAGTGTATATCGTTTTCTGATTCTTAAACTTAAAATTATCACTATGTATGCCGCAATACTATTATCTCCAAATCAAGGAATGCATCTTTCTTTGAAAATGTATTTCCTTATAAATCCAATACTGTGAGTCGAACTCAAGTAAAGAACCTGATACCGCAAATGGCGTAGTCAAGGCCAACAAGATGATGATGAACCTAGATCAACAAAGAACCAAACGCCAAAATCTTTGGTCTAGATTTTCTAACGTATTTTTAAGCATTGAGCCTCAGTATGTGTTTGTGTCGAGCCCTCTAAGCCCATATTGGAAAGAGGCTATAAATCCATGAAGTAGAATCCATCTTGCAAATCATACATGGGAACTAGTGGTCTTCCAATTGTGTTCAAAACCCTAGGATTTAAATGAGACCAAGAAAAAATGAAAAGGCATAATCTATTGATAAATATAAAGCCAAACTTGTTATCAAAGGTTACAAACAAAAAGAAGGCCTGGACTATTTTGATACCTATTCACCAGTAACAAGAATATCATCCATTCGAATGTTAATAGCTATTGTAGCTATACATGGTCTAGACACACTAAATGGATGTAGCTATTGCCTTTCTTAAATGGTAGACTAGGGATGAGAAAATCAAATGGAACAACTCTGAAGGCTGTATTGTTCCAGTCAAGAAAAGAAAGTTTGTCGGCTTCTTTGCTAAATCCCTTTATGGATTAAAGCAAGCACCAATGCAAAGCAAGGCTGAGAAATTTGACAAGGTAAATTGATGACAAAAATGGATTCAAATCAACGAGTGTGACAAATGTGTATATGCTCAAGAACATTGAACTGGATTTATTATTTGGTTCTTATGTTGATGATATACTCATTATGGGTAGCAATAATGAAATCATTAAAACTACCAAGGAAATGTTCAACAATAAGTTTGACATGAAAGAATTAGGTGTTGCTGATGTTATACTTGGGATAAAGATCTCCAAAACATCAGATGGATTAATATTATCTCAATCACATTACATTGAGAAAATTCTCAAAAAATTTAAACAAAATGATAGCAATCCAATGAGAACACCTGTAGATGTAAATCTACATTTATCCAAAAATAATGGCAAATGCCTTTCACAACAAGAATATGCACAAGCAATTAGTAGCCTGATGTATGTCATGAACTGTACCCATCTAGACATAGCTTACACTGTCAGTAAATTGAGTAGATACACAAGTAATCCAGTCCTAATTACTGAAGGTTAATAGTTCGAGTTTTGAGGTATTTGAAATACACCAAAACTATGGATTGCACTACTCAAAAATATCCAGCATAAGACGAAGGATACTGTGGATATGAATTGATATTTCACACAAAAGACTCAAGTCCACAAGTGGCTATCTATTTACACTGTGTTGAGTTTGTCTTGGAAATCTTTTAAGCAAACGTGCATTGCTAGATCCATGATGGAATCTGAGTTTATTGCACTAGATAAAGCTGGTGAAGAAGCAGAGTGGCTTCGTCATTTCTTAGAAGATATTCCAATATGGCCACAACATGTGCCTGCTATCTGCATTCATTGCGATAGTCAATCAACAATTGGAAGAGCACAAAGTCATATATATAACAGTAAGTCTCAACATATTCGTCGAAGACATAATACCGTAACACAACTTCTCTCTAATGGTATTATGAACATTGAATACATAAGGTCAAAAGAGAACATTGCGGATTCGTTAATCAAAGGTTTGACCAGAGAGCAAGTAAGTAAATCATCGAGGGGAATGGATTTAAAGCCTATACACTAAAGAGTCGCCATAATGGCAACCCAACCTAGCTGATTGGAGATCCCAAGATGTAGTTTCAAAGGGACAACCGAATTTTGTGTGACTCATTGAAGATCACTACGAAGAAGAAATCTCCTTCTCGTTCCTATAGTCATAATAGTGATGCCTGTAGCGTTAAATAGGGTAAGCCACTTTTAATGATTCTTATATCTTGTTAAAGACAAGTGGGGTATAGCAGAATACCTTCCATAAGAAGTAACCTATGTGAGTGAGAACTGGGCCGATTCCATGAGAATGATAAAGGCTAAACTCTCTAGGAGCACTCATGAAACCAGGAATTGTTTAGGGCCAAAATGAACACAACCGTGAGAACTAACTGTGTCAGGAAAGATTCTGCGTGAATGTTATTGTCTAGGTTTACACAAATGATTGAATAGTTCAAGACATCATGTTCACTGATCGATCAGTAACCCCGATAGCATTGCATAAGGGAAGGTTCAAGGCCACAAGCTACCTTCCTCTATACAGAAAATTTCCAACTGAACTCTCTTAGTGTCAACAAGTCATTTGCATTAATTTCAGTCAATTTCATTCATGTGGGGAATTGTTTGAAAAATGGGTTTGAGCACAATAAATTAGGTATCTTTGCGCTAAAATTACAATGAGTCCCACAAACTCTATTCGGTGGGTCCACATGGGAATTTGTTCTCCTCCGTGAGGAGATGAATATTATATATTGAGTTGCTCAAAACCATTAAGGAGTGAATTAGAAATTGCCTCTAAACATCACCCCTTGAAAATGGTAACTAAAGGTTTAAGCTTAGAAAAAGTCAGGTGTCACACTCCGATGGGAACAAGACTTTTACAAGCGGGTATATATACACCTACCTTGTAGTTGGGTTTGGGCCCTAAGGGGCACCCCAGTTTTGTGGAAGGGGGAGGACCTAGCTCATGCTTGGTTCACCACACACGCGCGCACGCCGCCGCCGCCCCGCCCTGCACCGGGCCTGGTTCGGGTTCGGAGCTAGCTTTAAGCGTAGGTTACCATTGGACTAAAGCGTCTTCTCCACACAGACACAACTATGTCTGTTAGCCATGAATAGAACAGACACGACCCATCCCCAAGCTTCATGATTGTACCGAACAGTCATGAGCAGGTCTATATATAGGCCACACAATCACTCATTCAGATTAATTTTCATACATTCATATTCATTCATTCATTTTGAGAGACTGAGTTCTACACAGTTCTGGTTCGACAACCAACAAAGAAAGGAAGTGCTTTCTTACTGTTGGGAGATCATTTCATCCCGGGAGACAAATTGCCAATAACTCGAAGCACCACTGCTAGGGCAATATTTTGTCTTAAGGAGATTGTGTCCAACACAAGACTTGATCTGCAAACAGGTTCCAACTGATTTCTTTAATTTTTATTATGTTTTTCCTGCAAACAATTCCTCATAGACATACTGATATAGGTTTTGCAAACTGTTTTGATTAAACGTTTTATTTGTTCGTCTCTTCTGTTCTGTTAATTCTATTTTTTACAAAATTAATAACTAACAGTCACCTCCCGATTTGACAATGAAACATGAAAAACAGGGTGTACCCTGGAGCTGTTTAGAAGTTTCAAGCGGTAGGCTACGGTCCGAACTTCTCCTCAATCTGAAAAGTTCCAAAATAGCGGGGAGCAAGCTTTTGATTTATTCTTTGAGCAACTGATTGTTGTCGGTATGGTCTTAGTTTTAAATAGACCCAATCCCCAATTTCAAACTGAACATCCCGCCTATGAGTATTGGCTGTCCTCCTCATCTGCTCTTGAGCCTTAGTAAGGTGGAGTTTTAGTTGTCTTAAAGCTTCACCTCTATCCTTGAACTCCCGAGCCACAACCTCCGCTTTTACTTCACCTGGGATATGCTGCACTACCATATGGGGGTTTTTTGGCCGTACATGGCTTCATAGGGCTTAGTCCCACTAGAAGTATGGATATTGGTGTTATACCAAATTTTTCCCATTGGATCCACCAGGACCACTGTCGGGGCTGCTCAATTGCAAAACAACACAAATAGGTTTTGAGGCATTTATTGACAACTTATGTCTGACCATCTGATTCAGGATGATAGGAAGAAGTCATGTGCAGTGCCCTCCCCTGCCTGCGAAATAGCTCTTGGCAGAATTTACTCATGAATATAGGGTCCCGATTACTAAGAATAGATTTAGGAATTCCATGAAGGTGTACTATTGCAGTCACTAAAATTTCAGCAATTTATAGCACTGTATAAGGATGTTTCAACAGAATAAAATGGCTACCTTACTTGTGTATGGCCCTATCTTGTTTATGGAGAGAAAATAAATAACCTGAAAACTAACAAAGAGTTGAGAGTGTGGACATTTTGAAGTGGCTTTGATCAATAGAAACTATAATTTTGACTTGATGTTAATCCACTTGCAATAGTGCTTAAAGGCTATAATAACATGCAAAGGTCAGTACATATATAGGTTAACAACTTTTCTCGATCAATTTAGGAAATAGCAATCAATGCTTGACCCTTCCCCCCATAATGAATAAGTATTTAAATGAATATAAAAATTGATATCCTTATTTTGTCCCTTGTGATTCTGATGCTAAATAGACAATATTTCACATTTAGTTTGGGGATTGACCTTGATACAATCTATGACTACCTACTCCCTCCCGTATAGATATTTTCCTCTTTAAACCTGATATGGTGTCATTTTAAAATATATGTACATAGTTAAGAAAAGCCCAACATATGCATAGTGATAAGTCGAAAAAGTCGATGAGTGAAGAAGAGCAGCAAATCACATTGGAAGTGGGGTTTGTTACAATGCATGAACCAGGTTTTTACATGCATGACTCATTGTTGCCTTGGTCAAATGTAATGGTTGAGATATTTTCGTAGTTGCTTGAGTTTAGGTTCAGTAGTTGGGTCAGTAAAGAGATGGCCTATTAAATAGGGCCATTAGTTGGTTGATTAGCCACTTTGTGAAGTGGCGTGATTTTAGGCTAGGAGAGAGAGAATTTGGGTTGAGTTTTATTTGTATTTAAGCTCTTTGAGGTGCATAGTGGAGAGGAGGGAATTGGAAAACAAAAATCGTTTGTTTGTGGTTTGTTTTTGTCCTAAACATAACAATTTTCTTTTCTTATTACCTTGCTACTGATTGGGACTTATCAATGGTATCAGAGCTAAGTTGTAATGACAACAATCAAAGAGCGCATTGAAAGTTTGGAAGCTGAGTTCAAGGAACTCCAATGCAGATTCCGCTAAATGAAGGTAAGAATGACTGATAAGCCCATAAAGATAGAGGAAATAACAGTAGGCTTTTTGAAGGTTTATTGTTCAAATGATCTAGCGAAGCAAGCAATAACCTTCTTTTTAAAAGCCTTAGTGGAAGTTTAGAGAAAGAAAGTCGTGATAATTTTGAAGGCGAGAAACCATTGTTTGCTTTCCAATTGGCAAAACTGAAATTTTCTCTATTCTATGGGGATGATCCACAGGATTGGTGCACTAGAGTAGAGCGACTCTTTGACTATCAAGTCACCCCAAATTCTCAAAACGTTCCCTCAGCTTCTTAATTTTCATTTGGAAGGTGAAGCCAGGGAGTGGTGATAATGGTTGAATCATACATAACATATAAGGAAGAGGACAAAGAGAAGTTCCTTCATTTGAACCTTGAGGACAAGGTTCCAGCTATAGCGGGGGCTATTGATAAGCCAAAAAGGTCGAACAGTGAAGAAGAGCAGCAAATCACGTTGGAAGTGAGGTTGTTACATTGTATGAACCAGGTTGTTACATGCATGACTCATGGTTGCCTTGGTCAAATGTAATGGTTAAGATATTTTCGTAATTGGAGTTTAGGTTCAATAGTTGAGTCAATAAAGAGATGGCCTATTTTATAAGGACATTAGTTGGTTGTTTAACACTATGTGAAGTGCCGTGATTTTAGGCTAGGAGAGAGAGAATTTGGGTTGAGTTGTATTTGTATTTTAGCTCTTTGAGTGTGGAGTGGAGAGGAGCGAATTTGAAAATAAAAATGGTTTGTTTGTGGTTTGTTCTAGCCCTAAACAGAACAATTTTAATTGCTTATTACCCTGCTACTCATTGGGACCTATCACATAGTGTTAGCATTTTTTTTTCCCTTGATCATTGCAGGATCATGAAGGTTGTATTGAAGGTCTTACAGAAGTTTATACATTTTTAATTTTTTTCCCTTCTAGAGTGTATTTGATTCCTCTATAGAATATGAATAATCTTCTTGAACATTTTATTACTTGAAGTTTCTATAAAAGTTATGAGCTCTTGAGTAGTGTTTTTATTTTCTTTTTAATTCCATCATTTGGATATGAGTTTTAGAATAGAAGTATGAAATCTTGATAAGTTATTGTATAAGGTAAGTTTCTTTTTTCATAGTTTTTTTTTTATTTGTTCACATTGCGACTTGAACTTGGAACCTCCCATTGTCCCATCCCATCCCTTTACCACTTAAGTAGACCTCAAAGGTCTAGAGCCTATATATAAGATTAATTATTTAAGCATGATTAATGGTTTTCTATGGTGAATGATACTAATTTTTGCAAACTTTGTAATTTTCAATGGTGAGATTCCATTTTAAGTGACTCTATCAAAAGGCCTTGATGAAGCTCTTAGGCTTTCTATCTTCTTTCTTTACCTGTTTTATTCTTGATTTTTTGTTTTCCTTTTTTTCTTGTTGCTATAATTTTATTATTTTTCCACTTTTCAAATCTTAAGAAATTAAAGTCCTCGTCCATCTTGTCTGATTTTAGACCAACCATTCTTTAATATGTGTTAAAGATATGATATTTATATTAAACCTAAATCCTACAAGCTTGAGCTTTTAAGAGAGTTGGTCGTTTAACATGGTATCAAAGCTGGTTTGGGATAAGGTCTTGGGTTTCGAACAATCTCATTACAATTTATTCCCTATTTGTTGATTTGAAAGTTCATGAAAGACTTTATTTGGTTTGTTTGACTCTTTAGGTCTAGATATGGGGCTGCAAGCGAGGGAGGGTATTAAAGACATGATATTCATATTAAACTCAAATTCTACAAGTTTAAGTTTTTAGGAGAATTGATCGTTCAACAAATTGTATGAATTAAGATCTCTTAATTTTGATTCTGGATGGGATTTTATTTTCCTTGAAAACTGGGCTTTAATTCAACACAAGGATGGTGCCAGGTTATGATCATCTTTTTATTTTATTTTATTATTTTTTTAATAAATCTAGGATTGTGTTAGTTTTGTTTAAAAAATTTGTTTATTTGATGAAATCCTAACTTAAGGCTTTGGAGTTGGGTTTCTACATTCCAGTAAGTTGTATTTTGAAATATACATATAGAGTATTTATCTAGGTGGTGTGTATTTTTAATTTAAAATTTTCCAATTAAAAATATTTTCTTGGGGATGATTTGTGTTGCATTGTCTTCGCATTTATTTTAGGGCTCCACGATGGGCAAGTGTAAACCTTGGAATATTTATATGCATGCAATGTTCAGGGATCCATAGGAGTCTCGGAGTACATATCTCGAAGGTATGCATTGTTAATTCCTGCTTTTCTCTTTATTAATATTCGCTTCTATAGTGATGGGATCACCAGGAATTTACTCATATTTATTTCTTTTTCAGTTGTTCTCTTTAGTGATAATATCATTTTTTTTTAATTAAATATGTCAATACCACTACTATATTATTGCAATTGTAACATCTAGCATAACTTTTCGAATTTTACACAATAGGTACGGTCCACAACTCTGGATACATGGCTACCAGAGCAGGTTGCTTTCATGCAGTGTAAGATAGTTCAATCTTCTGTTCTTGATATTAAAGTTCCATTTTCTGGAGCTTAGCAGTGGTTAGCCTCTAGTATTAAGGGATTTGTGGTGCGATCAACGGCATAGTGGTCTGCATATGATATTCTTACTAAATTTATTCATATTTATGGATGTTAAGAAAGATTTGTTGGATGTTTACTTTGCTTCTTGTTCAATCATCCTTTACTTCATTGACTAGATGACAATCATACTTGGTTTGTGTGCTTGTGGTGTAGCAATGGGTAATGAGAGGTCTAACAATTATTGGGAGGCGAATCTGCCACCTAATTATAATAGAAGTGAGACTGAGAGATTTATCCGTGCCAAGTAATTTCCCTTTAGTTTCCTACAAGCAGTCTTTTCTAATTGGAAAGCTTCTTTCTTTCTCTCTTTATAATTAGGTGTTTACATTGGAATTTTCAGGTATGTGGAGAAAAAATGGGTTTCAAAGAGAGCAACGCTACCAAATCCAAAACAAAGTGAAAAGAGTTACGACTTCCACAAATCAACAGAAAGTGAAACTAGAAGTGGGGTTCTTAATAGAACAAGGAAACTGTCTCTTGATGAAGAAATTTTTAGTAAGAATATAGCTCAAATTGCCCCTCCAATTGAAAGACCCCGATGGGTAAAGTTTGAATTTCATTATCGTTTTATTTTATGCTTGTTGAAGGAATTTCAGCATTGGTTAATACTTGCAGGGATATTTCATGAGCGGTCCTGGCGTTTCTCATTCTTTATTAAATCTATAACATTAATAGTCAGAGAGTAAGAATGTTTACATAGATGCATATATACATACATACATATGTACTGATTCGTGCTCTAATTCGTGTGTAGGGATGCAATCACAAAAATTTATAAACCTATCACCAACCAGGGTAGCCTAAGCTACTATAGATATGGTGGCTCTAGGGTCATCCACGGAATGGGTTTTCTATCGGCAAGGTGACTTTGTTGATTCTAGCCTGTGGAAAATACTAATACTAAGAAAAGCTTTTGGAAAATTTGTGTTTGAAAGAGGGAATTGAATAAAAGGATTAACTTCACTTAACTAAGAAATCTAGGGTTTTGGTTTCACCAAGCCATCACACGCCAATGGAAATCTAAGGGATACCTAGGGTTCCCAGCTGAGTGAATGGGGAGTCAACCTATATTTGCTCACCAAACCTCAACAAGCTGGTCCTCTTATTACATTTGAGTTAAGCACAAGTTCTAAGGTTACGGTTGATTTGATAACTATAGAGAGACACCTTTAGGATCTCACCTAGGCTCCTTCAGACTCTAGAAAAGGAACAACTCCTCGTGTACGCCGGATGAAGGATAAGTTCAACAACTATTTGACATACCTATCGAGCTTGCTTAGTTTCAAGAGAACTAAGTAACCTAAGGAGTGAAACTCCTTCTAGAATTTGTTCGGGGATCCTAATAGACATCAAAGAGGCCTTAGCATGGCATCCCTAAACTTATTACATGCTGCCTATTAGTATTCACATAGAAACCAAATCATACATTTTGTATTTATGCACGTTTTTTCCCTTCGATCACCATGGTGGGTGGCTTGGATCCACTAATTAATCCCTGAGAAAAAGGTGAACTACTCACACATGACGGAGTTGCAAGCATCCATAATGTGTAAAGAAATTCAGAACATGAAGATAAACAAAGAAAAATGAAACTTTTATTGATAGATTGCAAAACCAAATCAATTCTCCCAAAGAGAAGAGAAAACATGCATAAAATCATTAGATCAGCCCTTGCCCTATTTGAGGGGATAATAATACATCTTGGGGGCACTTTGGACAAGTTACAATTATCCCATACCCTTTACATACAAAAAATAAAGTCTAAATTGTGGGAAAAAAATTCAGAAAAATTCAAAATCTAGATGAAGCAATGCGATTTCGTTTCACATTGGGAGGTAAAGCAAAATTTCACACTGCTTCCATATGTAGTGTGGAATTGGGCAAAAGTGGTGTTTTCGATATTCCCAAGCTAATCAATGCAAATTTTGACAAAAGTGCTCCAACCCTCCATTTCTTCATCAAATCATGCTTACAAGGCTTCTACTCATCCGGATTTCTTCTCGGAGCTTCCAAGGTTTGACTAAAGATCCTAAGATGACCTCAATGTGCGACCTCATGCCTTCCAAGAGTCGAAAAAGTAACTATAATGGCCTATAAAACAACCAGAGCTCAAGCCAAACATTAGTAACGAGATTAAGGATTTAGCAATTCACATAATTGGTTAAGTATGACAATTTAGCACAAAAAGGGGTTTTAATATGGAAGAATTAAGATGCCCTTTTTGAGTGGTTATATACCCCCCAACCGACTCATTGCCAGTCCCTTAACAATGGAATAAGCGCAACTAGGAGAACTGGTAAAAAATTGATAACTAAATAATCAAACTGAAATAAAACAAAACAAAACAAACTAAAGCAACCAAAATGAGTTATGAAGATGCTAATATTATCAAGAGAGTATTGAGAAAGATCTACGAATGTGAGATTCATTGGGATCTCAAGGTGTTTACTATCTCTAACGGATAAGTTTTCAAGTGGCATGGTGATCAAGGAAAGTCTATCCCCAAATCCTCACTAAGTCTTTCCATAGGGACCTTGGTGTTAATGTAACTAGATCCCACACATAGGCAAAGGACCAAACTATCCCCAACCAAACTCAACTCACCTTTTGTATAGATGATGACTAAAATAGGTTAGGAATGCACCTTTTATTTCTTAGCTTCCTAAGGTGTAGGTGTGCAATGACAAGGGTATTTAAGGGAGAGCCCATGTAGCAAAGATTCATTGATGGCTTCCCACCAATTGGTTAAGGACATCATGCATTATATTCCCCTCAGACTTCACTTCGATCTACTCACCATAGATAAGCCTAAATTCCAAGGCACCTACATGTGAAATCAATCAATCTTCTATCCCATATAATGAGTAGTGAAGTCAATGACTCCCAACCAAATGGTTTAGGACATTAGACTTTGAAAGGGTCCCTCGGACTATGCTCGAGATTCCAATTGAATCAACTCACTTATTCAACTCTTTTTATTATTTATCTTATTTTTCTCATTTTTATTTGTTATTATTTTCTTGAGTAGGTGGGGCACATTGGCCTCTCTTTTAGGAGGTGTCCCAACACTACTAGAGTCATAAATAAATCACATGGCCTGAGTGTCATCTAGAAAAAGGTGTTGGTAACTAAAAATATGTAAGGGATCTAGTGTGTTCAGTGTGTGGCAAGGTCTCTATAGAAATAACCAATAGAAAATCATGGGGACTTTCATAATCAAGTCGCCCTTGGGGCGTGACCACAAGATCCTTAAGTCCAAGATTTGTGCGTATTAATCGACATATCCCAACTCTACTACTAAATTATTAAGCTTTGTGGAAAATATAGCTGTAATTTTAATTTGATATAAGTTTCCTGATTACTATGAGTTTCCCGATTTATAGAACTAAATTAATGCGTAGAACATTTTCTTGATTTCCTTGAAATCATGTGATTAATAGGCTTAGTTTTTTTTTTCCTCTATCAGCCTAAAAGTGTATCTTTATATTTCCCTCTGATTCTCTGTAAATGTACTGTCTGATGAATGAGAAATTAGATTGTTCTCTCATATTACATTGTATCGGAGCCCTAGGCGGCTGTTTTTTCTGGAGCTGTTTTTTCCTGGGTTTCAATTGTTTATTTAGCCTTCATTGTTGACATTGTTTCCTTCTTTTCTAGCCTTCATCACTGTTGCAGTTCTTCTTCGGCCTTCATTGCTGTTGTTATTTCTTTTGATCTTCATCATTGTTATTGTTCCTTTAGTAGGCTATAACTTGTGATTTGAGCACATGGCTGTTGAGATCTCTATCAGTTCTTCGGTTTTTCTATGAGGGAAACTGCATTAACCAAGTGTTGATTGTTAGACCTTTTAAGAAGGTTGAGTAATCGAATATCTAGAAACACTAAAAAATTTATATGGAAAAGTGCCTCAACACTCGTACTCTCTCCGACACAAGTCGCACAAGTAACAAAGTGGACTTGAAAGTCCGGATATTGATCCCACAAGAAATAGACTCTAATGCTTGATTGACTAAGTACCTTAACTAATCGAATTCCTCAATATTTAAGCTCAAAAATCCCTTGAAAGATTTGTGAATTAAGTCTACTAATCCAATGGTCGAATTAAGAATAAAATAGGCAAGAATTTAGTTGAAAACAAGATCGAACCACAATGGAATATGATGTTAGGGCCGATTAGTGGTCCCTAATGTCATGGATTTTCTTTTAAGCCTCGATTTATGGTTGATTAGTGCACATATTTGTTGAAGGGTATGTTATGGAACCTCAACTCACATATTTTGGCTCCAATTTCTCACTCCTAGTGTCATAGTCACCTCCCGGTCCTTGTAGAATGCTAAAGGGTAATACTTTTCCAAAAATCCATCGTAGGCCTTTTATTGATCACTTCATGGTCCTTACGATAGGAGTCCTAAACTATGGTACTCCACAATTCTGTCCTACCCACCAATGTTACTTGAAGGTCTAGTTAATCTATTTTAGTTTCCACTCTCAATACATTAGTCCTAGTCCCAAACATCCAATACAATTCATTATAATTGATTAAGACAACAAATTTATCACAAGAACATGAATACATGTAAAAACCCATCATAAACTAAAAATAGATTTGGTAAATCCCAACAATCTTCCTTAAGGGTTATTTAGCAATCCAGCATACAAAACAAACCAATACAACAAGTTCTCAATAAATACATGGTTCAAAAGAGAGGGAAAAAACAAATCTAATTAGAGTGATGTAGAGCTTCAATCTCCCCTCAAAATGGTGGATTCGATTCTCCCTAAGCTTGTTCTTCCTTGGATTATTCCTCATTCAAGCCTTATTCTCCACTCCAAATCTAGCCAAAATGTTAAAATTAGGGTCCTAGATTTTATATCATAAATTTCGGCTTGAAAATGGGCTAGACCTGCTACTGGGTCCATCGTAACGTCGCGACTTGCTGGTCTCAAGTCGGTACTTGGCTGCAACTGCTGAAGAAGCTCTCTACCACATCACAACTTGAAGGTGTCACGCGACTTGAAGGTGTCACGTCGCGACTTAGGCTTCTCCTTTACAGTTCCTTTTTCACTTATGAGGCCATATCTTTCTCATTCAAACTCCAAATTAGGCGATCTTGGGCTCTTTGGAAAGCTTGAGAAGTTTAGAATCCATCCACGCCAAGATGAGAACCATGGGAGGTCATCCTTCTGACTGAAAATCCACAAGATCTGCCAGTATGTGGTGTCTTGAGAAATTCATCTTTTGGTCCAAAAATGCCCGGGTTTGTTTCGAATGATACCTAAACATAAAAGATGATATAAACAAGCATTAGAAACTTTAAAAACATAATAAAAAAAATGTAAATGATAGGTGAATAATGATTCATAAACAAGTATAAAATGTACCTCTCATTAATCCTTGAGAATACCAAAAAGCTACATATCATTTGGAGTTAGAATCATTCTGATCCTGTTTGCAGGATAAAAAACTATGTATCATTAGGAGTTTGAATCACTATGATCCTGTTATCTATTGCATAGGCTCCTGTTTATTTCATGACTTTGTTTAAAATGGCAGTTGAGGTGGCCAATAAAATTTAGAGGCTCCTAATGCATTTATGATAGTCTTTACTAGAGCTCAAAAGAATATCTTTTGATATTATTTTTTCCCAATATGCTAGGTGGCCTAGGCTCACTTTATTGGTGTCCAAGTATTAGTTTTGGCTGTAGAGTGAGGGGCTTGTATCTCTGTAGAACCCCAAAATCTTATGGCAGTTCATGAAGGTAGTGTATGTTCCTCAGCAAATCATTAATACTCTAACCTAGCTAAAATTTTGTATTGTCAATAGCAAAAATTTATTTGTGATATTTTTTCTTTTGGCCCTTATGTGGATAATGTTCAATTAGGTCAGAAATTTAGACACTCCAATTTTGTGATGCCGCCATTGCTTCTATGTCATGTCCTCTTAATCAATGTTTTAAAAGGTTATCAAGGCTTACGCCTTGAGGCTCGCCTCAAGGGGCAGTGCTAAGAAAGAGCCTTGAGAATTAAGTCTCTATGCAAGGTGCTTAAAGCTTAAGCCTCACCATTGACTTGAGGCTTAAGCCTCGTATTTTCACAAAACTTTTCCATATTGAGCCTTTCTTTTAAGTTTTGGCTTGAATTTATGTTGGTTTTGCTTTGTTAGAATGTCTCAAATTCCTAATTAGTATTTATTATTTTTTGTACATAATATCGTATATGATAATTCTTAATTGTTATATTATTGTAATGTTATGTTTCCTTATAAAATAAGGAAAATTGTTACGAGTATCCCTATAAATATTCTAGGTCGTGAGGGGAAAAAGTTATGAGAGAGAGATGAGCTTGTAAAGTGTACATGAAGTGTGCAAAGATGTAAGGGTTTTAGGGATTATGAGTATTGTGATGTAATTTCTCGATATTGTGGGCATTATATGGTTTTGTGATTTTGTGATTTTTCATAGTCGCCGCAATACTCTGATACTCCAATCTTGTACTCCGTTTTCAGAATAGTGAAAGATTCTCTCATCCATGAATGTAGGCATAATTGGCCAAACCACCTTTAAACTCTCTTGCACCTTTATGTTGATTTCTTTATCTTCATGTGCTTTAATTGATATTCTCATGCATCAAAGCTTCTACTTTTATAACAAACTAGTATAAGAGCTTTAGAATTAAAAATATCCTGAAGAACAAAAGATTACAGAGTACATAAGATGAAGATTAAAGGAATTTTAGTTCAAGGTGGAGTTGATTGCTCTCTCATCAAGAAGTATTAGATGATTGACTCTATGAAATTTGATCCAAGGTGGAGATTTGTTAGAATATGTCTCAAATTCCTAATTCGTATTTATTCCTTTTTTTTTAAAGAATATCGTATAAGATAATTCTTAGATGTTATATTATTGTAATATTATGATTCCTTGTAGAATGAGGGAAGTTATTAGGAATATACCTATAAATATTATAGGTCATGAGGGGAAAAAGTTATGAGAGAGAGATGTGCTTGTGAAGGCTACACGGCATGTGTAGAGATGTAAGGGTTTTAGGGATTGAGAGTATTGTGAGGTATTTTATCGGTATTCTAGGCATTCTAAGGTTTTATGATTTTGTGATTTTTCCTAGTCATCGCAATGCTTTGATACTACAAGCTTTTACTCCGTTTTCAGAATAGTGAAAGATTATCTCTCATATGTGGATGTTGGCATAATTGGCCAACCACGTTAAGCCCTTGTGTACCTTTATGTTGATTTATTTATCTTTGTGTTTTTTAATTGATATTCTCGTGCATCAAAGCTTCCGCTTTTATAATATGATTATAATTTTAATGGCTTTTGGGTTTGAGCTTAGCTTTTAGCCCAAGTTAATCTTTTAAAAGATGGAGGCCTTCTTCTCAATCTAACAAGTCATATAGTTTGATACTAATATATAACTATTATCTTGCAACTGATAGATAAAGGAAGAGACCACTGCAGGTGGTGGATGAAGAAGAAGAATGGGTGGACATCAACACTGATGGAGAGAATGATAGGACAATTATAGATGTTGTTGATTCTTTAAAGTATCCTAGTAGTGATAGTGGTGATGGTGCTGAAGAATGACACGTTATGATAGAGCCAAATAGCGTAAAATTATGTAAAGAGAGAATGACTAACCAATTAGAAACATTCAGTCTATTATGAGTCTATGACAAGCAACGAGTAGTTTTATAATAAATTCTATAGTTTGTTACTTCAGCTTTAATGTGAGTTTGTTAGTATTTTTTGTTTCAATTGAGGCTTAAACCTTGTTCTTCTTCAAGGCTTACGCCTTGCCTCCTTTAAGTAAAACACATCCAGACTATCTTTATCCTTTTAAAACATTGCTCTCATTTTGGAACCTGTCAGTATTAATTTTCCTTGTTTAAATTTTGTTCTATAACCTGAGAATCGATTGCTCTTCCTCAAGTTTGAAATCATGTTTGTTTGTATCTCAAATTGTAGTCTCTAGAAGATACGTTCTCAAGTTACATAGTGATTCTAATGCAGACTTCTCTTCAAAGCCATCTCTTGTCAGGACAACCTCCTCAATATCAGCATAGTTGACATGCTTTGATCTTCAAAACCTCCTTCCTAAATAAGGCCATAGTTTGAGTAATAGTTCTCGAGAAAGTTAACAGGACATGTGCCTCAATGAGTCTAATCAAGCTTTTCTGCATAAAATAGAAATTATATATATAATACATTCATTCATAATGTAACTCCCTCGATGTGGAAATTCATGCTTATTTGCTTGGGCATAGTATGAACCTTTGTTTAGACATTTTCAGTTTTCAAATTGCTTCATTTTCTCATACTTTGAGGCACCAAGGGACAGCTGGTTGGGGAACATATATTTTGGGTTTGTCCTCTCTTTTCGGGAAAATGGCAGCAGGCTAATTTGTGTAGAAATATTTGAACTGCCCTGAAAAATCAAGTATTAAATAATAACCTTAGTTCCATTTAAAATTTCAGTTTGAGGATGTCACTCTATCTGATTTTGGTGGAATGTAAGGGGGCATTTGACAACCAATCTTAGGTGCTCCCATGCATATCCTTAAAAGATCTGGAAGAACTAAAGTTTCCGCTTCCTAGTAATTTTTGTTTTGTTTTATCAAACTACAGGATGACTAGTGTTAAGTAAAGTTGTCACTCTTAGAGTAAAGGATTTGTTATTTTATTGTGACACTATGTTTTAGGGCTCTTTTCCATCTTTTAGCATTTAAGAGCTGCACTATGAACTTCTGAGGAATATAGTTTTCGCTTTCGTTTATCTCAAACTTCAGCCATAGTTATGGAACAGTTACTAACTACAGAGATATGTGTGATGTCCCAATTTCCGAGGGTTCCGTTGGCCACCGTCAACCTGCGGAAACCGGTGTGTCTCATATCATGAGACCCATTCATGAGTAAAATGACCCAATAGGACCCATCATCCATACTCGTTCATACAATTACAAAACCATGCATTTCTGTAGATTCGAGAGTTATTACATCACTTTTAATACAAAACATATATTAAAACTAATCAGTTCTAATATATACACAAAACATGAATCAAGGCCACGCCTAGCCCGCTTCATAATCCCTACGCCTAAGGAGTCGTCACTGAAAAATTCGAAAGGGGATCCCACTACGAGGGCTACTCCCCACCTAAAATGCACATGCAATGGCACATCATAATGCCCACATTCCATACAATTTACGATGCATACATGGAGTGATTTATTTCATGCATGAAATGTTTCCATGCCCATACCCCGAGTCACCCATCGACTCCCTCACACATGCCTATGCCAAGTGTGGCAATCGTCATTGGTAATGTCAATGACACCAAAATACCGAGCCTTTGTCGGCTCACCAACACCCAAGGCAATTTTCCAATGGGTAACCCATCTCGAGTCAATCCCGACTCCTATCACTCAACTCTAGGTCTAAGTGATGAACATGATTGTGTATTTTCTCTTGGGCAACAAAACTTTTCGGATTACACAGTGGGTCTCTAACACCCAAACATAACTTTTCGAATAGTATCGCGGGTCTCTCACACCCATGCAGGACCTTCGGATAATACCATGGGTCTCCTACACCCGAGTTCCAAGGACGCCCAACACACATTAATTATTTCTCATTTTATAATTTGAACTATGAGTCTTTATTGGACGTAGTCCCAAAGACAAACTCAACCCACATTCACCAAGAGTGGTGAATAACAATACCGTGCACCCACACCCGACTTGACGCGATGTCACCGTGCACCTGAATGCAATGATGCCAATTCATATAATCAATTCCTATGGTTCATACACAATTATATTTTATATAATTCAACCACTCATGTTAACACATCAATTTAGGATGCATTAACATATCATTTTCCATAATACATTTCAAGCCATTCAATTAAAGTTACAACAGTACTTTATCTTCTACACATCATTCATGCCCTCATGTCAAGCAACAACATACAAGGAACACTCTTTACATGGACCTTAACCGAATGAAACAAATCCTGACCGCTTCTAATAGTCCCAACTGCCCGCGGGCTGTCCATGGACGTACTCTTCATTAATCGTCGGTTCCAATTCTTTGGAACCCAAATCCATGGTCATTTCGACCTTACAACACAAAAAGCCATTTTCATGGCTTTTTAGACAAAGAAATCCAAGTAGAAGAAAACCCCTACCTCTCGGAGTTTGTCGAAACTCCCCAATACCGGTACCCAAGCGTAGATCTTGCAATGGGGACCAACTTGTTTTTGGCTCCACCTAGCCTGTCATTTGACCGATCACCGGTGAAACATGTAGATAAGGTAGAGTTTCTCTCTTTAAAATCCCTCTCTTTTCTCTCTCCTTTTCCTTTTCTCTCTCCATTTTCCTCTCCTTTCCCCCCCACTCAATCGATTGAGTCAAGTTGGTCAAGTGGGAGAGTACTCTTCTTGCCACATGTCAGCCTACTATTGGCTCATAGGATTACACCTTATCCTCTCATCCATCTAACATAGATTTCCTTCCAATGGCATGACACCATGTGTCTCTCATGACCCACACTTGAGCTCATGTTTGACTCCTTTTGCACATGACACATAGCACCTCTTGAGTCACTCACAATGTGCCAAGTGTTCCGCACCTCTCCCGGTGCCTCGAAAAACGTGAAATTCCGACTGTCTCGAAATTCGACGAAATTTAATGTGGTAGCTAGATTTCGCGAGAGGATTCCAACGGTGAAGTCCGTTTCATCACCCAAGATCTAGAAAAATTCCGGATTTTGACCGAATTTACTATTTTACCATTTTTCATAAAATTATAATTTTCTGAGTCTTACAATATGAGACCATCGGAATATTTTTCATTTCTTTTTCTTGCTAAAGTTTAGGCTGCATGAAAAATACAGTAATAATTTTTCCAAATGTTATTATTGTGTTTGATATATAATATGGGACATGCTTCTAACATTGTTAAGGTAACAATTGGATGAAGAAATTAAGAGAAGTTTACGTGCCTAGGGCTGCTGACTGAAACCAACAAATGTGATTATGTACTAGTCTATTGTCATACTATATATATATATATATATATATATATATATATATATATATATATATATATATATATACTTGTTTTGACATAGCTGTTTCCTAATAACTAACTCACAATAATATTAGGTCAATGTTCTAGGAGTCCTTTGCTGAAATCGTCATGTTCTTTTCTTGTTCTCCATTCTCTTTGAATTTTTTTCTTTCACCTTAGAAAATCATCATCATTAATGGTAGTTTGGGAAAATTCTTTAGATCAATTTCTTTATGTCATCTCTAATGATTTATCATTTCTGAACAGGGTTCTTTTGATCTGAAGAATATTTCACCTCCTGAAAAAGCACAACCAGTCACAGGACACAACACATCCTTAAATAAGGGTAATGCTACTGCAGATCACTTCCACTTGCTTCATGTTCCAGATGCAAAAAAAGGGAGATCTACTGCATCTTCCCCAAGCTACTTTTCCTGGACAACCTTTGAGTGTAAGAACAAACCATACTTTGATCCGATGTTCTATAAATTATGAAAGCCATTGGAGTGGCTAAAACATGCTATGAATTGTTGCTGTTGTTGTTATTATTATAATACTTCTTTGCAGAGTTAGAAAAAATATAGAAACGAACTTGGAAATTTATGTTGCAAATTGCATGAACTGTGTAACCAAGAAAGAAATATCAAGTGACACAATGATCTACAAAAGTAACTTGGGAAAACAAAGTTATGGGGTCCCCATTTCAATTTATTTGATAAATTAGGACCAAAAGACCAGATACCATGTCAAATGAATTGAATTGAATTTTTCTCCCCTCATCATGAGAGTTCCTGTCATTACACAAGCTGGTAAAGAGTATTACAGAATATAACAAGGCTGAATTTCAGCTATTTACATGGCTGAATTAAGCTGATTTTCAGCAATAACTGTTGAATATTTTGAGAGAAGAATTCTACGTTTTCTCATTGAACAATTGAATAATATATACAGGACTAAGATCTTTACAAAGAGGAATAAATCAATTTAGAATCAGACTAACTAAGGTAAGTGAATATGAGTTTCTGCTGTCCACACTTTCCATACTAATTTCCTGCTATCCACACTTTCCATATTACAAATAAATATTCTACACTCCCCCTCAAGCTGGGCTATAAATACTTATCATGCCTAGCTTGGAACATAATTCTTGGAAGCTAGGACGATGGAGAGTCTTTGTTAAAATGTTCGCTGTTTGATGCCATGTTGAAACATAGTTGAGAGAGATTACCTTGTCCTCAATCTTCTCGCTAATAAAATGATGATCTATCTCAACATGCTTGGCCCTATCATGATGAACCAGATTATTAGCTATAGCTATAGCTGATTGACTATCACACCTCATGTCAATAGGACCTTCTGACTCAACCTTAAGTTCATGCAACAACCTATTTAGCCAAATTCCTTCGCATATTTCAAGCCCTAAAGCTCGAAATTCTGCCTCTACACTACTTCGGACAACCACAGGCTACTTCTTGCTTCACCAAGTTACTAAATTTCCCAATACAAATGAACATTATCCTGATGTTGATCTTTGATCCATAGTTGATCCAACACAATCAGTATCAATGAATACTTAGATAGTTCTATTTGTCATTTTCTTGAACAACAATCCGTTACCTAGATCTCTCTTGAGGTATCTTAGGATTCAATATGCAGCCACCATGTGTTCCTTGGAAGGGTTATTTATGAATTGACTAACTGATGAGTGTGAAAATCATCTATGTTTTGAGTTCATTTCACATGCTATTTTTAAGTATTTTATATCCATACTCATGTAAAACTCATAAAATTTCCTCTAAACTTGGTTTTGTAGAATTCTTGATTGAATGCAAGTGATTTGGCAAGAAATGAGCAACATTTTTTCCAAAATGAGAGTCAATCGGGTGTTTCACAGCGCGGATGAATTTTTATGTACCATCTGGAACATCAAATGGTTCAACTCCACCCATGGTCACATTCTAAATTCAAAGATTTTTCCAACGACACCTCACACACCCAAATCCGAGTTAAATGAAGAAGTTATGGTCTCGAAAAGTTGGAGAAGAAAACAAGTAGCTGAGCAGAAATAAATGTCGTGACAAACCCAGAAAATGTCTCAACAAAAGGCGTCGGGCTTGGCCAGAAAACCTTCAAAAATGATTTTTTTTTTTTTTTGCCTATTTCACCCTAGGACTATATATACTCAATTTTTAGACTTTTAAGGCATGAAGGAGTGGTAGAACACCTCTCATGAGGGTTTCTCTCTCTAAAACTTTCCCATTTTTCAGTTTAGCTTAGGGTTTTGATTTTTAGAAGATCTTAGTGTAATTTTGGAGTAGATTTTTATTTGTATTGAAGAGATTTCTGTGATGTGCTAAGAGATTCAGATTTCATTATTGCTGAGACAAAGATTGAAGCTCAAATCATGATTTGTTCTACCACACCTTATTTCTTTATTTCTTTCTTCATTTTCTTACTTGTTACTTGATTGGTGATAATTGGAATCCAGTAACGAACATTAAACATCCTCTAGGGGTGGGGATTAATTGTTGAACATTCAGATTTGCAGATTATAGTTTATTTTGTGGGTTTGAAGACTGAATTTATATAATTGGTATTATTATGAAAAAATTTTGTTCTAGTTATCAGTAGATTATACCCAAAAAGAGTTGTATATTTGTTCTAATTTCTAGGACCCCTCTGAGTGACACAAAGAAATGAGTTCCTGAGAGTAGAGAGCAGTAACTTATGGGTATGCTAAATTGATCATCTTAGAACTAATGAACTCTAAGTATCACTTTGATAAATCATAGGTGATGTTCTAACCTCTGACTTCAAGGTTCCCTTTTGAGTGATAGCAGAAGTATGTTCCCGAGGCATAAAGACCACCTAAGGGTTTAAAAGTTTAATATTCAAAGGTTTCATCTCAATTTGAAAGAATGTTTGTGCTTTTGATAGATGGGAGTGATTATTCCTTTCAAACGGTATCTAAGGTACCAATTATATTGAAGAAGGCTTGTGTTGTCCTGTCTATGGGTGCAAGCTGACTTTAGTCCTAAGAAATGGTTTAGGAAAATCAACCAAATCTTAGAAGGAGATTCAAATCCTAAAATTAGTTGTTTAGACACATGTTGTCTTGGTTGAGGAACATGGTAGCCTAAATGGTGAAATATATAGTGGTTGAAGGTATTTCAAGACTATACTAACATACCCTTGGACAAAGGCAGAATCCTTCTCACAAATGTTATGCTTTTAAGGAAATGCAAATTGATTGTTAAATGATTATTCCCATCAGTAGTGCCTTTCTTCATATATTTTAGACTTTAGTAGTTGTTTACTTTGTAGATTTTAGGATTATTTGATTAGTTTTAAATCAGTTTTTACTTTAGTTACATTGATTTTAATTCTCATAATATGTGGTCACCTAGATAGTGAATAGCCCCCTTGTACTCCTGGTACTAAATCTAATTAGAGATAACTCCAATCCGTATATCCGTAATTTCTAGAGTCCACTTTATTACCAGACATCTGCACTCGTGAAAGGGGTCGAGGGTCGTAATACTTTCATTTAAGTTTTTTTAGTATATTTACTTTTTCAAATCGCTCTCGAGTATTTACTTACATTCAATTTCTCAAGCCATATTTTCATATATACATCATTGGTCATCAACAAGTTTTTGGCGCCGTTACCGAGGACTAACGAGTCTTTGGTAGCCATGTCAAAATTTTGGTTAACACTAACCATGCTAATTGAGAAACAAATATCTAGGTGTGAGTGGGCTAGGTAGTTTAGTTTCCCTACCAAGCATTAATATTTAACTTTATCCATTATTGTGCCATTAGTTGGAACTCCTAGTTTTGTGTTAGGATACATAGAAGTGTCAATTGGTTTGCACCCCACCATTCCTATTTCCTTGAGAAGGTCGAGGACATATCTACGTTGTGACATCGAGATGCCTTTGCTTGATTTGGTCACTTCCATCCCAAGAAAGTACTTCAACTGTCCTAGGTTCTTAATCTCGAATTCCCTAGTGAGCAACCTTTTTAGACAATCCATTTCTTCCCAATGATTTCCTATAAGGACTATGTCATCAACATATTCAATAAGGGTAGTGTATCTCCCATCAGTAGCATGCTTAATAAATAATGTATGGTCAACTTGACATTGAACATAGCCACCCCTCTTGAGTACTCTAGTAAATATGTCAAACCATGCCTGAGGAGATTGTTTTAAGCCAACCCTCTTGTTGGTAGTGGTATTATTTTTTAATCTCGGAGGTATATCTATGTAGACATCTTCCTCGAGGTCTCCATTTAGGAATGCATTTTTTACATCATGTTGGAATAGTGGCTAATCTTGGTTTACTACTAGGGATATGAGAACTCGAACAATATTTAACTTCGTAATTTGAGCAAAGGTTTCTTGGCAATCGATTGATGAGTATGAAACTCATATAACTTTAAGTCCATTTTTGCATGCATATTTGAGGCCTTAATGCTTAATTTAATGAAAAATTATGGAATCTTCACCAAAGTTATTGTTTTATAGGAATCTAAAGCAAATGAAGGAAAAAGAGCAAGAAAAGGTGCTTAAATGACTAAGGCATGGAACATTCAATGTCGCGGAACCTCAATGTATCTCACGACATAGCAGGAAGCCAAACAACAGAAGTTGTGTCGCGACATTGCAACTAGAGTTGTGACACTAGAGTTGCGACACCAAAGTGAAAAGTCCTTGAAGAAATAATTGAATAATGTCGTGACAATTAAAAATATGCCGTGACATTCATTCAAAATGAGTGTTAAGAAGGAATGTCACGACAACCCTTAAGACTAATCATCAACTCACAGTGTTGCGACACACATACTAGTGTCGCTACATTCACTCCAAAGGACGATAGTTGTGCATCATAAGAATCAATGTAACGACAGGCCTTGGCGAAACAAGACTTGAAGGGAAGGTCGCGATACTCAAACTAGTGTCGCGATAGTCTAAATTCATTTTCAAGGAAAAATCATCAGTATAGTGTAGCGACAACATCATGACAATGCCTAAGACACAGATGAAAGGCGATAATGTCACGACACGATTAGAATGTCGCGACACATCATCTCATGGGCTTGCATAAAAGTCCATAAAATTTGCCTAGAATTACGGCCCAACAATGATTGGACTATAAATATGAAGCGATATGGTGCAAAAGAAAGAGTGGAATGGAAATAGAGGCATCAAAGATAGAGTAGGGAATAAAGTTTTTTTTTTTTTTTGTATTTTCTTTGGTAGTTTTTGGAGTAGAGTTTTCATAATTGTTCTTTAGAATAGTTGATCTGAGCTGAGTTTTTGTGGAGAGAACATTGAAAACCAATCTCCATTACTATCAAAACTTGAAGAGAAGCAGATCATTGTTTAAATTCCTTTTCCTCATTTTATTGGTTATAATCGTAATGAACTTGTTCTTGTTATGTGTAATCCAATAATGAAGTTGCAAACACCTTCGGGAAGCGAATCGTATTTGATGATCGCGCTTGCAAGGATCACGCAGATTGTGGGGTTGTATCAAATTGGATATAATTGGTCTGTAAGGTATTTCTTATTCTTGATTTCTTCATTCCATAAATCAAAGGATGCGTTCGAACCCCCTCGCTTTAAGGATCCTCAAGCATAACCGAGGTGTGTTCTGTGGAGTTAAGGATAGTGATCTATCGGGTCTATGAAAATAATATAAATGAGATTATTCCACTTAACGCATTATTTTGTTTCTGTCAATGGAAGTGGACATATTGGTTAATTTACAGAGTGATGAACTAATTATGTTGGAGGAAGCTTGTGATGCCCTGTCTATGGGGAAAAGCTAACTTTAGTCCTAAGTATTGGTTGAAGAGTCCTGGTTTAGGAAGTCATCCAAAGCTTAAAGGGAATCATATCCTAAAAGTAGCTTTTTATACATATGATGTCCTGGTTTAGGAACATGGTGGTTTAAATTGTGAAATGTATGGTGGTTGAAGGTTTTTCAAGACTGTACTCACATACCCTTGGACAAGTTCAGGATTCAACCTCCAACTATTTTGTTTTTGAACAAGTTGCAAACTAATAGTCACATTACTAATTCTATTCCCAGTGTTTTACTCAATCTCAAAGAAATTTCTAGTTGTTGTAGATCTATAAATTTTCTTTAAAGAAAAGAAAAGAGCTCATAAAAAATATTTTTATTCCATTAAATAGTTAGTTCACAACCTTCAAGGTTGAAGTTCAAATATTAATGTTCTTGAGCAAGTTGAGTACTTAATCTTTAATATTTCATCAGATCCATGTGGGTACAATATCTGGACTTAAAAATCCACTTTACTACTTGTTAACCTATGCACTTGCAGTATAAAGGCCAAGTTGAAGTTTGAATAGTTTAAAAGTAAAAAAAAAAAAAAAAAGTAAAAAAAAGAGTATCAACTTAGTTAATGAACAAGTTTTTTGGCACAATTGTTAGGGACTTAACAATAGTCTCTAGTATATACGTGTTTGCCTGTGATTATATAGACTAAACCACTCAATTTAACACTCATACAGGAGCCTTACAATTCTCCAGTATCTATGTCAAAGTTGAATAGAGTTGTTCGAAAATGAATAAATCGATTTTATGTTCCGAATTAATAATGGGTTTAGTTTATGACACTGCAAGTGCACAGGTCATTCAAGTAGTAAAAATTGAATGTAAGTCCAGATATCATTCCAACAGAGATTGACAACAATGTTGAAATCAACTACCCTAACTACTCAAGATCGACACTATTTGAACCTCCTTTTAATAGCTTGAAAACTGGAATTTAAAAGACAAGATAATCCTATATTACTTTCATCTGGTCGTGAAAATAAAATTTGAATTGAACTAACAATAACCATACTAAATCGATCTCCAAGAATGAACACTGAAATGAAATTGTTGTGGAACAGTTAATTTCTGCATTTTAATTCATTGATTCTTTCTATCCTGATTTTTGGATTTGGATTTGTCAAATATGCCTATTAATGCAACTGGATTTCTCCATTATTCACTAATTAGAGGTCCCTTCTTCTTTCAAAGCAAAGGATCTAATTAGTTACCTGTATTCAACACACTCTTTATAAGATCTGGGTATTTTTCTTTTTCAATACTTCATACCCATTTCTTAAGACTGCATATTTCTTGCATCCCAAGTCTAGGTCATTGCAAAACTTTTACAAAATGGTTGATGATTCATCCTTTAGATCTGATGGATTACTCCTTCTCCTTGATTAGATCTCAGCTAACACAGGATCAAGATCTCTCCAGTAGATTAAGGTGAAATCTCTGATGATTTAAATTGATAAATAATTCCCTTCAGCATCAACTATGAGTAAAATGGAAATTTATCAAGGTGGAACTCAGAGCGCTCAAATAGTTCATCAACTATAGTCTAGCATACCCACAATTGATTTTTCAAAGCTCAGAATCCATCTCCGTGGCCACCCGCAGGGTCTCCCGGAAATCAGAGCATGAAATAATCCTAAAAAGATACTACTACCTATCAACAATTAGTTTAAGAACAACATCAATCAAATAAATCAAAAATCTCACTCGGGAAATTCTTTATAATTTAAGGTAAAAGATCAGAATTAACAAAGCAGTTCATTCCAATGGAAGCTATGCTTCTCAATTATAGAATCACAATCGACAATGGAGTATTGATTAAGAACATCCATTGTAACTATAATACACTGGAAGAAACGAATTCCAAAATCAGTTCGAACTTTTACTGACTTAGGTCAGAATTTGGAAAAGATGATGAAATCAGCTTCTACATTCTAACAGATTACTGGTTCAGATCCAGAAAAAGAAAATAAAAATAAAAGAGAAGAAAAGTCTATTCTAAAATATACAGTGAGTCTTCCTTCGTCCTCCTAGACAATGGGTTTTAGAAAAATGGAAGTTGCCATACTAATACTGTGTATGCCTATTTATAACTTTTAGAAATTGGGCCTGATTCCAAGGCTCCAGGTGGAAAATAAATGGCCCAGCCCTCTTTTTAGGTCACAACCTGAGAATCTTGTCACGACATCAATCAAGGGCCCGGATTCGCTAAGTCTATAATCGTGAAACTCCGGTAACAACGCTCTTCACTTTGTTTTTACAATTGCTGAGTCATGATCATGTTTTTGTCGCGACTTGTTTCTTCAGCCAGATTTGATTAGTGGTCACTTACATGAATTCTTTGTCATGACCTCATGCTAGGTTGTCAAGAAGGAGAACTTTGGTTGCACCTCTCTTTCGCTTCCAGACCGGTGTCACGACCTCAATTCGATGTCGCGACCTGGCTCTCTCTGCCTTTACTGCATTTCTATGTCGCGACCTTGATTTGATGTCGCGACATCATTTCAAGTGTCAATTTCTTTAATCTTTGATCACGTACCTTTCTCTTTTAGGTTGCGACATCATCTCGGCTGTTTCGGTTTCGCTGTGTCGCGACTCAAATTTGCTGGAATGCTTGTTTTCTTGTCGCGACGTGGACATTAGGTAGCAACAAGTAGTTTCTTTAATCATTGTAATTCTTGTCGTGACCTCAAAAGTATGTCACAACCATTCTTTCTTTGCTATCCAGTCGCAACCTCATTTCTCAGTCTCAACAGTTTCCATTCAATTTTCTATTTTTGGTTGTGACCTGACTGTTCTTCCCTTTGCTGAAATATATGTCGCGACCTCGATTCGATGTCACGACATCATTGATTCGTGCCACAGTAGGCTGAGCTAAAATCAACAAAATTTATATACACCTGTCTCTACTACCGCCGTGAAATAAGCTTACCGCAAAGATGGTTCAGTGGTCGAACACGGATGGGTTTCATCCTAAAATGGTTTGCACGCTGCATGAAGGTAAGGCTTATTCGGGACTCTTGGAATTGTGTTTCAAAAAATAATAGAATATCGAAACGAGAATTGTAAAACCGAAAGTAAAAAGGTGAAAAAGTTAACTTTGAAGAATTAGGTCACCAACTCAAGTAATTAGTGGGCAAACAAGGTCCCTGCTTCTATCCCCTCGTTATGACAAGCAACCCATAGTCCCCGGCATAACCGGATCTATGTTTAACTAGCAAACCCTCACCCATGAAACAAACCCCATTTGAGTCAATACAGTATTATGTAGTTATGGCTCCTTTATCGCTTAAAACCCTAACATTTAATATCATCTCGAGGCTCAGAAGACCATCTAAAGAACAATAGTCCTAAAGCATGGAGAGAGTATTGGCCAAATCAATAACATTAAATGCTGAGGAGTAACCCTAATTTGAGAAACCTAACATATAAATATCATTTTAGAGGCTCGAAGACCATCTCCAAAGAATCACAAGACTTCTCCTCACCGAATATGCACCGGATTCTAAAGCATGGAGAGTATCGCCAAATTAATGATATTCAATATAAGGTGCAACCATGTTTTGAAAATACAAGGGCCATAAATACACCACTCCCGTAGCTTTAGTACAAGAGAACAACATGCATATGCCCTACTACCAAGCTGCTAGCTTCCTTCCTCTTCAAAGAAAGGAGGCTTAGGCTAAGCATCTCTTGAGTCATTATCCCCAAGAGGGGTGTTTGGCACCAGAAAGGAGAGAAAGAGGAGAGAGAAGAGAGAAAAGAAATAAAAACAAAACCCAAAATAAAGACTTTATTTACAAAATAAAAACTTACAAAAATATCTTCTCCACGCATTGTTGCTCAATTGTTACTTAGGTTACAAACAAGAGGGGCTTATATAGCCTTCCTCAAGGTATGAAAATACCACAAAAACCTATGAAATTGGCTAAGTTATAGGACAATTAAGTAATACACCAAGTTTGGGAGGCTGGGCTTAAGAATAATTACAAAGCATGACGAGAGATCAAATTCCGCTTAGGGTTAAGGAATTTCACAACTAGCTAAATTAACAGTTTGAAGGGAACAAGAAATTTCGCTTGGTGGTGAGCAATTCGCTTAGGTTAGCGAAATTTCGCTGCTTAGCGGGCTGTGGAGAAGCTTAAATCAATTATTTTCGCTAAAATGATGCCTAGCTTAAATCAAGTGGTCTAAATAAATTTGGTGTTTTCGCTAAGGTCATAATTTCATTTATGGCTATGTAAATTTTCGCATCTTAGCGTAAAAATTTTCGCAGTTTAGCTAAAATTCCCCGCAGACGTTGATCCTTCACGCTTTCATCCCGCTCAACTCGCATCACATTTTCTTCATTTTGCCTTGGTTTTCTCATTGATTCTTAGGCCGGAGCCGATGGTCGGTGAGACTTGAATTCCAACTCACGATTCATCATTTGACCCAGATCGACTCCAAAAGTGCGCAAAGCCCGCAAACAACCAAAAATACCCTCTAAAAGGCATGGGGCGCTACTAAGAAGACTAGGAACACTGGCTAATCGGGTGAGAATGATGATTAATGCGCAAAGCACTCAAAACCTATCTAATATGTGGTCTAAAATTGCACTTGCATTAATCAATCATTTCTCGCTGCCACCATGTCTTTGTCGCGCAACCACGCTTTTCCGACCCCCAACAGCCCTCTGGTCGCAACCTCGCTCCATGTTGCGACTCGTCATTTCACTGCCTACTCACTCGTCGCGACCTCGATTTGATGTCGCGACACCATTTCTTTTGTCAGCCACTGATTCTTGGTCATAGCTCCCCTTTTCATGTTGCTACATAAAATTGTTTGTCTTTTCATTATCTTATCGCGACATAGGATTTAGGTCACAACCTAATCGTTTCTTCTCCTTGGTGAAATTTATGTCGTGACCTTAAAAGCATGTCGCAACATCATTTCTCCCCATCCTGTCGCAACCTTACTTCTAACTTACAACAGTTCCCATCAATTCATCTTCTTTTTCTGGTCGCGACCTAGAAAGTGTGTAGTGGCCCTTCTTACTTTGTTTTTTTTTTTGTCGTAGTGCTCATACTTAGTCGCAACATGTTTTAACTGTTCAACTCATTTTTATGTCGAGGCATGAATTCCTCGGCTCGACTTTCGGACAGGTCCTCACTACATTGGCTCAACATCAATTTTCTATTGCTACCAACAATGTCTTCTTTCTGTGTCGCAACCTTGAAACGGTGTCGCGACATGATGGTGGCTCTTTTTACCTATGCTCATTCTAGTCGCTTAAATGTAGTCAAGGATGATAAATACCGGGTCGCGACCTTGATATCTAACTTATATTTTTTCACAACCTTAAATCACCGGTAGTGGACCTTGTGTTTACTCATCAACCATTCATAGTCGTGGACTTCAATTGTTTACTTAACTAGAGTCATTCCTCCTTCGTAGTGACCCCTTACAATAGTGTCGCGACATGAAATCCTTCCTCGGGCCTCCCTTTTTTCGTCTCGCACTTCTCTCATCGCAATAGCCTTTCATCTCAAGATAGTAGAGGCACCCTCCGGTCGCGACCTTTACTCCTCCTCACAATGACTCACCCCAAGGCTATTGAACTGCTTTCACTTCTTATCCTTGCTGGAATTTTCATTTATGCTATAAATTTCTGCAAAATATAAATTTGGTAACAGATATCGCGATAAAAAAACAAGCAAATTACATTGTAAATAAAATCGAATGGACTAAAACTCAATGAGTTTCGACCATCAATACGATCACTGTGCTCAACAAGTTTCGCGCCGTCGCGGGACTTAACACACCCGTTGTCGTAGTATTAGAAATCTATCAAGAAGTTTTTGGCACCACTACTAAGGACTTAAGATAGTCTTCGTCGCCGCGGTCAAAAATCATTAACAAGTTTTCGGGCGCCGCTCGTGCGGACTTAACACTCGCCTTCGCTGCTATGTCAAATTGCATCAAAGCTTGATACGGTAACCAAAGACTTTGTTAAGTCCTTGATAACAACGCCAAAAACTGGTTGAGGCCCAAGTGATCAACGTAGCTACTAGAGACTATTGTTAAGCCCCCAACAACTATGCAAAAAACTTGTTGATTAACTAAGTTGATACTCTTTTTTTCTTTTTCTTTTTTTCTACTTTTAAACTATTCAAACTTCAACTTGGCCTTTGTACTACAAGTGCACAGATCAACAAGTATTAAAGTCGATTTCTAAGTTCGATATCGTACCCATAGGGATCTAATGAAATATGAAAGATTAAGTACTTAACATACTCAAGAACATCTGTGAGGCCCCAAAACCCAAGGGTCCGTTGGCCAACCGTTAACCCGCAGAAAACTTGTGGATGTCGGGTAACCCGATACCACACTATTATGTCCCCTTTGCCGGGACCCATAATTTAACAAAAATTGGACAAAGTCTCCTTTGTATGGGGAGCTCTACCTAAAATACAACCTGTAGGACATACAATAACATGACCCATCCGGTGCTCAATATAACACAATGATTGCACGAGGTCCATTTATGAGTAAAATTGGCCCGACTGGGCCCATTTATCCATACTCATTTAAAACATACAAAATTATATTCAAAACAGTACCATAAGAATTTAATTACAATTATTTTTACACAAAATACAATTCTTGTTCCAAGCATCTTTACAAAAATGAATACAAAGCCACAACCCGACTTTCTTCACAACTGCGACCTCGAGTGAGCGTCGTGCATCGGTTTATTCCCTGTACCTAAAATGGGGGTCCCATAAAGGGTGAGCTACGCCCAGTAGAGTAGACTTCCTATAAGGGCTACTCTCCACCTAAGTGCACATGCAATGGTCATGTTCACAATTCACATTCACATTCCAAGTAAAAACTTGCAATTTCTACTATGGAATCCTACATGCCATGAAATGAGATGAGACTCAATCATGTACCATGCACTCGAGTCCTTATCGACTTCCACTTAACCAAGAACTTACGACTCCTACCACACCATGAGATATCAAAGTGTGATAAAACTCATCATTTGTGGATTACATCCAATGATCATTTTACAACAAAATTCATTTTTTTTCAAATCAAAAGCTTTTTGGATGTTACACCTCAATGATCATTTATATTCAAAATCATGTGTCTTTTTGTGAGGAGCAAATTTCCGGGGTCTCACCGTAGGGCTTCGCAAGCCTTCCTACACTTTCACGGGCTTTCATCGTTGGACACATATGTATAACCAAAACTAATGAGGCTTTCACCCGAGGGGGTATCTATCCCTACTTGCTGATACCCGACACATTTTCATTTTCATGTACACAACCATGCGACCCTGTTGAACATTGTCCCACCGTACCGAGCTCACCCAATCAAACATCAAACATAGTGTTGATTATAACCATGCACTCATACCCGTGCATATGCAATGCGATGTGCCATTTTATGCCTATACCATGTCACATATACGATAAATGTTATATGGATAATTCTACTCATGCATATCACCCATTCATCATGGACAACTATATCAAACATGCATATAATCTCCACAAAATTTCATTCATGTCAATAAATCATACGCGCATATATCAACATCACAATCAAATCATTACTTAGTCAAGTAAAGACGGACTTTATCCTCTAGGCTAAATCATAACATAGAATGTCCACAAAATAGCCTATAACATGCCATGTAACGGCCATGTCTACACACACAATTCATCACATGTCAATACATTAAACACATATATTAACATTCAATCAATTACCACCAAGCTTGCCACTGAAACTCAAGTAATGACAACTTGATCCTCAAGACCAGTTATGGCATAGAGATGCCCACAAAACATTCCACAAAACAAGCCATACCGCACTGGCTGTATCAGCTCGAACTCACCAAGAAACTAGTCTCTAACAATCCTTAATCCGGATGATAAACCATTAAACAACCTAAGTTGTAGCAGTCCTAGGAAATGGACCATAACTTGAGCTATACAGGTCCAATGGGTGATTCAAAGTCCTACATCAAGTTTACAGATGCAGCTATAATTTCTATGGAGAACCCTAGTCCAAATTCCCTCTTTTTCCCAACCATAAACCAGTCCCGAAATCTGGACAGTGTATGGGGTCAAAATAGGACAACCTGTGGTAGTCCCGAAAAATGGACCATAACCTGAGATATAGATGTCCAATTTGGCTAATTCAAAAGCCTAACCTCAAGTTCACAACTTAAACTAATTGTAATGAAGAAAACTAGTCCAAATTTCCTCTTTTTCCCAACCAAAAATCAGTCCCAAAACCTGGACACAAATGGTTAATAGCCTAAGCCGACAATTCGTGAAATGAATGGATCATAATCAGGTTATAGAGGTCCACTTGGATAATTCAAAGCCTACCCCTGCCTACAACCTCAACTACAATTTCCAGCGAAGGACACTAGTCCAAATTCCATCTTGTTCCCAACCGAAAATCAGTCCAAAACCTCGATTATAATAATCAATACTTAAAAGCCGTGGATAATTCTGGAAATAAAATGGACCATAACTTGAGCTATAGAGGTCCAATTTGAGTGATTCAAAATCCTAACGTCAAATTCACAACTTCAACTACAATTTCCATGAAGAACACCAGCCCAAATTCCCTCTTTTTCTAATTGAAAATCAGCCCCAAAAATTGGACATCATATAGGGTCAAAACATGGCACTATTATCACATCCCCAAACTTTGCCAAACAGCCCCTTAGGGCAAAACACGGCCAAACAACCCCTTAGGGCATAAAACATAACCAAACAGCCCTTAGAGTGGAAAATAAACCAAAGTAGGAAGAATCCCTACCTCTTTGAATGTAGAAGAACCGAAGGAAGTCTTGAGAACACCTCCTAATCTCGAAAAATTTCATCTCCCAAACTCCTTGCTTGAATTCTATGCGAAATCCCATGTTTTCAGTACCCACGCGTAGCCCTTGTCGAGTAGATGAACTTTCGTTTTTAGCCTGACGAATTCCGAACGACGGAACTTCGTAGATCAAAGAGAGAAGCTTGTGAGCTCTTTCTTTTCTCTCCCCTCTCTCTCTATGGGTTTTTTTTTTCCAGCCGAAAATCTGCTCCTTTGCCCCCTCAAATATGATTTTCTACCTTTGACTTAAGTCTTAAAGACTTGGCCCACATCGCGCCACGTGTTAGTGACTGCTCCGAGTTTGTTTCTGTCCTGAAACAATTTATTTCATCTCAGTTCAAGTTCAATTTATTTTAAATGAACTTTATTTAAATTATTTGGCAACTTTTGAGATTTTCTTAAAAATCCCGTTTTTGAGATTCACTAAGTACCTGTCACCTCGAAAAACGTGAAAATTCCAACTGTCTCAAAATTCAATGAAATTCATCTGGGCAACTGCATTCTGTGAGACGAATCCAACGGTGAGCTCCGTTTTGTCATCGGAGATCTATAAAAATTCCAGTTTTGCAGCTTGTACATTAGCGGCAATTTACCGTTTTGCAATTTTTCGGAAAAACTCAAAACTTCTTGGGTTTTAAAACATCATTATTTGATCTTGAAGGTTGTGAACTAACTATTTAATGGAATAAAAATATGTTTTATGAGCTCTTTTATTTTCTTAAAAGAAAATGTCTAGATCTACAATAAATAGAAATTTCTCTGAGATTGAATAAAACACTGGGAATGGAATTAGTAATGTGACTATTAGTTTGAAACTTGTTCAAAAAAAAAAATAGTTGGAGGTTGAATCCTGAACTTGTCCAAGGGTATGTTAGTACAGACTTGAAAAATCTTCAACCACCATACATTTCACAATTTAAACCACCATGTTCCTAAACTAGGACAACATGTGTCTAAAAAGCTACTTTTAGATTCCCTTAAGCCTTAGGATTCCACTTCCTAAAACTGTGACTCTTCAACCAATACTAAGGACTGAAGTTAGCTTTTCCCCATAGACAGGGCATCACAAGCTTCCTCCAACTTAATTAGTTCATAACTCTGTAAATTAACCAATATGTCCACTTCCATTGACAAAAACAAAATATTTTGATTAAATTGAGACAAGCTCTCATTATATTATTTTCATAGACCAATAGATCACTATCCTTAACTCCTAGAACACACCTCAATTTTCACTTGAGGGGATCCTTAAAGCAGGGGTTCAAAGCATATCCTTTGATTTATGGAATGAAGAAATCAAGAATAAGAAAATACACTTCTGAACCAATTATGTCAATTCAGAGTTCAACCCCACAACCTACATTAAATGCTTGCAAATATAATCTTCCCAATACCAATTCCTTCCCAGAAGATTTTTAACCTTCCATTACTGGATTACACATAACAAGAACAAGATATTTAAACAAGTTCATTATGATTATAACCAAGAAAATGGGGTAAAGGAATTCAAACAATGATTTATGCTTCTCTTCAAGTTATGAGGAAAAGGAATTCAAACAATGATTTTTGCTTCTCTTCAAGTTATGACAGTAATGGAGCTTGGTTTTCAATGTTCTCTCCACAAAAACCCAGCTCATATAAACTATTCTAAAGAAAACTTATGAAAACTCTAATCTAAAAACTACCAAAGAAACTACAAAAAAAAAAATAAAAATTCCTACTCTATCTTTGTCATTCTATTTCGGGCCCCGCTCTTTTTCTAAACACGCCCTTCGCTTCATATTTATAGTCCAGAATGACGTTGGGCCGTAATTTAGGCAAATTAGACTTTATGCGTACTCCACGATAATGCAATTATACATTCTAATGTGTCATGACATTGTAACCTTTCTTTTGTGTCTTGGGCATTGTCGTGATGTTGTCGCGACACTGTACTAATGATTTTGTCTTGAAAATGAATTTAGATTGTCACGACACTCTTTGAGTGTCGCGACCTTCCCTTCAAGTCTTGTGTCGCTAAGGCCTGTTGTGACACTAATTCTTGTGATGCACAACTGTCGTCCTCTATAGTGAATATCGCGACACCGGTATGTGTGTCATGACACTGTGAGTTTCTAATTAGTCTTCAAGGTTTTCGTGACATTGACACTCCTTTTGAATGAATGTCGCGACATATTTTTGAGTGTCGCGACATTGTTCAGTTGTTTATCTAAGGACTTTTTCACTTTGGTGTCGCGACTCTAGTTGCAATATCGTGACACAACTTCTGCTATTTGGCTTCCTGCTATGTCGCGAGATACATTGAGGTGCCATGACATTGACTGTTTCCTACCTTAGTCATTTAAGCACTTTTTTTTGCTCTTTTTGCTTCATTTGCTTTAGATTCCTACAAAATAGTAACTTTGGTGAAGATTCCATAGTTTTGCATTAAATTAAGCACAAAGGCCTCAAATATGCATGCAAAAATGGACTTAAAGTTATATGAGTTTCATAATCATCAACTCTCCCAAACTTAAAGTTTTGCTTGTCCCCAGGCAAAGAAAAGATTTTTTGTTTGTCTTCAAGCAATTCAATTAGACTTTAAGGCCATTTTTCTTTCCATCACCACTTTCAAACATCTCAGCACTTAAATTCAATGAATTTTCAATTGTGACATGACTTTAAAGAAAACTTCAATTCTAGAATCAAAAATATTTTCATTGAAGTTCATTCAACACAGATAATTCTCAAATTGTAAACAGTTAAGTTCTTTACCCCTAATTTGTGAGTGTGTGTTGGTCTTCCCTCTTTAACTGATTTGCAAGTTAGGTAATCTTCTGAGATGTTATGTAGAAGAATGGAAGTCTCCTTAGATTTACTTAGGTCCTGTTGGTCATATTAGTCTCCACTAATGTAGACAGAATACTACCTTCAAGATCAAGTAGGTCTTTTAGGCTTGTAATGTATTGCTTGGGTATTGGGTAGATAATTAGACATTTAAGGCTCAAGTTTATCCAAAGTGCACATATTACTCAACATTTTTCTTTCCTACTTCTCATTCTCCATTTTCTACTAAAATCAACCTTCATGCACCCCCAAACTTGGTTTGGTGCATCATTTTGAATACTCTCCATTGTGGCATTTCTTTTGACGACTTTTAGATTTTGAATTCAATTCCTCATACCAGAAGCTCTTTTCTTTACATTTTTGTGCAAGGTTTTGGGAATGGTGCAATGTTTTTCCTTCTTATGCTTTCTACCACCCTTAGCAAGCTTTGGGTTAGTAACTTTCATACCAGTTGTCATTAAGGTACTAGGTGTTGAAACACCCCTAAAAACTTAATGGCTCAAGGGAGGAAGGCTACAAGACAAAACACATTCCCCCTTGATACTTTTGTAATTTTTTAGCTTCTTAATTTTCTTTATGCACATCTTTTGGTGCATCTTTATCTCAATTTATTCATGTCAATTGATCTTCCTTTCACACTCCTTACTCTCATCCTTCTTCATATTTCAAATTTGTACTCCCCCAAAATTGTTCCATTGTCTACTTCATATGCACTCATAATGCAATTTGGGCAAACTAAGGGTTCTTTACTGAAGGATCTTATTTAAGGGAGGATTAAGTTTTTTTCATTTGGCTTTTGATGATAGAATTAGCATTTACCTCAAATAAGGTACTAGGGTATATGCATATGCATATCACAAGGGTAGGCTTGAAATGTACAAACTTTCCAAGGATGGCCTACATCACTTCTTGTTGGTTGTGTTGCCTATGATTTTGCCTAATCTAACAAGTTCTAGGACCTTTGGAGACTAAAATTATGATGGATCTCAAAAGATGTTCCTAACCCAAGCACAATCAGTTGTTAAGGTACTAGTGACCATGTGTATGTTCACAGGGTTCCTTTGTGAAGTGTTCAAGAAAAATAGAATTATCAGCTTGTTTAAATCTTCATAAGTCTATAATTTCAGCCTAATTATCATTGACATCACAATTTTCCAATTCTTTTGAGCTCATTCTACCCTTTTCATCTACCAATATTTCTTTTATTGTTTGGTCTTTTTAAAGGATATTGTGTTATAAGATCAATCGGAAGTTCAATGTGATTAAATTGTTCAATTTTAGTCCAACAATGTTAGCACAAGTATCACAACATTCAAACCAACCAAACAATTCAAAGTCATAGCCATAAGTTTGTCTACTCAAATGCAAGAATGTGCAGAACAAGGAATTAAACACAAGATGATACAATTTCAGCAAAGGCATTTCATTCATATGAAAGGAAAATTTACGAAATAGAGTTTATAATTATGATTGGAAACACAAGAGGGAGATTCATTTGCTCTGTTTTTTCTTTTGTTTTTCTTGGGGTCCTATGTTTTGAAGACACTAAGGGTCCTTGGATCGCATGCTCAAAATGAGGTTGGATGATAAAAGGGATGAAGTCAGAAATAGTGATTTTTTGAGCTGTTGCCTTCTTCTTGGAAGTTGCTGCCAATGCCCAATCCAACATCTTGACATTACCCTTTTATCAACTCAACTTGCCTTTGAGCAAGTGATACCATAGTTTTCCCTATGTCAACTTGAGCATAGTACATAGATTTCATTTTGTCATTGAAAGAACATAGATCATCTAACCATGACTGGTCTCTAGAGACCAGTGCATCATGCATTGCTTTGTCTCTTTCTTCAATACCCTTACCACATCTTAATCTCTCTTGCAATGCCCTTGCCAATAGGCTTTATCTCTCCTCGTGAAGTTCATTCCCTCCACGCTTGATCTTTCTCTAGCTTTGTTTTCCCCATTTTATGTTCTCTCCATCAATCTCGCTCATTCTTTCAAGATTTCAAAAAGTTTCTCAGACATCGCTTTGCCGACTCTGAACTCGCCTTGTATTCCGATGCTTCGCTTCTGGGTACACTACCTAATTAGGGCTGGCATTCCCTTGCCTTTCATTCCTTATATGCTCTTTGCTTACCACTCAAAGGCTTGATCACTAGCCCACCGTTATTCCTTTTCTAACCTCCTCGCTTCCTCTTCTTCCTTTAACTCCTTTCAACTTTCTTTCTTTCCCCTGTCTCGAAGCAGAGTCTCGTGATGGTAGTGAGTATGAGAGGAGAGACTACAGGGAATTTTTCCTCTTCATCATTGTCAAAAGTGTCTCATCCCTTTATGCACGGGTGGGTTATGATCGATGAATGGGGTATATGACCAAAGAAGTTATTGCTTTGGTATTCCAGGATTGATTTCTCTATTATCTTTCCAAAGCTAATCTTGTATCCTTTCAAAAAAAAGCATAAAGGAGGATAGCCTTGTCCAGCCTAACAATGGTGACACATGTTTGGTAGGTGTAAGCACTTAACTGAGAAAGCAAAACCAAACTTTAACCTTCTTAGTTAAATCTCCTCTAGCTATTTTGACATAAGGAGTCTTATTGTTTCCTTCCCATTGACCTTTTCCATCAGTCAACTCCTTGAGTATCTTCTAATAGTTAGGGTCCTTCTTCAACCCTTTGAACTTAGCCTTATCACTTATCTTTCCCAACCCACACATGTGGTTGATGGTGTGCCTGTCCAAGGGGACCCACCTTCCTCTCACATAACATTGAGTCTCCTTTATATCCCTTAGATTTGCATAAAACTCCCTCACTATTGCGGCATGCCCAGTTGGCTGATGCTCATAGATAGCAATCCAATCTCTTTTCTCAATGACTTCCTTGAGGGTGGGATTATTTCCTTAAATCCCCTTCTCTTAATAAATAAATCCTTCAATAAGGCCCTCATCAATTCAAAGCTTTTGGATAGGAAGTCCTCATCATCACTTCCACTGCTTTGTTCTTCCTCATCTTCTTCCCCTATCTTCCTTTTTCTTTCTTTTCCCACATCTTCTTCTTCATCACTTTTCCTCTAAAGTTTCTTCTCAAGAACTTTCTCGACAAGCTCAGCCATTATTTCCTCTGTATTAACCCTAATCTTTGCCATTATCTCGTCTAGATTTGGCACTAACATCTGCTACTCAGACATTCTTAATGAAAGAGAAGATGGAGGATTGAGAGAAGGAAAAATGCTCTAGGTCTTCTAATGGGAGGAAAAATATGAATTTAAAATTTGGACTTTTAAACGTTTTAGATTATCTTTTAAAGGCAAAAAGACTGTGTTGTGACATTGAGATTATCGTGACATTCATAAGTTGTGTCGTGACGCATAATTGGGCTCTCAAGGCTAAAAGAGTGTTGCGACATTGGATGTTTTACCATTCAAGACAAGCTAGAACACTGAAGTTTCGCAACACTTTTAAGATATGTCGCGACATAGGATTGGGTTCTAAAGGCTAACAGAGTGTCGCGACATTTGTAACATACGTCGTGACACAGGAGCTTTACAACATGGGACAAGATAGAACATTGAGGTGTCACAACAGTAGTTAGATATGTCACGACACATTTTCTTTTTCAATTAATACCAAGAAAATTAACAATTCAAAATTTTGACCAATTTTTATCAAATATTCAAGCAAGCAACACACTCATTTTAGATCAATCAAACTCAGCAAAATCATTCTTTGAACACAAAATGATTAAGATCTCGCATACACATCCGCTACGGTCATTTAAGCCTCGTGCAGATTTTCATCACAACAAAATTTATCTATTGCAAAGAAAAGAAATTAAAACATAAGAAAGTAAAGAAAAACACTAAAAAAAATGATTATTGAAGCTATTGGAAAATTTTAAAAATAGAGGGACATGCCTCGATATATCTCCCCCAAACTTAAAATATGCAGTACCCTCAATGTATGATATTTGTAATTTAAGAACAGAGGACTCCCCTAGATGATCAATTCCGATCATTAGGCTTTGGTTAAGGTTGTCTTGATGAAATTCCCAAACACAGAATCAACTTCAATGCCCTGAAAAACACAAACAAAAATTAACATAAACATTAAAAATCAAAATCAAAATTCTATACTAACTTAACTAAAAACAAGCTAAACTAATAACCTAATCAAAATTCCTATTTTTGCTTGGGTTGCTTCCCCAGAAGTTGCTTTTTTTAGTGTCCTTAGCTAGACATAGCTGCTGCATCAAAGCTTTTCAAAAAATATTCTCCTGTAAGATTTCTAGCCACTTGATTGCTCCTCATTCATTGTTCCTTCCATGTAATGCTTCATTGTTAACTTGCAATTCCTTGCCACCCCTTAGTGTAATGGCCATACAGTTTTTTGGGTTTTTTCTTTGTATCACTAGGGAAAGAATCCTTGGACTAATTTGCAACATTTGGGCCAGCTGCCCCATTTTAGTTTCCAAGTTTTTTAGATAAGCATTTGTGTTTGCCTGAAAAACATCAAGTTTAGCAAATTTTTGTTCATGAAGATTGAGGATCCTTTTGTTTTCAGCCATATAATTCAAAATTTGTTCTTCAAATGATGATGTTCGCCTCTGCCCTTGATTGTATACCCTTGTATTGCTTTGATTTTGTCCTTGGAATCTAGGTGGAATGTAATTATGTTGATAGTTCTAAATTGGTCTTTGATTCCATCGAATATTCTCTTGATCACCGGCCTCAAGTCTTCCACAGCTTCTTGCTTCCGCGAGGTCCTTTCCCCGCTACTCTACTATAGAATATTCCTGACACCTCTTTCGTCAAATGCATTGCTGCTTTTTCAACTACTCTCACCTTTTTTAGATTCCTTAATGTCCTCTCTATCTCAGTGTCTAGTGGTAATAGTTAAGCATCCAGTTTCCTATGCATATAATAAGCACCTAAAACAATTGACACATTGAAACCATAGTAAGATCACTTGATAGAGATAATCACAATTTCTTCTGTAAGGATATTTCAATTACTCAAAAAAAAATGTTCAAATTAACAATTTCCTTTATGGTTTAAATATTAGTCTAAGAATTTCATGCTTAATCCCTAGTAACGATACCAAAAACTTGTTGATAGATTTCTGACATGGCAACCAAAGACTATGCTAAGTCCTCGGCAACGGCGCCAAAAACTTATTGAGGCCCAATTGATCAATGTAGCTACAAGAGACTATTATTAAGTCCCTAGCAACTGCGTCAAAAACTTGTTGATTAGCTAAGTTGATATATATATATATATATAGCATATATATATATATATATATATATATATATGTTATATATATATATATATATATATATATATATATTTTTTTTTTTTACTTTTAAACTATTCAAACTTCAACTTGGCCTTTGTACTGCAAGTGCACATATCAACAAGTAGTAAGGTGGATTTTTAAGTCCAGATTTCGTACCCACAGGGATCTGATGAAATATCAAAGATTAAGTACTCAACTTACTCAAGACATCACTATTTGAACTTCGATCTTGAAGTTGTGAACTAACTATTTAATGGAATAAAAATATTTTTTATGAGCTCTTTTCTTTTCTTAAAAGAAAATGTTTAGATCTATGACAACTAGAAATTTCTCTGAAATTGAGTAAAACACTGGGAATGGAATTAGTAATGTGACTATTAGTTTGCAACTTGTTCAAAAACAAAATAATTAGAGGTTGAATGCTGAACTTGTCCAAGGGTACGTTAGTTCAGTCTTGAAAAACCTTCAACTACCAAACATTTCACAATTTAAACCACCATGTTCCTAAACTAAGACAACATATGTCTAAAAAAATACTTTTAGGATCTGATTCCCTTTAAGCCTTGGATGACTTCTAAACCAGGACTCTTCAACCAATACTTAGGACTGAAGTTAGTTTTTCTCAATAAACAGGGCATCACAAGCTTCCTCCAACATAATTAGTTCATCACTTTGCAAATTAATCAATTTATCCATTTCCATTAATAGAAACAAATTATTTTGATTAAAATGAGACAAGCACTCGTTATGTTATTTTCATAGACCAATAGATCACTATCCTTGTGTTTGTCTGTAAATATATAGACTAAACCTTTCAATTTTTGTTCCTCTACTGGAGCCTTACAATTCCCCTGCAGTAGTACCAAAATTGGAGCTAGTTGTTTGAAAATTAGAAAAGGGTCTGATATTCTTGAAGTTATAAAATGAGTTTAGTCTAAGACACTGCAAGTGCACAGGTCATACAAGTTGTAAAAAAGGATGTAAGTCCAGATATCATTCCCTCAGAGATTGACAAAGATTTTAAAATAAACTACCCTAACTAGTCAAGATCCACACTATTTGCACTTCCTTGTAACAATTCAAAGACTAAGGTTGGAAAGCAGAATTGTCCTATATGATGTTTCTATATTAAGGGTAAAATTCAAAATAAAACAAATAAAATAAATTGGACTGAATCAGTTATCTGTTAGAATGAACACTAGCAAGGAATCATAGGAAATTTGCCACCCTCGATATCATAACATCGCATTTTCCCCGATTCCTGATCTCGATTTGCTGGGATTCATAATAACATAAATCGATTTCTCCTTAACTTCACCAATTAGATATCCCCATTCCTCAAAGCGCGCAATCTAACTGCATTTGTATTCGTATCGCCTTTCTAAGATCCGGGCATTTTTCTTTTCAATACTTCATACCCATTTCTTAGACAATAGGTTTTCTTGATTCCCAAGATAGTACAAGAAAACTCCTACAAAATGGTTGATAACTCTTCCTTTAGATCTGGTGAAATTCTCCATTTCCTTGATTAGATCTCAGCTAACACGGGATCAGGATCTTTCCATCATATCAAGGTGAAATCTCTGATTGTTTAACTTGATAAATAATCTAACTCAACTTCAAGCACTAAGTGAATCAAAATTTATCAAAGTGAACTCTCAGAGTTCTTTAGTTCTTCAATAATAGTCTAACATACCACCAATTGAATGCTCCAAGCTCTCAGGAATCTCCATCTCCGTGTCACTAGGGCCTCCTGGAAATCAGAGCAAGATACAATCCTTTGGAGGGTATTCGCTACTAGGATTGGGAACAATTCAATTTATGAACAACATCAACCAAATAAAATCCAAACCTAGAAAATTCCTTTTAATTTATGTACAAAAGACTATAACTAACAACATATCCATTCCAATGAAGTTGCGCTTCTCAAATACTGAATCACAATCAACAATGGAGTATTGATCAAGCCGCATCCACTCCGTAATCTAATAAATCGAAAAAAAATTTAGAAATCTGCCTAGACTTCAATGACTGTGCAAGAATTTGGGAAAGTGATTGAACTATTTGATCCAGCTTCAATTCAAAATAGATTGCTGGTTCAGATCTAGAAAAGAAGAAAATCAAAACAATTTAACCAATTCCATTCTAAAAATATATATGGAGCTCCTTCAACCCCCAAGGACTGGCTCGGGAAGAGCCGCCTTCTCCTCGACAAAGAAGGCTCCACTATTTACACTTCCAAAATCGGGCCCTCGATTCAAAAGCTTCAAGTGAATTTTCCTAATTCAATGGCCTAACCCACTGCTCAAAGGCGACTTAAAGGAGCTTGTTGCGATCGAAGTTATAGTTATGAGTTTAAGTAAGTCCGTCGTGGATTTCAATTACTTGTCGCAACCTTCTTTGTTTTGTTCGCAAGACTGAGTCGCGACTCAGCTTTTTCTCTTCGTTACAACACTGTTTACATAGCTTCTTCATTCGTCAGTCGCAACCTAGTTTCTTTTGTCGCGGACTTTAATTTGTTGCCACATCCCTTGATTCTTGTCAGCAACTAAGTTTCTCGGGCCAAGCATGAGTTTTACTTTAGAGCTCTTCTTTCTCTCGAATCTTTGTCACGACATGAATTTCGTTGTCGCGACTAATGTTTGGCTTCACCTCTTTTGTTTCTTCAGGTGTGTGTCGCAACTTGAAAATCCTTTATGTCTTCTTTTACTTAGCTTTTTCTTGAGAATCATCCTTTTTCAGTCGTGACTTGAATTGTTATGTCGTGACACAGTTCAGTTTCTAGTAGTCTTGACTTTTGTTGCAACAACATTTTCTTGTCTCAAAGTATTTATGTCGCGACCAAGTTTCCATGTCGCGACTTGGTTGTCTTTCCCTTTACTGAGTTCTGCGTCGTGACATAGTTTCTGTGTCATGACACTATTTTGTTGTCAGCTAATTTAATTCTTGGCTGCGTTCTTCCCTTTATGTTGCGACACGTCAGTTGTCTTCTCGCTTTCATTTAGGTTGTGATCATAAAAAGCCGTATTGATCTGGCTGAATTCTTGGTCATGACATAAAATTAAGTCGCGACCAGCCATTCCTTTCTTGATGCAATTTTGTCATGACATAGTGTGTGGTGGTCGCACCCAATTATATGTTCTTACTTTCACTTTGTCGCAAATCCTCATTTTCTCAACAGAATAGCTTGTCAGGCATTCAACTTCGCTTCCGGGTTACGACCGAAGCATGTCACGACTAAGTTGTTACCTTTCAATTGCTCGGTCGTAGTTGCTCAAAACATAGTAGTAACATGACTTACTTGTTTCAGCACCTTTTCATGTCGCGACCTGAAGCCTTTGTTGCGACCTTGAATGATATCTCCATCTTGTCATCATGTCGCAACTTGAAAGTCATTTGTCGAGACTTACGTCTACGGTTATCATTCCTCGTCATACATCGCTTTTCTGTCGCGGAAAAGAGTTGTTCTTTCAAAGGTCGCAAATACAGAATGATGTCGCGACAAGATCCTTCTTTGAAGATTTTTCCCTGTCTCCGCATCCTGTCTCTTCTCGCAACATTCTTCCCTTGGCCCTAGTGATCACTGTCGACCTGATTTTCCTGGCTTGAACCAAGCTTCCAGAAATCTTCATTGTTTTGCCACCGACATATGACAAACGTGTTGCGACGTATTTTAGGCTACTGGTAGATCTTGCAACATCACACAATCGGATTTCTCGGGATCACTGGTTTCTGCAAACCCACTCAATTTTATCTGGTCGGTCTCACTGGTGGTTCTAATGACTCTATTATTCTAATTCTCACTGAATCATAAAAACATAAATTTGGTAAGGCTTCCATATTTCGCATAAAATCAACAATTACATTTAGAACAACAAAGTTCGTAAAAATGGATTAAAAATAGACAGCTGACTCATCACCTTAACTCCTAGAACACACCCCGCCTGTTTACTGAGGGATCCTTAAAGCAAGGGTTCAGAACGCATCCTTTGATTTATGGAATGAATAAATCAAGAATAAGAAAATATACTTCTGAACCAATTATGTCAATTAAGAGTTCAACCCCACAACCTACATTAGATCCTCGCAAATGTAATCATCACAATACCAATTCTTCCCTATAAGGTTTTAGCCTTCCATTGCTAGATTACACATAACAAGAACAAGACGTTTAAACAAGTTCATTATGATTATAACCAAGAAAATGAGGAAAAGGAATTCAAACAATTATTTCTGCTTCTCTTCAAGTTCTGAAAGTAATGGAGCTTAGTTTTCAATGTTCTCTCCATAAAAACTGAGCTCATATAAACTATTATAAAGAAAAATTATGAAAAATCTACTCTAAAAACTACCAAAAAAATAAAAAATTTATTCCCTACTCTATCTTTACTGCCTCTATTTTCATTCTGCTCTCTCTTTTATGTGCCCTATCACTTCATATTTATAGTCCAATCATTGTTGGGCCATAATTCTAGGCAAATTTTGGGTACTTTTATGCAAGCCCACAAGATGATGTGTCGTGACACTGTCACCTTTCTTCTGTGTCTTGGGCATTGGCGTGATATTGTCGCAACACTATGCTAATGATTTTTCTTTGAAAATGAATTTAGACTATCGTAACACTAGTTTGAGTGTCACGACCTTCCCTTCAAGTCTTGTGTCGCCAAGGCCTGTTGTGACACTAATTCTTGTGATGCACAGCTATCATCCTCTATAGTAAATGTTGCTACACTAGTATGTGTGTCGCTAAACTATAAGTTGCTGATTGGTCTTTAGGGTTATCATGACATTGTCTTGACACTCCTTTTGAATGAATGTCGCGACATATTTTCGAGTGTCGCGACATTGTTCAGTTGTTTCTCCAAGGACTTTTCACTTTGGTGTCGCTACTCTAGTTGCAATGTCATGATAGAACTTTTGTTGTTTGGCTTCCTGCTATGTCACGAGATACATTGAGATGTCGTGACATTGATTGTTTCCTGCCTTAGTCATTTAAGCACCGTTTCTTTCTTTTTTCGCTTCATTTGCTTTACTACAAAACAGTAACTTTGATGAAGATTCCATAATTTTGTATTAAATTAACCATTAAGGCCTCAAATATGCATGCAAAAAGGGACTTAAAGTTATATGAGTTTCATGCTCATCATCAATGCCATATGGTTGAGTAAACCCCTTCGCCAAAAGGCGAGCCTTGAACCTTTCCACACTACCATCAGCCTTGTTTTTCACTAAGAATATCCACTTGCATCCAACAATATATTTATCAGGAGGAAGGGTGGTAAGTCCATGTTCCACTCTTTCCAAAAGCTTTAATTTCTACTAGAGTAGTTGTTTTTCATTTAGGTATTTGTAAGGCTTCAAGCATTGAGTTGGGAATTTAGACCTGATTTAACTTGGTCACAAAGGCTCTAAAGCTTAGAGACAACTTCACATAGGATAGGTGATTGTGAAGAGGGTGTTGTGTGCATGATCAAACACCCTTTTGTATTAAAATTTGTAGACTTAGGTCTGAACTAGAATTTGGAAGCAGATAATACAAATGAATTGAGGTGAGTTCAACCTTACCTTGCATCTTTTCATTGGAGCTTAGACCCAATGAAGGTTCTTGGTCATGCTGAGTTTGTACAGGTTGTGTTTGAACTTGTTCTTGATGTTGATTTCTCCTTGAGTAGACTTTAATTCCCTTGTTTATTGCACATTGGTTTGAGACAGTTTTAATAATAGGAATAGGACTCTGACTCGAAACATGAATAAGGCTAGAATTAATAGAGCCATTCTCTCGGCTACCATAAGAGGTGATTCAACTAACTCAAGAATGAGGAGAGGTGTTGATGATAGTGCTCTAGATGGTGGAGAAGTGGGAATTTATGGCTCAACAAGTGAATTCCAATCCCAATTTTGAGATTCCATTATCCTATTCTTCCTTGAATTGAGGAATTGGGGTAGAATGGTTGATGTTAAAAGAAGGTGACATTGATGGAATGAAAAAACCCCTTTGTTAGAGGGCAATATAATTTATGCCCCTTGTTGGGTGAATAACCAAGAATTATGCATCTAGTGGCCATAGGATCCAATTTACCCCATTGTTGTGCATGGATATGTATACAAGTGAAACAACCAAAGACCTTGAGTGGAATTAGAGTGATGAGATGAGAATTAGGATGTTAAAAGAAGGTGACATTGATGGAATGAAAGAGCCTCTTTGTTAGAGGGCAATAGAATTTATACCCCTTGTTGGGTGAATAACCAAGAAGTATGCATCTAGTGGCCATGGATCTAATTTTCCCCATTGTTATGCATGGATATGCATACAAGCGGAATAACCAAAGACCTTGAGTGGAATCAGAGTGATGAGATGAGAATTAGGAAAGGCTTCAAGAAGTGATTGGATTGGAGTTTTGAAGTTTTTAATGAGGAATCGTACGAGGATACTTTCAATTCCAAAATCTTTAAACATTCGAGGTGAACAAACATGAATTAGGAAACCTCAAGAAGGCGACGATTTTTGCATTCAGCCACACCATTTTGTTGGGGTGTGTCAACACAAGAACTTTGGTGAATTATGCCATGAATTCACAAATGATCACCTAGGGCTGAATAAAAGAAGTCTCGAGAATTATTTGTTTTGAAAACCTGAATGTTTTTCTTGAATTGATTTTGAATCATGACATGAAAGGTTTTGAAATTTTGACTAGTTTCCAACTTGTCTTTTATTAGAAATACCCGACTCAAACATGTGTGATCATCAACAAATAATTGAAACTAACAAGTCCATGTGATTTCTGCAATTCTTGAGACCCAAATATCATTATGTATGAGTGAAAAATGATGAGAAGATTTGTATGGTTGATATGGATGAGAACTATGTGTTTTGATAATCATCAGATATCACACAAAAATTTAAATTTTACGACAATAGAGATGAAAGAAGCCCTCTATGACAAGTAAAATTTTGATGACTTTAAGCAGAATTTTTACATCATGGCAACACTATCTTTAATAGAAAGAGGAATACTAGATGACTGATAATGTGATCTAATACACAACTACACCGCTTGAGATTTTTTTTCTATAACCACATGCTCGAGAAATAGCCCTGATGAAACTTCTAGTAGCATTGCTTACTACCCCCGAACCCGAATCCTAAAAAGAGAATGTAGGACTAGGTTTTGTGACAAATTGACAGTGCCAATGCTCACTACTTTAGTGCATGATCCATAAGCTATTCGAACTGCGATAGAACCCTTACATGGGCTATAAGTTGAGAGCAGGGGTCGATTTCTAGTCATATGATTTGATGCACTAGAATCAACAATCCATGTATTTAAGGATGCCATGGCTACACTAAGATCAAATAGATACTTTACTCTAAGAGCTGCACCTTGATCATAGTAAAGTCTAATTTTGTCGACTGACAAATTCAAGGACCTCCCGTTGATATTCGTAAAGGAGCTATGGAACAGCTTCAAAGAGGGAGATAGCTAGCCCACGACCGCTTGCTGCCTATTAAAAACCCCTTGTGCAGGTTTCTAATCGTGGGGGTTTTCGATGAGTCTTAAACTCATCTATTTTTAACCCATTTTCTCTCAAGGCTGCTTTTAAAGAATTTGTATATACTCAATTTATAATAAATTATGGAATATTCACCAACTTTTGTTTTGCAAGTTTTAATCTGAAAACGAGGAAAATCCCAAATAGAACAAGTGCCTTACAATTGTAGAAGCCCCATTATGACAGTAGCTCTGCCTGTCGATTAATCCCAAGGCACTGTAAGAACTACAGGTCATGATGAGGTCCAAACACCTGGGCAAGTTTACACCCGCCTTACTTCGTTTCATTCTATTTTACACACAAGTGCATATCGCCTCTATATATGATTTTTGGGTCTTTTGGTGCATTGTTGTGTGAATACAGTGGTTTTTGAAAGCTTCATGGTATATGAAGAAGAAGAAGTGAAGACCAAAGACCAATGTCGCTGATATTCCAAACGGCTATGACATTCCAATGTCGCGACGCTTTGGTCACAAAAAGTCAAAGCCAAAGAGCAACCACGTCGCAACGCTCCAACACTGACGCCTATGACGCTCCAACCGCCGACCTTACACGCTGATTCCCGATCGCAATTACAAAAAGCACAGAGACCCAATTTTCGAGGTATCGAGCGACGTATGAACAAGGAGCGTAACACGGCAGAGCGACCGAGAGATCTGTAAAACCCGTCTTCAGATTTCCTCGAACTATCAATGATTTATAACTATGCCTGTAATAACTTCATACGCTTAGACGATCGGCTGTTAACCGCGCTGTATGGATTATTTAATTATATTTTGTTTAGTTTATCTTGCTTGTTATAATTCAATCATTGTTTGGTATCCGAGACTGAGATAAGGACCCTGTAAGGATCTGAGTGTAGCGACACTCGTCAATCAATGTAGACATCCTGGCTTTCATGTGAGACAGCTGATTAGTGGTCTGTTACAAGCATTTTTGTATCTAAGGCCTGGGTAGAGATGCAATCTAACCCTACTGGTGAGATAGGTGGATATACCTCGAGAGAGGATATCTCGTAGGCACAATCACCCCATCAACAAGAATTCATTAATAGACTGGTTAAGAATTTTCTAAGACAACCATCAAATGTGGCAGGGGAGGCAAAAAACCTTATTTTTCACAGCACTATGTCATTTAGATTTAGTTTAGTTCTACTTAATAGAATTGTTAAATCTTAAGTCCTGTAATATTTGATAGATTAATCTTAGGCCAAATACACTCTCCTCGTGGATCGATATTCATACTTAAACACCATATTCATTGGATACGATAAGGGCAGAATGGCGCACATAGCGCTTTACCCAATGATAAGAATTATACATCACGCTTTATGCTTATCATGCGTACTAACAATCAGATAGTCACAACAAAGCTGGATGAACCTAAGGCAAAAGAGAATCTCTCACACGGCAAAGAATTCTTATGCTTTAACATGCTAAAGAAGAATAAACATTACTGTCACGGCACTTTAATTTTTGTCTCGACAAAGGATAAAGTGATTCGTACACTTAGGTGAGCTAGAATCAAACAAAATCAGGTATCCTGTTCCTCCTACGCCGTATCAAGCTAATGCGCAAAGAGTAGCTGCCCAGGTCAACACGTGGATGGGTTTTCTTCATAAATGATTTGAAAGAAATCAAAACCGTACTAAATTGATTTTGGGGTTTAAGTTAAAAACAAGTAATGTGGGTTGCAAACTGGAAAATAAATAGAAGAAGTGGCAGAAAAGAAACTCTGAAGTCTGTACACTGGTTAGGGTTTTGTGGCAACAAACATGTCCTGAGTCTTTTCTCAAGGTCAGAGCATGATATAGTCATTTCCTAACCTGATCTTCATTTAGCTTAAACACGCAAACCTTATGATTTTCCCTTTGAAAATACACTTAAATGGGCATAAATGTTCCTAATGGGTGAAAATGACATCTCAAAAACCTAATCCACGATAATCCAGTAGGAGACACCATCTACTCAAATTTGACCAGTGAAAGTATCCATTGAACCTGAAAAGCTTGCCAAATACACATTAAAAGCAGAGTATGCTTAAGAGATTTTAACCTAAGTGAGAAGGTTAATCAACAACCATGGGCCAAAGAAAAGAAAATGTAGAGATCTTATGCACTTCCAAACTCAAGTGTTCCGCAGTCAGCCCCAAGAGAAGAGGCCTGGTCAACCACCTCTGAGCTTGTCATCCCGAGAAAGCCAGCTGAGAAAGGAGAGAAAATGAGAGAAAAGGGAAAACGTGAGAACTGAGCCCTAATTTTATTTACAAACAAAAATCGCCTCCTCTCATCAAAGGTATACAAATTGGCTTGCAGCCTTACAAACTAAGTGAAATACCATCCAACTGTAAAACATAAGTGAATAAAACAAGGGTACAAAAAGGAGAAAACTAAAATTGTAGCAAAACAAAAAGTGCGTGAAATGCAGGAGAACACGCAACGCAGGATGCACAAGCATCGAGCTGCGGTAATAAAGGCTCGCATGAGAAGCTTCCTCAAAGGGTGTTTTCTTATTCTGCCTTCCTTCTTGATCTTGACTGTTGAGTTTGACTAGAATTTCGTGTTTGGATCGACTCAGCAATACTTCCGCATAATTAGCTCGCAAACCGCAAATTTGCCAAAATGCGATCAGTAGAATAACAGGGACTTTAATGTGCAAATCGGGTTAATTACATGATTAGTACACAAAGCTCAAACCTATAATAAATAGGTTCAAAATAGTACTTTGGGCAATTCAATCACACCTCAACCTACATACTTCTGGGTCCCTTACAATGTAAGAAAGAAAGAAGAGCATACAAACCATAACAAACATGTTATAAAAAGGCTTGTACTCAAAAAGGAATGAGTAATGCCTAACCCTATAAGAATAATCACGTCGGTCCAATAACTATCATGATGAGAATGAAGCCATGTAAATTGAGTATTAAAAGGTTCTTCAGAACAACAAGAGTCCCACCAAAATCTAAGTGTTTCTGTTTTGATCACTCAACAATAAACTCCGTCAAACTCCGCACTCCCAACCAGCTACAAACCACGACCCAGCATGCTAACCAACCTAAATAGATCAGGACCCACCTCTTATTCCATTACCCTTATGCTGTAGGGTGTAATGCCGAGGAATCGACCTCACCAAAGTCCATGTAACTGGGATCTACCGATGACTCCCAACCAATTAAGGCTTAGTATGGCACCAAGTCATAAGGATCTTTCGACCACAAACTCTACAGTTTCACTCCCTGACTCGAATGATTTCGAGACTCCAAAGACCTACAACTTGCTAAACTCCACCCATCCACCCATGTAACAAACACTTAAGTCTCGTGACCCAACCGCTGAAGGTTTGTGGCACCTGCTTTAAAGGCTTTCGCCATGCACCCTGACCGTACTGTGTTTCTAAGGCAAAGTGTTGCAATTTTTTTATTCTTTTTCTTTCTTTTATTTTCTTTTCTTTCTTTTCTTTTTCTCGCTTTTTCTTCTTTTTCTTTTTCCAATGTGGGTCCATAACCTATTAAAGGTGGCTTCAATGAAACTAGGTAGGTTAGTGCAAAGTAAAGAGGTTGTAGTTTTTTCAAATTTATCATTAAACCACGCATTGTGTGGTTAGCTACAGGTGGAAGAAAATAAAGCAAAGAAGAATTTAAACTAATCATCCACTAATTATGCATGGAACCAATCTAACATCAATATAATTTGACAAAGTTTCAATTTTTCAAATCATGTGTTAGGCAACATACAAAAATTTTCAAGGTAAAACCCAACCAATTTTTGAAAGTAAGCCGTAGTATAACAACTTTATAGAAAGGGGACCCAGCAAGCCACTGAACATCACAAAAATGGGCTTGCTCAAAATGATACAAAAGAATAAATACAAAACCATTTCCCTTTGCTAACTCTCCCCCAACCCAAACATCCTGTCCAAATGAGGCTCGGATTTGAAAACAGAAGGAAGTGTTACCTCCTTGATGAGATGTGATCATTTCTGGATAGGTGACTTCGCAAGCTTTCCATCGACACGTTATTCACTCCGTTTGGGCTTCAAATGAACAAGTTAGGGGAAGAAAAGAGAGAAAAAAGGTGACCAGTTGGACCATTTTTAAAATTACACCTTCATAAAAGTGTCAAAAATGTTCTTTCTGGTCATATTTGATTCTAGAGTTCCTAAGCCTTCCAATCCGCATCAAGAACTTCAAAAACGGAGTCTTGATGGTGCTAGAGCGAAACAAATTGGAGGTTAAAACTGTAAGTATATGAAAATTTTCGCTATGAATAAGTAATTTTCAAGTAATAAATTTTCACTATGTCTCATAAATGAAATTTTTTGATTTTTCTAGATTTTTTTAATCAAATAAAATAATTAATAAATAAAAATAAAATAAAATAATAAAAGAATAAAAATAAAAAATAATAACATTTTTTTTTTTAAATTTTAAAATATATATATATATATATATATATATTTTTTTTAGAGACAAAAAATTTTTTAATATATAATAAAAAAAAATTTAAAGATAAAAATAAATTTTTTTAATATGTAAAGAAAAACAAACGTTTTTTTTTTTTAATAATATATATATATATATATATATATATAATATAAAATAAAATAAAAATAAAATAAAATGAAACACTGTGCATGTTTTGTTCCAGAGTGGAAGCCATCATCGCTGATTTTCAAGTAGGTCGTAAGATTTCGCTAAGCTACGTAAATGCACTGCTTCCTAGCGAAATTCATCTAATTTCGCTTGTTCCGTTCAAACTGCAGTTAGCGAAATTTCGCTAGTTTAGCTTAAAAATTTAATCTATAGCTTAAATTTTCGCACTAAGACTAAAATTTTCGCTTATAGAAGGCGGAAACTTCCCCTCGTATTCTGCCGCTGTCGATTTTCAATCCAAAGCCTAAAATTTGCACAACAACCTTAAAAATTAATGCAAGAAAATTAAGAAAAATTCGCGTAAGAGTAAAATTAATCTAAAACATAAATTAACTAAAATTAGAGAAAATCTAAAAAGAAAAATTAAAGAAATCAAAATAAAATACGATAAAATAAAACAAAACAAGAAAAATTAAAACAAAAAGTGGGGAGCGAAATGCCGGTGTTCAAGTGCCTAACCCGATCCAAGACCCGAATCCAACTGGCCAGGCACGCACATGTGACCACACAACGAAATTCATGCATTAGAGTGTAGTGGCAAAGCTTGTAACATTGGCCAGCTAACTTGAATTTTTGATGATATGCAAAGGATTTGGTCGACTTATGGTTAGAAGGTGTGCCGCATGTGTTGATTTTGGTCAGAGGCCATATAATAATCGGGCAAAGGTGCTATTTTCGGGGTCAGGGCAGTTGGCATTAGGATCCAACCATGAGGATCGGGTCAGCTGATAGGTTCAGGGCTCTTCCCTCGCTTCCCACCTCCCTCGGCCCCCTTGTCATAATTCCTCAAAGGAGCTTCCACTCGGGTTCCCGCAACAAATCCTCCGGTCGCCTCGCCCACTCTCCCCAGTAATTCCTCCTTCGATGAACAAGCCGATCAGCCGCCTTGAAATGGAGCACCGTGTGTCAGCCCAATTTCGGCCCCACTTCACTTTGAAGTCCATCACCCTCTTGTTTACATTGTTTTCCATAGTGTCAATTTTCTCTCGACTTAATTGAGCATCGATCAGTCCTCCTGTGTTTCCACAAAGTTACCCACTAGTCGGGTAAGGTCCAAAATGGCTTGCCTAATTCGGGAGAAATTAATTGTGGTGGCTGAGGTGGTTGAGGAGTCGAGGTAGTATACCGTGGAGGCACCATGTAGGAGGGTGCACTCATCCAATGGTCTCAGAGTCCTCATGGATCTAGTGTGGCTTTGATTTCTCTCCCAAGGTAGCCGATTTTGCCATACGAGGTTCCTTAAGTAGTCCCTTATTGTCATATATGCCTCAGGTTACTTCGATCAGATTAAGCCAAGTGTGGGGGTTCCATTTTCTCTCGGGCCAATTTTCTCACGTAACTCAATCATGGTTTTAGAATTTTTGATCCATTAAATGGATTCCGCAGAAGCGTGGCAACCTAAAAATAGTCCAAAGAACAACTTTTTTTTTTTTTTTTTAAAAAAACTAAATGAAAATGACAAAAGAATATAAAAGAATTCACCAAAGACCGTGATGAGTGGATCACAAGTGTTCCATTAGCTTCACAAATGCACTAAGGCACCATCCCCTAATCCATTTATTTGGATTCGCGGCACGGTAGGGTGAGCGAATCAACAAAATTTGTATCCTGTTCCTCCTACCGCGTGAGTCAAGCTACTACAAAGATAAATGTCTAGGCCGAAATACTGTGATGAGTTTTTCGTATTAAAATGATTCGAGTAAATCAAAACCGGTGAATTAAATTCGATTTCGGGGTTTGATTAAAAACAGTGGGTTGGTGGGTTGCAAACTGAAAATAAAATGAAGAAAAATAAGAAAAGAACTCCTCAAGTCTCGTGCCACTGTTGTTGTGGTTTTGGGCAACAAACATGTCCTCTGTCTTTCTTCTATTGGGAGCATGACATATAGTCATTTCGAACCGGATCTTCATTTAGCTTTAAATACTAAACCCTATGATTTTCCTTTGAAAATAGCATTTAAATGGGCATAAATGTTCCTAACAAAGGAAAACACATCTCAAAAAACCCTAACTACTCGATAACTAGTAGGAGATAATCCATCCTGAGTCTCAATGGATCTAGTGAAAGTATCCATTGAACCCAAAAAAGCTTAAGCAATACATTAAAGAGAGCATGCTTAAGAGATTTTAACCTAAGTGAGAAGGTGAACCTAAACAACCATAAATGCGCATGCTAAAACGCAGGACCGTGCGTTACCTCCAAACTCAAGGTACGCAGTCGCCCTCTTCAAGGAGGAAGAGGGCCTAGTTAACCATCCTCTGAGTTGTCATCCTCGTAGGAGTGTTTGGTAGCTGAGAAAGGAGAGAAATGAGAGAAAAGGAAAACGGGAGAACTGAGCCCTAATTTTATTTACGTTAGAAAAATCGCCTCCCTCCAATGCTAGGGAGAAATGGCTTATGAAATTTTTACAAACTAAGTGAAATACCATCCAATCCAAACATAAGTGAATAAAACAAGGGTAGAAAGGAGAAAAACCAAAAAATTGTAGCAAAACAAAAAAGTGCGTGAAATGTGAGAATGATAGCTCAGGATTTGCACAAGTGTCGGAGCTTGCAAAGTGCTCGCATGAGAAGCCTCATAGCTGTGTTTTTCACATTTCATTTTCTTCCTTCCGCGATCTTTGATTTGAAATGCTGAGTTTGACTAGAATTCTTCGTGCTTGGATCGACTCAACAATTTCGGCATAATTAGCTCGCAAACTCGCAGAAATTTGCCAAATGCACTACCAAAATAAGAGGACCTTAATGTGCAAATCGGGTTAATTAGCATGATTAGTACACAAAAAGCACTCAAAACCTATAATAAATAGGGTTCAAAATAGCACTTTTTGGGCACTAATCATAAAGGCAAATGGGAAAGAAAATTTGTCATGACAATCTTTCCTCTATTGCAACATAAAAGGCTGAAGATTAACATATGAACTCTATCGCAACAAAAGATAGCTCTGTCACGACAGAAAATGGCAAAAATATAACACAAGTCAGTTGAGACAAGTGTTTTTATGTTGCGACAAAGTTTTCAGCATGGAACCAGCTTAAGAAAGAAGAGTCATGGAGACAAAGAAAATCTTGTCGCAACATAACATTCAAAGTTCACAACATTGAGCAACAAAATCTCTGTCGTGACAAAGATTATTTCTGTTGCGACAAAGATTATTTATTTCGTGACAAACAAAACATAAGGGGGTTCAATCCTCTGTCGTGACAAGAAGTTAAAGAAGGCAGAAGCTCTATCGCGACAAGGTAATCTCTGTCATGACAATAAAAGCTGCAGACTGATAGAATTCTATCACGACAAAAGAAAACTCAAATAATGATGAATCAAAAGAAAATGTGAGAGATTTAGCCGTCGCATGTCGCGAACAAAGCTTTCCAAGGGTCTGAACGGCTACTGAAAGAACAAGGACAAGAGAAGAAAAGTCTATCGCGACAAAGGAAAACTCTATTGCGACGAAAACTGTTGAGCAACCAAAGAATCTCGTTGGCGACCATTAATACCCAAATACATATTTCGAGCCCGCCAGATAATGCAGTTTTAAACACTTTTTGTGTACTAATCGACTTTAATAACTCAATCAGATATATCATCCCAACTTGCTACTAATCATATTTTGTAGCTATTTTTAGTAGTTTTACAGGTCAAATGCCTCATTATCTTTAGTTCGATTCAAACACGATGAACCTGAGCCGAATTCGAAGATGCATGATCGAATCAGAGGAAATTTGAGCAAAATACCAAGAATGAGCTCAAGAGGAAATTTTGCAGCTGCGAAAATTGTGAACTCCGCAAATTCTAGCAACATCAAGCCTCCCACCTCGTTGTTGACTGCCACCCGCTTGTGGTTTTAATACAAATTGCCCTTGATGTAATTTTTTGATTCATTTGCACACTTTGTATTTTTAGTACCGAGCACCTATATAAGCTCGCTTCATGCTTGTAAAATCAATCAACTTTCACTCCATCAATCACCAATAAAACTACACTAAGCTTCCTCTCGCTTGGTCAGTGATTTTCTCTCCTTTCTTATTTTCTTGTATTTTTCGATAGCCAAACAATTTCGATGATGACAAATCAAGGGATGCTCTGGCTAAACCCTCATCCTTGAAGGGAAGGCCACTCGGTGTTGGTTTGGTGCAACCGCATGTTCTCATGCTTTTCATGCATGTTTAAGGGTATTTCAGGTTTTTAGTTTCTCACCTTAGGTTAAACTTAGACATGCCTCCTAACGTGTATTCGCAAGATTTTCGGTCGCATGATATTTATCACTAGATCCACCGACGCCCGCTAGTCAGTTCCCATTAGTTAACGTAGGTAGGCTTCGAGATATGTTCTCACCGTTAGGGACATTATGCTCAATCAAATTCCATCTTTCAAGAGGAAAACTTTGGGTTTAGGGTTTGCTAAATGAAGATCCGGTCTGTAAACGTACTATATGTCATGATCTCCAACGCTAGGAAAAAGACCAGGACATGCCTTAACCTAGAATCCGGCCTGAAGGTCCCACACTTCATGCGTGGAATTCTCTTTAACTTTTCACTTCAATCTATTTCAAGTTTTCAACCATTCACACTGCTACACAAATCCTAAATCCAAAGAGGAAACAATTACTTCAATGCACTAACTCCTTCTCTCACGAAGAAAACCCATCCTCGTGTTCTAATCTTAGAAATTAATTATACTACAAGAGCTTTGCTACGCTAATAGTAGAATCCTAGGATATAAATTTTACTGATTCAACACCCATCGCTTAAACGAATCAATATTACGGATGAGTCTTAGTTGAGAAAGAAAAGCTGTGAACTTGTGATTCCTATCACAAGTTTTGTGAAATCTCATTTCTTTTATTTTACTATTTTTCCCACTTCATAGCTCACTACAGGAAGCTGAGTCTTAGGAGTTTGAAAACTTTACTGTGCGTGATCAAGTTTTCCCTATATTGATTCTAGCTAATATTAACCTTTTAGGTAGCCTTGTTTTTGTCGGGTTTCTTATTGTTGTGTGTTCACAAAGTACTATGCGTGATAGAAACACCCAGCGCATTGAAGGCTAAGTGCTCCATCAAACAAGGGTGTGAAATCGCTTTGCACACCAACTTTAATGGAGATCTCACTCTGAAGAGTGTAGCAGAGCTAACAGTCTAGGGAACCCAATGCCTACAAATCAATGAGGGATCACATACACCCACCAAGGGTGAGTGCACCCTCTTGCATTATACCCCCTACTGAAGATGTGGCAGCTGGTAGCCTTATCCTGCCCCCCCAAGCTCCCTACTTTTCACAGATAAAACAAAACTATACACACACATCTGAGATTTGAGAAGTTTGTATGACTTTCAAGTGAGGGTGCATTTGATATGGACTTGCTTAAGATGGTTCTCCTTCGACCTCAAAGACAAAAGCCACTTTGTTTAATTCATTAAGGCCAAGGACCATCGTGAACTCGGGCCGAAATAAGTAGAAGAATTTTGAAGAAGTTCTTCAGCGCTCAAAGACAACAATTTGAAGGAGGCAAAATCTACACTTTGTACCATGACGCCAGAAATTTCGCACCGGAAAGGTATCTGAGACCATCAATGCATGCCCACACCATGGCTTCGACACGTGGATGTCGGGTCAACCATTTTTATGATGGAATGTCCCCTTCCATGAAACAACTCTTAGAAATCATGTGTGGAGGGGACTTCCTCAGCAAAAATCCAGATGAAGCCATGGATTTCCTCAACTATGTTGCTGAGACCTCCAAATCTTGGGATGAACCAAACTTCTGTGGAAACCGACAGCATACATAGCTACCAAAGGGAACCCAAGGGGAGTGCATTTATTCACCGATGCAGGATGTGGAACTAAAGGCTGCTGCCCACCCTGGAACGTATGATGGAAGAACTTGAACAAGAGAAACCAGCGGAGGTACTAGCAAAGGATCGAGACATCTATGCCCGCCAACCATGTTTCAACTGGCCAATCTACTACCATCAAGGAGAACATTATCCAATTTCTTCCTCAGTAAGGGATTTAATGGTTGAAAATGCAAATGTTGTGGGCCAAAATAGGCCACCAATTGATGCCCAATATGGCAACACCTATAATCCCAACTGGAAGAACCACCCTAACCTAGCCTGGAAGCCTAAAACCTCCTAGATATTTTCCTCAGCACATTAGCAAAGAATGCATCCACCTCTCAGGGCTAATAGCCACGAACCTCATCACCTGTTGAGCAAGCTATCATGAATCTGGAGCAAGGTGGTGGGGAATTTTGTAGAGGAGCAAACTATCAATGCTCGATAAAAACCAAAAGAATAGAAATGTAGAAAGCTCCATGGACAAAAGAATTGACGGGCTCCATAAGCCTAAATCAAAAATTGATACCCCGCATTCATCCATTAGCAAGATGACTAATCTAAGAATATGCAGAGAAAGGAGATTCCTTCCCACACCCGCCTAACTTAGGAGCGCATGAACTAAGCTATGCCGTTGAGCCTCGTAATTAAAATGGATGAAGTTCCAGCCATTATCACTGAGGATTGGTAAGGAAATTGAGCAACCGGTGCCCAAACCTGTACGAAATACCAGAGAACAAGAGGAAGTGGAGCCAGAACACATATTCATTAAAGAGGATTCAATGAAGGAAAGCATGCCTCCTTCATTTCCCCAAGCACTGAGAGGCAAAAAGAAGGCTTCTAAGCAAGAAGGCATCCTGGAAGTGCTAAGGCAGGTAAAGGTGAACATCCCACTACTCGACATGATCAAACAAGTTCCAACCTATGCTAAATTTCTAAAGGACTTGTGCATCATCAAATAGGGGTTGGGCATTAACAAGAAGGCCTTCCTAATCGGGGGAATGCCGCTAATCATCCAGTGCAAAACCTCGTGGAATACAGCACCTGTGATCCCCACCATCTCGCCAACACGGGTGGACCCTACAGACAAGGCAATCGCTAGACTGGGAGCTGTCAACCTACTGCCATACTTAGTGTACAAGCAATTAGGTTTGGGGGAGCTGAAGCCTACCAACATCACCCTATCCTTAGCAGATCGATCAGTGAAAATACCAAAGGGGATAGTTGAGGATGTCTGATTCATGCCACAATAGGTGTTATGAATCAACAAAATAACCTAAATTACTCCTACTGCTGTAGCATAACTATTGCAGTATAGCGGCTAGGATCGAACACATGGATGATTTTTCTTCATACCAAATGGTTTACAGTGAGATTAAAACCGATGAATTTCAGTTTTGATTTGGGGTGTTGTTAAAAAATGAAGGAGAGTCGATCGCTTGCAGTCAGCACAACAAGTAAAAATGTAAAATAAGGCCTTTAAAGCGTCGGGTCTTTCGGTTAAGTCTCTAGGGTAAATGAGGATTTCCAGGGTTCTTTCCTCGCTTTGGAGAGGGTGACCTATAGTCATCTCCCGAACCGGATCTTCATGTAGCTATAAAAACTAACCCTTATTAAATTTCTCTGAAAATGGCATTCACTAGCCATTAATGTTCTCACGGCAAACGAGTTCCTTCGACTCATGGCCATACTGGTACAAATGGTAACTAATGAACATCACAAGATCTAGTAATAAGCATCAAGTGAGCACTAAAAGATTACCAAGTACTGACCATTCAACATGAATCGAAGGGATCTAAACCTAGAGTAAAAGGAGAACATGGATGATAGTGAGTACCTACGTGAAAAACGGGGAACTCCTCATTTTGCTCTAGATCTTGTGCCCAATGACCCTCTACTTCAAGGAGCAAGAGGTTCTAGCCGCTCATTCTCCGAGTTGTCATCCTCAAAGGGTGTTTGGTAGGAGAGAAAATGAAAAAGAAAATGAGAGAAAGAGAGAACTGAGCTTCCCCGAGCTTCCAAAGCCAATATTTACAATAAATGAGCAAAGTCCTTTTCAAAGTCTTAAGGTTGATTTATACCCAAATTTCATTACAAATTACTAAAAAACTACAAATCCAACACTATTACAAGAGAATGGGGAAGAAATACAAAGGAGAACAAAAAGATCAAACGAGTTTCAGGATGAATAAAGTGGGCAAGAGTCGTGGAATAGTACGAGATAACAAAGGTTTGAACTAAATTTCGCAGTTCTGACTTCACTTTGCTCTTCTTTCCTTCTGGGATCCGATCTGCAACGATGAGTTCAACTCGTTCTTCAGGTTTGAATCGACTCGACAATTTTGGCTTCGACATTGCAAAAACTACAAAAATTAGCCAAAAATGCGCATCAAAGAGAATAGCAGGGACCTTAATGTGAAAATCGGGTTAATTAGAATGATTAGTACACAAAAAGTACTCAAAACCTATAATAAATAGGGTTCGAAATAGCACTTTTTGGGCACTAATCAATGTCTTGGTGAAGGTAGACAAATTCTCTACTATCTTCCAGGATTTCGTGTTCTTGGAGCAGAGCACGGCGTAGAGCACTTAACCAAGTGCCCATCATAATTTAGGGAGGCCATTTTGGCCACATCTAATGCTATAATCAACTGCCTGAACGGGTCATGCAGCCTCACCTTCAAGAACAGACATCGGAGCTCAACATTTTCTACTCGAGCAACAAGGATAAACCAAATGGTGAAGAGGAGCGTAAATTAAGAAGTCCTGCTTGCTGGCACTGTGTAGGAAAGCATAGTGCTTAAGAACTGTAGGAAGAATTAACAAAGAACCAAGAAGCAAGAATTTGCTGGATCAACTACATCACTATCCTTCCCGCATCTATCATTCCACCAAAGACCACCGAGTGTGATGTTTACCACCAAGGAGCGTAGGTTTAATTCAATCAAGCAAAGAAACCACATCAAGTAAAGTAAGAGTGGGCTTCCTCCCAGACCCTCCATGAAATCTCTTTGGTGTATTAATCGGGAGTGGTTCTCAAGTAGAATCGGAAACCACCAAATTTTGATCGATTTTGCTTTATTTTATTTTAGTTTTTAATTTAGGATTTTCATTAATATCCTTTAATTTCAAATTGTAAATTTCCAATTTTCAAGTTTATCTTCTCATAATTTTGGTCTTGTGTTGTCAGCAGGTGTTCTAAAGGTCGGGGGAGCAAAATTTTGTTCGAGAATTCCTGTGTTGCAAATTCAGCAGAAAAATTCGCAGCCCGTAGACACCGTTCAACTCACCCCGCTTCGTCGCAACTCTTCATTTGCTCGCAACCTCTTCGCTTCACACTCCCGCAATGAATCTGTACTAACCATCTAATTAATGGTCACTAATGACATTAATTACCAATGTCTTCCCACCTACCCCCAACCCCTATTTAAACCCCATTTTCCCTTCATTTTCATTTCACATATCATCCTTCCAGTTTCTGAACCTCCCTTCTCTCAAGTTTGCTCTCCTTCAAGCCCGTCAATGGCGAAGACTCGAGGGGCTCATTCTTCCTGGCCATGCAGCGCCAGTGGTCCCACTCCCGCCGACCTCCACTCCAGAGCCGTTGCCTCCGACCCCAACCTCGCCCGCCGGCCTAACTCCCCCCGGCCGCAGGGCCGGCGCCCATGAGCTCCTACCGTGGCGCCCTTCACCGCCGCACCGCCTCCCCGCCCAACCACACCCGTGGTCCCACCGCCGGCTGATGCCAGGGCTCCTCCTCCGTGGCCCCCCGCCCGCAGGAGATAGCATACCTGCCACCACCCGCCTACCCCATCGCAGATCCCAGCCAAAATGGAAACACCGCCCAAGAGAGGGTCTGTGACTTCAAGCCTGTGGGAGTCATCCACTGACCTCGTGCCATCTCACCGCCTCATCGTACTGCCGAGCCCTGCACTCTATCCCCGCATCCATTATCGCGCTTATTTCCTCCCTTGCACTCTATCCTGAATGTTGGATCGTAGAGGGAGCAGGGATTTCCACGGGAGGTTTACTATGACCGCATTTTCTCAAGCGAACCCGAGCTTCGAGACCAACATCCTCATCGCGCGTATACCATTTGACTGCTCATGACGCCACACAATCTATTATCTGATAGTCAACTGACGATCATACGACATCGCCCGCAGCTAACCCGATCGCTTCAGATTTTTTCCATCGACGCCCAACACAGTATACGGGCCTCGTACATCACGCCAGCTCCATCCGCTGCTGGTCCTCAAGAACAGAAACACTATAGGATAAAGGTCTCATCCTTCCACCAGAGATGGTCCACTTTTCTCCATGGACGCCGTACTAGCTGTGATCACATTTTCAAAGCACTCCCACAACAGATAAGCTACTGCACTACATTGGAGGTCTAATATGCTCTGCTCCAAAGATATCACTGGGAGGGAGAGGAGCTATTTTCTGGGAGGCCTACATCAGATTTTAGAGGGCTTCCGTTCACCGGCAGAGCTGACAGACGCCCTTATTTCACTTCCCTATGACAGGTCCACCGCCGTAGCTCTACCGCCGAGTCCATGCCTCCTATTTCCATGACTGTCGCGTGCAATATTATCAGTCTCGCCTGAGCTTAACTGAGCCGTCGTCGCGGTCAGGAGGCCACCGCATCGACACTGCATGCTAGGCTCAGGCCTTCACTCTCCCCCAGATCGACGAGGACGAGCCTACTACCGATATTCATAAGGGGACCCGGCCCCAGAGCCAGACACCGGCAGCCTCCCACTAGTCATCAGCCTCCACCCAGTCCTTCAATTTCCACCCACCACCCAGCGGCCACAGCCTAAAGACTGTCTGGCGTGCCCTCTACCCCCGTAGAGCCTCTTCACCCTACGGCCACTACTCTGGCCAGGGTAGCCGGGCCGAGCACCTCCGGGCACGCCCCACAACACACACCTTCTGCACTGTGGACTTCCTCGACTATCATGGAGGCGGTCCGCATTCTCCGCCGCACGCAACATCATTTACAGCCTCTTCCTAAGCCACGCTCAGAGATGATGGCTCGCACCGAGGCCAGCCAGGGGCACAAAATCAGCCATCCTCATGCGTACCCGTGAGCCATACTCGGGCCTCCCCCTCATTGCCCCCCTCGCATGCCCCGGCCAGCCCCGCGATCCCTCCCTCGTCAGATCAACCCCCACCATCACCGAAAATCCTCGATGTCGCAAATGCAGTCAAAGATCACCCACTTCACCAACAAACATTCCTCAAATTTCATCCATGCCGAGGATGATTATTCTCCGTACCAATCGACAGAGGCACCTCCACTAACTTTGCCCCACGAGAGTTAGTGTTTGAAGTGATGTTCATACTAGACTCTTAGTTTTCATTGTACCACATGCCCAAAGAAGCCCATTTTGTATATTTAGAGGCTCGATGTTTACTTTTTGAAAAGCTGAGAATTTTGTAAATACAATCATGATATATACAATACACCATTTTTCTACACTTTTCAGATCTCATTTCGCCCTATATTTGTGGTTCAGCCTTCCTGAATTGAAAAGTCAAGACTATGCTTCCAACAATGCTAGACTAGTTCCATGCTTGATTGAGTTGTCGGGGTTAGTTAAAGATCCCGTAATCAACCCTTGTCTTCCACCATTATCTGTACCCACACACACAGCACATCGGGCTGTCGCATAGTCAGAGAAGCTTCATATCCCCTTTACTTTGCAAACCGACCTTAGCTTCGTTGGACGCCTATAACAGGTTGTTCCCAAGAAAGAAGGCCAATGTGTCTTCCAAAAGAAAAGAAAAGAAAAGAAAAAGAAAAGAAAAGAGAATAAAGCCGCAAATGGCGCTCAAACCCGAGCACCTGGCCCGAGGGGTCTACTACGAAAGCCTTTAAAGCCCAGGCCCTAAACCAATTAGCTGGAGTCACCACCTAATGCTCGCATGGGTGGATGGGTGGATTTTAGCGAAGTTGTAGGTGCTGGATTCTCGAAATCATTCAAGTCCTGGTGAAACCCAGAGTTAAGTGGTCGAAGATCCTTTTCACTCGATGCCTTAAGCCTTAGCTCAGTCTGAGTCACTAAGGATCCTCGTTATTAATCTGACTTTGGTGAAGTCTTAGTTTTGATTGCAACTGCCAAATACACCATTGAAGTGTGCAATAAGAGTGGAACTAAATCTATTTATGGTCATCACCAAGGTATCAAGTGCATTTAATGTGAAGCAGAGTAGCTAGTAAGCCTTATCAGATAACTAATCACCAAAACACTTTAGATTTCTTTTGGTGGAAGTTCAAAGTTGATTTACTTGTTAGACATCGCTTGCAAACTTGTCCCTGTATGGCACTCTTTCTCCCAAGTTGGTTTTATGCAATGCCCTAAACTTACACCAAGGTAAGGTATCACTTTATACACACTTTCAAAAGACAATCCATTGCGATACATATAAACAGATGATCTTCCTTCTTTTTTATCACGTTATGATCAGAAATGGTCGTGGGGGAGATTAGGCACCAAATGAATGCTATTTGTTTCAGATAATGCAAGGTTTTAAACACTTTTCAGGTACTAACTGAATTTTATTTAACCCAATGATGGTATCAACCCGACTTTGGCATCAGGGATCATATTTCCTCTTTTGTAGCTATTTCTAGTAGTTTTTGCGTCAAATGCCTCATTATCTTCACGATCAAACACGATGAACTCCGAGCGACCAAGATGCATGATCGGCAGAAAATTGAGCAAAATATCAATATATGGAGTCAATGAACTCCTACAGTGGTTGCGATACTGTGTTGGCAAATTTCGCAACACTCGCCTCCCACTTGTTTCAACGCTGAATACTCAAGCAGGGTTTTATACAAGTTTTCCCTTGATGTAATTTTGGTTCATTTGCACACTTTTGTAATTTCCTTAGTACTGAGCACCTATATAAGCTCAGTCATGCTTGTAAAATCAATCAACTTTCACTCCATTAATCACCAATAAAACTTCTGGCATCTAAGCCTTTGCCGTTGGTGATTTTCTCCCTTTCTTATTTTCTTGTTTTTTCGTAGCCAAACACCCTCGATGATGACAAATCAAGGGATGCTCGGCTAAACCCCTTGATCCTTGAAGGGGAAGGCCACTGCGTTGGCTTTGAGGCAAACCCATGTTCTGTCGCTTTTCATGCATGCATCAAGGGCATTTGTGAGTTCCTGCTTTCTCACCTTAGGTTAAATCTCTACACATGCCTCTCCCTAACGTGTATTTAAAAGTTTTGGGTTCATGGATACTTATCACTAGATCCACTCGCATGCCAGCTTAGTTGTCTCCTATTAGTTACTATAGGGTAGGTTTTTTAGATATGTTCTCACCGTTAGGGACATTTATGCCCAATCAATGCCATCTTTCAAGAGGAAAACTTTTAGTATTTTTAGGGCTTTAAAGCTAAATGAAGATCCGGTTCGGGAAATGACTATATGTCATGATCTCCAACACTAGGAAAAATACCCGAGGACATGTCGGTTAACTTAGAATCCTAAGCCCAATGGCCTGAGACTTCAAGGAATTATCTTTTAACTTTTTACTTTAATCTATTTCAAGTTTTCAACCATTGACACACCGTTTTTCACACAAATCCTAAAAATCCAAAGAGGAAACACCATTTTCAATGCATTGTAACTCTTCTCTCATGAAGAAAACTCATCTATGTGTTCGACCCTAGAGCCACTATACTGCAGTAGCTTTGCTACGTCAATAGTAGGAATCCTAGGATATAAAATTTGTTGATTCCGAACATCTACTTGGCTTAAACGAATCAATGACAGAGTAGACAAGCTAAAGAGAAAAATGGTTGTCGCGACAAAGAAAATTATGGTGCGACAGTTTCTAGAAGGAGAAGTGTATAAAGAGCTGGGTGCAACAAATTTTGTGTCGCGACACAAGACCTTCCTATTGTGACAATAACAAGACTGCTAGATCAAAACGCTGTCACGACATTATCAAAGTCTGTTGCGACAGAATCTAAGAAAAAGCTTGGAGAACAGGTCGCGATAGAAAACTACATGCTACGACATAGGCCAGCGACAAAGACTAAAAACTCTATCACGACAGAACTTTTTATGTCGCGACAGAGCAACCAAATTGGGCCAAAAATTTAGGGATCCATAACACTATCTTGAAGTGCGGCCCAACATTGGAAAGTCTATAAATAGACGCATCTAGGGCACTGTGCACAGCTTCCGCAATTCTAAGACTTCTGGGTAGTTAAAGACTCTCTGTATTTTATTTTTTCTTTTATTTCCATTTTAGTAGATTTAGTTTGAGCGTAGTTTTTAGTTAGTTTTCTTCTGATTTTCTAGAGTTGAGTACTGAACTATAGTACAACTTCGAGTTAGAATTTATAGTTAAATTTTCTCTTTCATTACTGTTTTGAATAAAATGGAGTTTGGAAAATTTATGGATTTCATTTATTTAAATTCATTTACACTTTCAATGAATTTACCTGATCAGCTAGTTATTGATAGGAGTGAACCAGTTTTGAAAGGTTTAGCTCCCTCTGGGAATGGGTCGATGATGATATTCATTTTTCTGCACAAAGTGAAAGAATGCCTTAGTTAGAATTCTTAAATTTATTTTATTAGTATTACTTTTAACTTAATCAAGCTCTCAGCATCAAAGATCATACCCAAGCAAAGTATTGTATTTCGCTTTGATTTCGAAGAGGCCCTATGTGTTACACAGAGATGGAGAACCCGTGAGGTAGAGAAGTTCTTTCGTGGCAGCGATGTATCATCACCATGGAACTAATGAACTCGAAAAGATTACCCGCATAAATCATTAACTTACCGTGGTCGATGACAGCTTCATATATCATTTATCGCTTAATCACCTGCAGGTTTTCCTCTCTGATGAAAGGATATCGATCCCGTGTTAGCAAAGATCTAATCAAGGAGATGGAGAATTTCATCAATATTGAAGGATGAGGTACCATCCAAATTGGAGAAGGCTTTCAATATCCTATCTATGGGGGCAAGAATTCTCCAGTCCTAAGATATGGGTGTGAAGTACTAAAAAGGAAAATTACTCAAATCTTAGAAAGATGATTATATCTTACAAGTAGCTGATTAAATTCATGAGTCATAAATGAACATGAATATCTAATTAGCGAAAGTGCACGGTCGAGGGAGAACCAAACTATACCATAATGCATCTTCGACAAATTCAGCTCAACTCATGGCTTAGCTAAGATTCAAAATGATGCGTAAATTGACAATTATTCATCGTCTATGTCCTAGTGTTTTCACTCAAGAAATTCTCAACTCAATTCTTATTAATATTCTTATGTACACTAGTGAAATGACTCCTTAGTATTATTTATTTGTTTTCCAATCATCTTAATATTAGAGTTCAAATAGTAAGAATCTCGAGTAGTTGTGTGGTAGTCAGGTTTTATGATTTATCCTCAATCCGTGGGAACGATATCCGACTCTAATGAAAATCCACTTTTATTACTTATACGATCCGTGCACTCAAAGGATTAAGACCAATCAAAATCTTAATGAATCCAAGATATAAAAAGGACAAACTCCAATTTTCATAACAATTGGTAAACAAGTTTTCGCATCACGCTGGGATTAGATAATAGTCCTCGTAGCAAGCATAAATTTATATATATATATATATGATCTTGTTTGTCCACTAGTCTATCTATATAAAAAATCTATCCAACAAGTTTTTGGCTCCGTTGTCAGGGACTAAATAATGGTCTTTTGGTGTTAGAGTCATTGATTCGTTTGGGCCAAGTATGTGTCTAATCAACAATATATAAACTAAATTCTCCTACTAACTTAGCAAAGTTATCGCAAGATAATGTCTAGGGTCGTAACACCTGGGATGGGGTTTTCTTCGTACAAATGACTTACAGTGAGATTAAAACTAGTGAATTTGGTTTGGATTTAGGGTTTTTGTCAAAAACAGTGAGAGGTATTGGTTGGCAAACTGAAATTTAAATAAAATAAAACGTAAAAGAAGTCTCCTTGAAGTGTCAGGCTACTGGATTTGAGTTCTAAAGTTCATTGAGGGGTTCTCGGGTCCATTTCCCTCGCGTCAGGAGGTGCGTGATGACCTATAGTCATATCCCAAACTGATCTTCATTTAGCTTTAAAACTAAACCCTATGATTTTCCCTTTGAAAACATCATTTATTGAACATTAATGCTCTAAACAAAGGAAAACGTGCCTCCCGATCTCCAATTTGAGTTGAGCAAATGTAAAGTAACTAATGAATCTCAAAGGAATCTAGCAACAAGCATCCATCAACCCTAAAAGATTGCCAACATCGATCAATGAAGGCACATCAAAGGAGTTCTAACCTAGAGTGAGAAATAGGAACATAAATGCCAATAAAACTTGCGTTAAAATTAGAGAACCAATAGTTACCTTCAGATCCTACACTGAAGAAATTCCTCCCCTCTCTCTTCTTGCTGAGAAAAGGTCTAGTTTTTCAACCATCCCTCTGAGCTTCATCCCCGAGGAGTGCTTGGTAGCCGAGAAAGGAGAGAAAAGGAAAGAAAATGGGAGAAAAGGAAGAAATGGGAACGCAACCACCGTCTCTATTGTCGTAAGTGGGATCGATTGTTACACCTTAACTCTGAGCTTATACTACTCGCATCAAGGTAAATTACAAAAAAAAAAAATCAAAACTAAAAGTCATTACAAGGACAAAATGGGAAGAAACAAAAATTGCAAAAACAACAAAGCGTGAAATAGCAGGAGAACAAAGTGGGTCGCAAGATGAACAAGGCAGCCGGGCCGGAGGCATGATCAAAGGCTCGCAGAAAGATTCCCGCAAAGGGTCCATCGTTTCACATTTTACTCTTCTTTCCTTCTAGGATCTGATCTGCAACGATGAGTTCAACTTGGGTTCTTCGTGTTTGAATTGACTCGATAATTTTAGCTAAAATAGCTTGTAAAAACTACAAAATTAGCCACAAAATGCGATCAGTAGAATAGTAGGGACCTTAATGTGCAAATCGGGTTAATTAGAATGATTAAGACAATAAAAAGCACTCAAAACCTATAATAAATATGGTTCAAATAGCAATCTTTTGGGCACTAATCACACCCCTAACTCCAAAGCATTGCTAGTCCCTTAGCAATGAATGAAAGAAAGAAAGAGAGAGCATACGAAACGATAACAAAATGATGTTCACGAAAATGGTATTATATTTCAAAAAGGTTGTGAATGAGTAATGCTTAACCCTTGATGAGAATCACTAAAACCCTTGCCCAATAACTATCTCGAGAGAATGAATGCCATAAAAATTGAGTATCAAAAGAGCCTTCGTGAACTCAACCAGAGACTCCCACCAAAACCTGCTGCTTTTTGATCGCCTCAACAATAAACCGGCCACCGAAACCTCCCAACCAAGCTACCGCCTACACTTAGTATACTAACCAACCTTAAACACAGACCAGGACCCACTCTTATTCTATTAACTCTTTGTGTTGTAGGTGCAATGCCGAGGAACCCACCTCACCAAAGTCCATGTAACGAGGATCTACCGATGACTCCCAACCAATTAAGGCTTAGGGCACCAAGTCATAAGGATCTTCACCACTAAATTCTTAAGGTTTCAAATCCTCGACCAAATGATTTCAGATCTCTGACTCATAACTTGCTAAACTCCACCCATCCACCAAAGGTAACGAGCACTAAGTCTGGCTCCCAAACCGCCGCTTAGTGGCACTCTGGGCTTTGAAGGCTTTCTCCATATACCCCTCGGACCGTGCTCGGGTTTCAAGGCAAAGCGTTGCAATTTTTTTTTCTTTTTCTTTTTCTTTTATTTTATTTGGAAGACACATTGGCCTTCTTTTCATGGGGGTCCTTAACCTATTGAAAGGTAGTCAACGTAGGAGGTTAGGTAGTTCTTCAGCCTATTGTTGAAACCTAATGTGCATAGTGTGTGGTTAGCTAAAGGTGGAAGAAAAAGGTCGAAAGCAACAAGAATTCAACTAATCATCCACTCAACTAGGCATGAAATCAATCTAACATCAAATAAGATTGGACAGTTTCACTTTCCAATTTACAAAAAGTTAGGCAAAACCACAAAAAAAAAAGGGTGCAATTTGAATAAAAAAACTAAGATGTATAGTATAACAGCTTCACAAAAAGGAAAACCAGCAAGCCATTGAACATATAAAATGGACTTGCTCAAAATAGTAACAAAACATAACAAGCTATTTTCCTTCACTACTCTCCCCCAACCAAATGTACATTGTTCTCAATGGGGCTTGGATTGGAAAGTTAGTGAAGGAAGTGCTACTCCTTGATGAGATGTACTCGTTGTTGTATAGGAGACTTCGCAAGCTTTCCATCGACACCTTATTCACTCTGTTTGGGCTTCAAATAAACAAGTTAGGAGAAGAAAAGAGAGGAAAAAAGTGACCAGTTGAATAATTTTTAAAATTACACTTTCATAATAATTTCAAAAGTATTATTTCTGATTAGATTTAGATTCTAAACTCTCTAAGCTTTCCAACGGTACCAAAAACACCCAAAACGGAGTTCGGATGAGAAAGTTATGAGCGAAACAAAATGGAAGTGATGCAGGTTGCGAAAATTCAATGAGCCCAAAAGATTATAATAACCATTCAAGGTGAATCTAAGGGATTTAAACCTAGAGTAAAAGGAGAACACGGATGACAGTGAGTACTTGCGTGAAAAATGGGGAACTCCTCATTTTGCTCTAGATCCTGTGCCCAGTGACCCTCTACTTCAAGGAGCAAGAGGTTCTAGCCGCTCATCCGAGCTGTAATCCCTACAGTTTCATTAGTGAGAAAGTGGAAAGAAATGAAAGAAAAATGAAGGAAGGGGAAGCAATCCGAAACTTCCGCCCACTCTCTCGCTGTCAAGTGATTGATTGTTACGTGACTAACTCCAGCTTATACTGCTCAAAGTAAAATTACAAAAAAATTGAAACTAAAAGCTATTACAAGGACAAATGGTAAGAAACAAAAATTGCAAACAAAACAACAAAAGCCGGAAATACAGAGAACAGCACGACGATGAACGCTAGTCGAGGCACGGTCAAAGGCTCGCAGAAAGCATTCCCAAAGTGGGTCCATTTTTCTTCACTTTTTGCTCTTCTTTCCTTCTAGGATCTAATCTGCAACGATGAGTTCAACTCGGGTTCTTCGTGTTTGAATCGACTTATAATTTTGGCCAAAATAGCTTGCAAAACTACAAAATACCTACAAAATGCGATCATCAGAATAGTAGGAACCTTAATGTGTAAATCGGGTTAATTAGAATGATTAGTACACAAAAAGCACTCAAAATCTATAATAAATAGGGTTCAAAATAGCACTTTTTGGGCACTAATCAATCATACTTTGTTTGGAACAACTTGGTCTATATTTAAAGGTCTTAACAAGTTTTCGGTGTCGTTTCTAGGGACTAAATAATAGTCTTTCGCGGCGAGCTTCGCACTTTGCTCTTGGAAACAACTTGCCAGATGCAAAGGTCTTAACAAGTTGCAATCGTTTCTCATGATTAGATAATAGTCCTCGTAGCGCTTACATAAATTTATATATATATATATATATATATATATATATATATATATATATTTGTCCACTGGTCTATCTATATCAAAAATCGGTCTAACAAGTTTTTAGAGCCGTTGCCGGGGACTAAATAATAGTCTTTTGGTGGCAGAGTCATACTTTGTTTGGAACAACTTGGTCAATATTTGAAGGTCTTAACAGTTTTCCATGGAGTTTCCAGCAAGTTTCCTAGGGTGTGGCCTGGTTTCCAGCAATGATCACACCAAGGGAACCCTTTTCGAGGCATGTTGTCATTCGTGAGTTGAGAACCATTGGCAGCATGAGTAGAAGCATCCTCTCGTGAGGGCAAGAAAATGTGTGTTCTGTAAGGCCAAAACCTTCAAAGGTTGGCAATGAATTAGGTTGGCTTAGCATGACTTTTCTTCGACTTTCTTCCCTATGGACTTCAAAGAAAGCTTCTTATAGGCTGGGAAGAGGTTTGGTGGCAAGGATTCACACCCTAACTTCATAAAGGGATTTGTTAAGTCCCATAAGATATTTTAAAACTCTTTTAGTTTCCACTATTTTTCTGAATTTTGCACCATCATCTAAACACTTCCAATCATAGGTTTCGAATAAATCCAACTGCTACCAATTGCGAGTGAGATTGGTGAAATAAATGGTAACAGTTGTATCTCACTGTTTGAGATCCTAAAGCACAGTTTCCACTTGAAATAACTTTGAAGTATTCTAACAATTGAAGTATGTCTCATGGGCAACCTCCCATATTTCTTGCATAGTAGAATAAAGAAGGAAGTTCTCACTAATCTCCATGGTCATGGAGTTAATCAACCAGGACATAACCATGTTGTTTTTAAATTGCCAAAGCTTGTATTTTGCATCAAATTTGTTAGGTTGCATGGCTGCTCTAGGGTGATAATCATCACGACCTTTGCCATTGATAAACATCATTACATATTGAGACCATTGTAAATAATCATGGCCATTTAATTTGTGATTGGTCACAAGGACTAGGTTGGTCTTGGACATAGTAGGAGTGATTGATGGACTAGTAGGAGAGGTGATTGATGGACAAGTGCGTCATATCAAGTAATATAGTGTACCTAAGTACGGATATCGATCCGGGGAGAAGTGTGTTGACTACTGAACTTGTTCTTATAATATTATCTGGACTTAAACTCTGAATTTCTATCTAACTAACGTGTGTGATTAAAAATAAAGCTAAATCAACTTGTAGAATTACTCTACGTGTAAAGACTAGGATTTGTCCCCTCTACTTTTGATCAATATTACCTATGGGATTACTACTGGCCTATTAATGACTTTGATGATCGGTGATCGCGGCCTACAAGATACCTTTTCAGGTATATCCGCCTATCTCGCTGCAGGGGTCAGTATCTCCGCCCCGACCACATCTAAACGCTTTTAAATGTTCAAACCCTAATCACCACACCCGAAATCGGGGATATCTCTATTTACCGATTTAACCGAGGGTTGCCCTATTTAGATCCTTGGGTATCCTTATCTCTCGATCCTGATAATTCGGCCGATCATGCCAATGTCAGCTGCGACATTACCGTATTTAAATCACAATATAGAGTGCATCAAGGCGACCATAAATAAACCGAATAATATATGTTTAAACCTTAACTGCTCAATCGCGATGTGGTTCAACAAAACCTTAGATAGAAACGAACATGTCAGAACCGAATATACACATACCATCTGAGAACCATTATCAATTTTTCAGAAAAGAAGAAATACAAAAAGAAAGTGTCTTCTCCAATGATCCAAGTCGTTGCTGCTCTGCTTTCCGCGCTTTAGTCTACACGTTCTTCGATGCCCCAAAATTAGGTCTCCCTTGCTTTTATGATTCCGGTGCGTAAACGCAGCTGGCGCTTGCCATCAATTTCCGTTGTTCGACCTTGAGCTCCTTTCACGCCACCGCTTGCCTTCCATTATGCTTCAATTGTGACTGACCTTCGCATTGTAACCCGAAGACGCATTTTTACTGTTGTCAGTTTCACATCAAATTCCTTTAATCCTTTTGCACTTCTCTTTACTACAACTCTTTCCCGTACCCCATTATATCAAAAGATTGCACACCACATTTCCCCGCTTTTTCTCGCATTTTCGCTTTCTTTTTCAATTTCGTCGTACGTGCCAGACGGTGAAGTTATTCCATCTTCCCCGCATATTAATCACTTTTTATATAAAAATCAATCGTGGTGTGTCGACTGAAAATAGATGACTTTAAGCCATCAAACTCCCCAACTTAAAATTTTGTCATCTCTAAGCAAAGAAAAGAAAGATTTGTTCGTCTCTCAAACAAAAAGGACATTTTTCTGCTCATATAGTGCAGCATCCAATTTAATTGAAATTGAAATTGCATTCTTCTTTGTATTCAAATTTTTAAGTCCGTATGTGTTAAGCTTAGTTTTACTCAACTATACATAACTTAAATTGTTGAATTTGTTTTACAAATAAAGCGCTTAATTGATTCATTAAATGAGTTGATTTTCTTTCTCATTTTCTTAATGAGTCAATTAATCCTTAGGGGATGCTCACAGTTTTGATCTTTTCCTGATTTTCCAAATTCCATAGGCTTGTTGTTCATATTGATCTCCACTAATGTAGGTGATTGCCAACCTCAAGATCAATCGTGTCTTTTTATTTGTAATGTTAGTTCAAAAGTAGATGATGAACTTTAGGTTGATTACCAATACTCCTTTTTCCTTTCTTACTCATATATGTTAGTCCCTTTTTCCTCCTTGTAATTCCCTTAATAAACTCCCAAACTTCGTGTTTGGGATACCACCTGATTTCTTCTATTCAAATCAGATGTTCCCATTTCTCATTCATAATCCAAATCGGGAAATTTTCCTTCGTCACCTTTCAGGAATAGTAACATTTTGTCTTCTTAGGCTCTCTAATACTCTTAGCAAGCTTTGGATTAGTAACTCCCATACCCATCGGTATTAGGGTACTAGGTGTTGAAACACCCCTAAGAACTTAATTGCTCAAGAGAGCAGCTACAAGCCAAAACCTATTCCCTTAAGCTTTCTTTCTCGTTGTATTTTTTGCTTTCTCTCTTCATTCCTTTTCGTATTTTCTCCCTCAGTTCTCAAAATTTACACTTCAAACTTTATTTGTTCCTCTCTTTTGAGTTCTTGGTAATCACAAAATTTTGTGAGGATTGATTCGTGAGAATGGGTTGCGTTCCATCGCTTCTTCTTTCGAGAATAAGGCTTGCTTCGCCTACACTTCGAACTAAAGTAAAAGATTAGCATATGAATGTGGGATACTAGAATGGCTCAAACTTTCCAAGCAATGGCTCGCATCATTTCCCGTTGATTGTATACCTAGGATTTCGCTCTGATCATTAATCTAACAAGTTCTAGAATTCGGGGTCGATTAATCGTGACTAACCCCGAGGATTTTCAATCTGTCAATGGATGAGAATTTAGATGATGTTATTTTCAACAGGTTCCTTGACTCACTGTTCATACCACAAACTCAAGAAAATTGTTTTGTTCCTTCAATCGTATAACCTTCCTTATTCTAGACTTATCAGCAAAAATTCAAACTAAATAGCAATTTATGTTTCAATTAAATTGCCTGTGTCAACTAGCCCTTATTCTGCATTGAATAGAATTATTAAGTTAATTCCCAAATCAGAAACTAAAATGAAACATAAATAAAATTCATATATTATGAACAACCAATTTGCAAGTCAGAAGGAAATCTATTCAAATATCACGTAATTCTAGGAAAGGAATGCCCTCTTTTTTTTTTTCTGGCTGCTCTTCGCAAGTCAGCTGAGTCAGACCGAGTTCATTCCTTCAGCTCGGTCGCTTCTCGCATAAGTACTCGCAACATTTGGCTGCGTGTGATCTCAATTAAACAAAAAAATTAACTTCTTAAGTACTTAACTAATCATTATAATAACTATAGAAAACAAAATCAAGGTTAATCAAAATTTCAAAGTCTAAAAACGTAAATTAAGCCCTATGGGTCACTTCCATCACCAAGTCATTTTTAGTCCTGAATGGATTTGCTATTGATTTTCCTTCTCTCAAATTAATCTGTCAGCTCTTCTTTCCTTCCGTTTGATAATGTCACTCTTTGTCCATTGACTTTAAATTCCTCTCCAAAGACGCCTCTCGAGGTTATCGTCCAAAGTAGTGTTTACACCACTAAGAGTATGGTCCACTCCACCTCGATTTCACTCTTCCCCTGGGAACAATTTAACTGGAGTTAAATAATCCCGATCCCCTTCTCCGACCTTCCTAAGAATCCTTTTGATCATGCCATTTCTTTGTCTTTTCTGTGAGATCTAACATTATCATGCTTCTTATTTCTCTTCCAGCCTATTCCACCGCTAAATCTTCTTCCTTTTGCCATTTTCAAATCGAATTAGCTTCTCGATGGCTCCACATAGCCTTGTATTCCAATTCAAGAGGGAGGTGACATGGCTTGCCAAACACCAATCAGAGTGGGGACATCCTAATGGGAGTTTTAATGCACTCAGAGCCCAAAGTGCATCATCAAGTTCGAAGACTAACTTTCCCGCCAACTACGCCTTTTCCAGATCCTTTTAACCTCCCGCTGGAAACTTCGCGCCCATTAGTCCGGGATGATAAGCCAGGGCTCATTATATGTTTGATCCCATATTCGGCTTCATGAGCTTTGCGAAAAATTTTGTTTGCAGTGGCTTCCATCATCGAGCAATAGTCCCGGTGTTCCAAATCGTCAATATGTTCTTGCGGTGAAACTCACAACCGATAACATCATTCCTTGGGTAAATTATTGCTTCCACCCATTTAGTGAATATAATCCATCGCAGCGTGATATGTGTTTCAAACGAATGTGGAAAGGGTCCATAAAATCTATCCCCTATACATCAAAAATTTGCATCAAATGCCAATATGCCTCGTAGGGGCATTTCTATTTCAGCCGATATTTCCACCCTTTTTCGCATCTATCACATAATTTGACCCATTCAAAGATAAACCTCAAAACGCTTGGCCAATAAAATCTCGATTGGCATCTTATGAGCTGTTCTTCTAGAAAAATGCCTCTATTATGGTGAGATGCATGGCACCTATCCATAATTCAGCTTCGCTCACCCTCCTCCGCACACATCTTCTCTTATAATCATATCAGCCCTCTTAAATAATAGTGGGTCATCCCAGACAGACACTCGTTGTCGGGCCCCAGCTACTGTGGTCAATCTGCATGAAACTACTTTCACAAGCTATGTAATTCACAATATCAGTACTCATGTATCGGGAATGACAATTTGAATATTACCGCCTGGGAAGCTCTCTTAATCTTATCTCCTCCTCTTTTTCGCTTTTGATTTCTTCTGCTCGACAAAGTGATCACATCACTGTCATCCTTACTCTGACTTCCGTGATCAACCTTACAGAAACCCACCTTATCGCTCTCAGCTTAGCCGACATAAGATATTCGATAATGACGGTTCCATGGAACTATAACATGGGATCCAGAATGTATGGCCTGAATTTTCATACGTCATTGCTACATCTCCTTTCTTCAGAACACTTTCAGGTCATTTGAATGCTCCGCTAGTGATACATATGGCTCAATATTTTCTCGCTTTTCGCCCCAAAACAAGCCCTATCATAAATCAATCGCATCACACATTCGAATCGATCCCATTCGTGCAGCTATGATGTACGGAACCAATCTGATCTTAATTTCTTCAAAAGCAAATTACAGAATCATCAAAATTAAATTTGTGTCTTTCAAAGAATCGCATAGTGGTCCGGCTATTCTGATAAAGTCTGATGAATCTTCAGAACTAAAGATGCCCCAAGAAACTTCTTATCCCTTTTACTGTGGTGGGAGGCAAGGGTTTTGATAATAGAAATCTTGGATTGGTCCACTTCTAGCCCCAGAGTGTAAATTTACACTCAAGAACAATTTTCCATACTAAGAATATTTAATCTGATATTAATGCTTGTCCTCGTGATCTTTAAAGTAATCGTTTCAGTTGTTCAAACATTGTTCAAAATCGACCCATACACCGTGAAGTCATCCCCATAAAAATTTCCATAACTTCTTCTACGAGTTTGAGAACATTGACATCATACATCTGCGGAAAGTAGCGGAGCATTGCAGTGAATGGCATCCTTACGAAATGAAGCGTCTGTGGGGCATGTGAATGTGGTCTTCTCTTGGTCTCGGAGTGCAATTGCAATCCCAGTTTGTAGCACGAATGCAGTCGAAACAAAAGTGAGGATGTCCTGAAAATTTGTCCAACATCTGATCAATGAATGGCAAGGGTGATCTTTCACAGTTCTTTGTGTTAAATTCTTGTAATCAATGCATACTCTCCGTCAATCACTAGTTCTTATTGGAATTAATTCATTTCTTTCATTGTGATTCACGGTAAATCCACCCTTCTTTGGAACCACATGGTGGGCCAACCCAGAGGACTATCTTAAAATTGCATAGATAAAACCTGACATTTAGCCATTTGAGTACCTCCTTCACGACTACTTCTTTTCGTCTTTGGATTAAGCCTCCTTTGATGTTCAACGATTGGCCTTGCATTTTCTTCTAGAAATTATTTTGTGCATGCATATTGATGGTATTACCTTTTAACTCTTCAATAGACCAAGCTATGACTCCTTATGATTTCTCAAAATTTCGGCCAACCATCGTTCCTCATCACTAAGTCTAGCGGAAATTATTCTTGGTTTACTCTTTAGCGGCAGTGCCAAGCATCTTTAAATGACTTAGCAACACCTTTAGAACTAGCCCTTCTTCACTGGTTTCTTGATGAAATTCCTTTTCTTCAATTTGGTCTCTTTTTTTCACCTCAGTTTGTTCAAGACTAATCACTTTCTCGTTAGAATGTAAGCGTGTGCGAGAAAATCTAAATCAAAATCTTGAATGCGGAATTCATCTCTTTTTTTCATTCTGATTGAAGGTGGGCATTTACAATCATAGTAAAATTCAAGAGTTGTTGACATATACATCTTCTATTGACCGCCCTCTTCCCCTCTCTATGTCTAAACTCTCAGCCGATTCAAATTGAGTCGACTTTCTCTTCTCCAACTCACGAGTAAAATTCCCTTCTGCATATCCCGATTAGAATTGCTCCGAGTTGCAAGGAATGGCCTTCCCGGTAAGCGGAGGACTTGTGAATCTTCCTCCATATCGATGCGATGAAGTCTCTTTGGAAAATAAAGTTCCCCACCTTTACCAGCACATCTTCTATGATTCCTTCAGGTTTTGCCAGGGTTCTATCTACCATTTTGAGAGTAACCGTAGTGGGAGTAAGCTCCCCCAAACTTAACTTCTTGGCAACAGAATAGGGCATTAAATTGATCTGCGGCACGAGTCACGAGAGAGCTTTACGAACTCAAACTCTCAATGGTGCGGGGAATGGTGGAATCCTTGGATCCTTCATCTTTTACGAGTAGCCCCTCTTGATGTAGTATTGCAGTTGCGGTCGAGGTTCTAATTCCTTCTTCAGCAATCTTCCTCTTTTTGCTCAGTATGTCTTTCAAAACTTTGCATAAAGTGGCATGCAAGTACCACACGTGAAAGGCATGCGATCTCTAGCTTAAAGAAGGTTTCGGGAACCGCAAGTTGTTCCTCTATCTTTGATTTATGCAACCTTTGTGGAAATGGGATTGCAGGCGAGTTGTTGCAGGTTTTCTTCTTTACTTCCTTCTTCTCTGACATTTGTTCCTTCTTTCTTTCTTTCTCGGTGTTTGCATTATAAGGCTTTCATGCCCTTGTTTCTTTCATCTTTTTGTCCTCTTCTCGAGTCTTTCCCATACATTTGCAGCCATACATGCTTTTACAGATTCTTCTTTGTGTCATTTGGAAAGGCATCTTTCATCTGGTTTTGCAGGGTTAGGGCTATTTGTGTCTCCAGGTTCTTGAGAGAAGCGTTAGTGATAATACGAGAAAAAATTTGAGAATTAGCGTTGAGGCTTCCAATTACGCAAACTTTATTCATGGAGGTTCTGTCTTGTTATCCCCCCATAGTGCAGCATTTGATCTTCAAATGGTGGGGCTTTCCTGACCACGATATTCATTTACGCACACTCCTCGCCCTGGCTGCTGCTTTGTTGGAACCTTGGTGGCTGCTGATATCCTTGCTGAGGATGTTGTTCATGCCTTTGGCCTTGTGAGGCCCCTCCACCATATGAAAATTTTTCATGGTTCCTCAGTGCTGGATGATAGTGTGCTAGAAGGTTATGATTTGGTTTGAACTGATAACTTCTTGGCTTTCCTAAGTACTTAACCTCCTCAGCATCATAAAACAGTTCTTCAGTGGGTACCTCGGCACTTCCTCTGATAGTTCCTCTCAGCGCTCTATTTCATGAGCAGTGTGCATCTTATCTCTTGCTTGTCCATTCTATGCATGATGGCATCTAACTGCCTCCATAGGTACATCATCTTGCTCAGCTCCATGACTCCCTCTTCCTCACCTTGATTACTTTGAAAACTCGTGGAGCTTTCATGTGCATTTAGCCAGTCCTCGATAAGATCTCTTGCCTCTTGGCCTCTTACATTTAGATGCTCCACAGCATGAAGCATCAATAATACCCTTAGATGTATCATTCAAGGCATGATACTATGTCCATCTGGTCTTCAAGTGTCCATCGTCGGACATCTTTTAGTGACACTTTGAATCTCTCCATGCTACATAAGGCTCTCGTCTTCCCCTCTTTGGAACACAATTATCTCCCTCCGTCTCGGGTGAGTGATGGAAGAATCTACTGAGTAGAGCTTCTCTGAGCTCCTCCCAGTATCCATGAGAACCATACTAGTGCAGAGATTCATACCATGTGAGTACATTTGTATCTCTTATAGAAAATGGAAATAAATGTGATTTAATGACCTGCAGTCTCACCCCATTCAACTTTCTTGTGTTTGCCATTCGAAACCTTCCTAGATGCTCATTTTAGGTCTTACGTAGGATGACCCGATGTGTTGTTGCTGAACCATTATGTCAGTCTTGCTTTAGTTGAAATTATTTGCATCCTTTACTTGAGGCTGTCTGATTCGCCAGTATTCATCTGAATAATAGGTCTCCAAAAGTCCTCCATTGTAGCCGGTGATTGGAGGCCTTAGTACAGCGATACGTTGTCCTTGATGCAGTGCGGCCTTTCATCGCCATAGCGGGTTTTACGATCTTTTCGCCTTTCTCGAAGCTTAAGTGTTCTTTCTAGTTCAATATGCGGAATCGGATCGATTCTGTTTCCTATGCATTAAAGTTTTCCTGAAATCAAAACGCACTTACATTAATAGGATTAGTCAGGCTAACAAATATTTTCAATATGGCTCGTTGAAAGTTAGTGGCTAAAAATAACCACTGTCGTGAAAAACTATTTTTTGTTCATTTTCTTTTAAATGTCCAAATTAGCATTTCCTTCTTTCGTCAGAGTATTGATCTACCAAATTCTTTCGATCCCCGGCAACGGCGCCATAAAACTTGTTGACCGGACCAAAAGACATGTACAAATCTATAACACTATCGCCAAAAGACTATTGTCTAATCCGGCAGCGCCATAAAACTTGTTGGCCAAGACGAAAAGACATGTACAAATTTATAACACTATCGCCATAAGACTATTGTCTAATCCCTGGCAGCAGCGCCATAAAACTTGTTGACCGGATATGTCTTAGCTATTTGATTAGTTTGAAGATTGTTTCAATTGGAGTAAATTGTTTCTTAGTGGTTTTGATCGTGATATATGAGTGCACGGAGTCGGACAAGTAGTAAATTATATTTAAGTTTAGATGCTCGATCCACGAAGTCTGAAGAATTTTCAATCAATTACCCCAACTACTCAAGCTCTATACTATTTCGACTATAATGGACAATTTGAATCAGTCGTGAAGCCTTGAAATAATGAAAACCTAAAATAATATGAATGAATAACAAACGAATGACTACTGAAATAATGAAATGACAAATTTAGATTGAACAGTTAATACGTAAAGAGAACGCATTGAAAATAAGGCTATTGTGAAGAATCAATTCCCTACAGCTTGTATAGTAATTTTGCTTTGAACCCTGATTTTAAAACTAGTCGAGGAATGTGATAGTGCAAATTTGGATCTCTCGAACCACAGTTCATCATCTCACCTTCACTAGTTTCTCCGAATCTGATGGGCTAGATAATACACTTTTAATCACGGGTAGCCTTGTTACAGGTATTTTTCTTTCTCAATACTTCATACCCATAACATGAATTTGTAAACAGCTCCTTTGTATAGTCATTGCATGGAGTTTACATCATCTTAGTTCCCTCTTCCTCAAAATTAGAACCTTCATTCTTTCCTTGATTAGATCGTTGCTAACGAGATTAGTCACGATTCGAATTGAGGCCCGAACTCTGCATGCTTAAATTGATAACTCACTCAACTCATTCTGGTTTCAAATTGAGAAGAGGATGTATCGATTTAATTACAGGCACGATGAATCATCCAATATCGAGGTTCCCCATACCTTCGGAAATTATTCATCACTCTCGGGAATGCCTTCTGTGTCACTCGGGCTTCCTGGAAATCGAAACTTGATAACCCGTTATGGGTATAAGAGAAACGACATTGGGATCAATTCGGAAAATCACGCAAAACGGCCGAGTCGAATTATAAAGGCGAAGTTCGGCAATAATGAATAAGATTACGCAAGAAAGATAATTTCGACAATAACGTCATTTCAATGGGGTTGGGTTTCTAAATTCTTTGGATTACACCATACATTAACTGGCGTCAGAAAACCAGCATCATCGGAAGCGGTAGTTGAAATCCAAAATTTATCTAGAATTCAAACTACCAGACAGTAATTTGAAGAAATATAAATCTGCATTCAACTACACCCTTTACAGCTAACGTTCAACTCCAAATTTGAATGAAATACAAACTAATCTAAAAATAAAAAAAACGAAGAAAAGAAAAGAAAGAAAATTAAAATGCGAGGCCTTCAGCAGCCAGGATCTCCTTCCGGTCGCCCAGGCTGCGTTCATTAAGTAGCGGCCCATTATTTATAGGGTTCGAAGTTGGGCTACTAATTTTGATGCACTTCTTTTTTGGATTGCGATTTAAAATGGCAGGTTGGTTGTTGATGTCGCGACATCAATTCTTATCGCGACCTCTGTTGTCTTTAGTCATGTCACAGAGTCTTTGTTTGGTTGCGACGTGTCTTTGGTGTAGCTGATGTAGCGGCGGCTTGGGACGTCAGCGACCTTAAGCGTATTGCATTGATGTCCGCGACAAGCGGATGTTGTCAGCGACCTCTTCTACCTTAGTGGCTGTAGCGACTTGGATGTTGTATGCAGCGACCTCAAGTCTTTACAATTGATGTCGCGACAACCTGGTGTTGTCGCGACCTCTTTTCTTACCAATGATGTCGTGACTTCCTTATTATGTTGATATCGCGACGAAGCAGTCTTGTCAGCGACCTTCTTTTAATGCATCGATGTTGCGACCATTAGTTTCCATATAAGTTGATGTCGCATTGTTTACGCCGATCTTTGAGGTCGCGGCCTTCTTTGAGCTGATGTTGCGACCTAAATGTTCAGTCAATTTTTTTAGCTCCTATCGTGACTTCTTTTTGGTGTCGCGACATCATATCTTATCTTGAGTTAAATTACATCGCGACCTGCGGAATGATGTCAGAGCATCATTTCTTCTTCTTCATCAATTTCTGGTTGTTTGACCTTGAGCTCCTTTCACGCCCGGCTAAACTTTACAATATTTCCATTATGCTTCAATTGCATTGGACCTTTGTAATTACTTAACAAGAAGATGCATTTGATTGTTGTGGCTTCACGACATCAAATTCTTTAATCCTTTTTGCACTTCTCTTGCTGCAACTTTCTTCAGCCCATTATATCAGTATTGCATAGCCACATTCTGCTCTTTTTTCTGCATTTTCTGCTTTCTTTTCAATTTCCTGCTGCACAGCAGATTGGGTGAAGTTATTTCATCTTCCTACATATTAATCAGTCTTTTTATATAAAAATCAATCAGAAAAATGGGTGAAAATAGATGACTTTAAGCCGTCAAAGCTATTCATCGTATCAAGCTCACCTTCTCGGAGGTGTCTCTAATCAGATCAGGACCAGTGATGGAGCTCTCTCCCACCTCGGTCAAACATAACGGTGATCTACATGGCCTCCCATACGATGCCTCATACGGTGCCATTTGGCCATACTTTCGCTACAGTAAGCTGTTGTAGTGGCGGAATTCCACTTGGGAGCCGTCTCCTCCCCATCGCCCTTATGATCGGGACGCATGCTCGTAGCATGTCCTCTAACCTGTATAGTCCTCTCGGGCCGATATGCATGAGGGTGGAGCAGTCATGCTCATCGTCGGCCGTGTGCCCATAACCCTTTAGAAACTCTTCCAAAAGTGTGCCGTAAACCTCGAGTCCCTATCCCAGAGCACTATGGATCTTTGGTACTCCATGTAGCAGGACTATCTCGAATGTATAGCAGCGAAGAATCTCTCAAGGCGAAGGTCATCCATACGGCTAGAAAGTAATGCCAACCGTGAGCTAATCCACTATCACCCATGCAGCGTCATGCTTCTCTCTTTGCGTCCATGGCAGAGTGGGCCACAAAGTCCATCGTGGCGTGCTCCCACTTCCACCTGACCACCTCGATGGCTGAAGTAGCCTTCTTGGCCGGTGCTCGACCTTAACCTGCGACATGTGAGACATCGTCGAACAAAGTCCCCCTGCGTGTCTCTTCATTCGGCTCGATGTATGCGGCAGCCCAAGCTCTGGTACATCTTCGTTACCACACGGATGCCTGTGAATAGAGAAGCGATGTAAACTCGCGAATCTTCTCTCTCAGTCGGCCCGGCGGGAACCACTACCGATCCACATATGAAGACTACCATCTACGTGAACGGTCCAACCCTCGTCACCCGTACCTGACTGTACTCGGTCCTTGATGGACACTATCTCTGCGTCCTGCCATTGGGAGCGCAATCCTCACTCAATGAAGCCAGTTGCTTAGCCACTGCAACTCCCCGAGTCCTCGAGTTTGCTCGTTGTCTTGTAGCCTCCACAGTCTCGAGCATCCGCCACTCTCGAGAAGCTATACTAGCCAACGCTCCTCGTGACTTCCGACTGAGTGCATCAACCACCACATTTTCCTTATCGGGATGGTAATGTAAAGTGAAGTCATAATCCTCTAGGAACTCCATCCATCTGCGTTGCCTCATGTTGAGGTCTCACTGCGTGAAAATATACTCCAGACTTTTATGGTGCAGGCACACCTCAGACTCCTGCCATATAAGTAGTGGCGCCAGGCCTTCAAGGCCGAGACTACGGCCGTGACTCACATGTAGGTGTGAGGTAATTCTGCTCGTGATTCTTCAGGCCCCGGCGAGAATAGCTACCTCTGGGAGCGCATCGAGCACATCCCAGTCAGGCCCTCGAGGCGTACACCTGCTGTGTGCCCCTGTCAGGGACTATCAAGATGGATTTAGTAAGTCTCCTCTTCAACTCCTAGAATGCCTCCTTTCGCATCGGTCATCCCAATCAAACTTAACCTCCTTAGGGTCAACTTTGATGTGAAGTCTTCTTATCTTAGAGAAATCTCAGTAGATCTCTGTAATACCTTCCAATCGAAACTACGTATCTCGAAGTGACCGACTCTCCCAACTCATCTTTGCCTCGGCCTTCTTTGGGTCGGCCGACCTCTGATGTGTACCACGTGTCCCGAAAATCTACGCCTCAGTAAGCTAGAAGCTCGCCTTGCGAACTTGGCGCGTCTGGTGATGGTCTCTCGACAAGCATGTCTGATCCTCAGTGATACTCCTTAACTCCCACTTTATTTGGGAGTAGATCAAAATGTCATCCTGAAGACTCAGACAAATTGATCTAAATAGGGTTGGAATATCCTATGCATGAAATCCATGAATCTTCTTGCTCGTGCGTCAATCGAGGCATCACCATAAACTCAAGTGCCCGTAGCAAGTCTGCTTGTTTGTCTTAGGGATATCTATCCTAACCCTCAGCTGATGGTAACTAGTGCGAAGGTCTATCTTGGAGTAGACTCGCGCTCCTCTCAACTGATCAAACAAATCGTCAATCCTCGGTAATGGGTACCGATTCTTGATCAGTAACCGGTTCAAGCTATGCATGGTCGATACCGCGATCGAGGTCTTGTCAACTTCTTCTTTGCAAGCGAGCGGAGCGCCCGTAGTGAAGTCTCGGTCTTATGAACCTTGTCAATAGCTCTGTAAGCTGGACTCTGAGTTCCTCTTGTGACTCAGCGGTGCCATCTATGCAGGAGTCATGAGATGGGTGAAGTACCAGTGTAACTTCCGATAACGAAGTCTCACGTCCTATATGGGTAGTTCGGGTAAGCTCATGCGGAAAAACATCCACATACTGTAAGCCGCTCGAGGGTAGATCTAAGTGCGGATCTCACCTCGTCCTCTAGTGAGCTCGTAGCCAACCCATGTATCCACGACTTTTTGAACTCGTATCTTTGTTGGGCGAAATGTCATGGTAGTCCCCGCGATCCACACGGTATGCGATCTGCGTGTGGGGCGGTAGCTCTCCTGGCGCTCCACGATGAATGCGACCACATGGTTGTCAATCAATCCCATCGGGATGACATGAACCTCTGACATGTCATGATCTGAGGTCCACTATAAGTAAGAGTCCACAGAGATCTCATTTCATGACCTCGACATATCATCCCTATTCTCGCCCTAATCCCTAGGGGAGAATGATGAATACACATTTGAGTGATAATTATAATAGAATTAAGCACATCTAAATCACAATTTACCCACATTTGGCATAAGAACAGGTACTTCTAATTTCTTCTATATTTTTAGACTTGTGCAGGTCTTTCAAGTTTAAAATGTAAGTGCACAAGGATGTATGCCTAGGAAGCGATATAGAAGCCCGATATGGATGTGGGTGAGCAATTGGCAGTCTCGAGGAACTCAATGAAAGCAAGGAAAGCACCAGTGAACATCTTGGCGGTACAGCAAGCTGTACCGGTACAGCTGCTGAAAAAAGTGGCGATAGACATATTATGCAGAGTGCTGACTTGACTTGTGCAGTCTGACGCTGTTTGAAAATCAGCGATGGTAGGGGTGTAGAGTCTGACTTAAGTTGTCTTAGAATGCGACCATCAGAACACTGCGAGTTTGGCCACGAAGAATTCGATCCGTGCGAGAGCCTCTTGTCAACAAACCAAATTGGGAAAATCACATTGGAGGGGGGTATAAAAGCAAGAGGACACAAGAAATAGGCAGCTTTTGACTTCACAGGGTTTAGGTTTTGAAAGGAGAAGAGTTTTCTCTCATTTTGAGTTGGAACTTGTAGATCAGTTTAAGATTTCTTTTCTATTGGAAGTTTTAGATTTAAGCGTTTGTAATCTTGCGAAATACTTATGCTTTAAATCCTAATACCTCTTATTCATCCTTCTCGATTTACAAGTGAATTAAATTTCAAAAGGTCTTTGTTTTTATGATTAATCGTTCTTTAATTGAATTTGTTCTTATAAGTTTATGGGTTCTAAACCCCTCTTTCTTTTGGGGAGTCCACGGAAACTCACTTGATTAAGGTAAAGTCCCTCAATTCCTGTTTTGATCTTCAATGGATTATGTAATATTAAATCACTTAATGCGGAAGAGTTGTAAATCCTTAGTTGGGCATATTGCCCGACAGCGTGTTAGCAGAGATATCCTCGGTACGTTGTGCTTGATCATGAATGCAAGCTAAGGGTTCGTATTAATTGAGAACAAGTGTTTAGTATTACTCGATCATCCCTATTTTCCAAAGAGCATTTAAAGATAAATCCTCCGTCAAAGACCATTCATCAATGGTTCCTAGATGAGTTTATAAAATAAGAGGTGGGATTTACCTAATCAAAAGTGAGTGGAACCTTAAAAATCCCAGCAATTGTCTTTCTACTTTAAAACATTCAAACCGATCAACCATTCCGTCAAACAACACAACCTTGCAATTTTCTTTTAAATCATACCTTTAGTGGAGAGCCAAACAACGCCCAGTCAACAAATCAGACCACTCCTGCAAGGATGACCTGTGGATTCCCGCAGTGAAGTACAATCGCTACTAAGACAGCTATAATTACTACTCTTGGGAATAGAATTCGGCACACGAATAAGGACGAAGCAGAGAACTCACGTACAAAGGCTCCTTTAAGGTCTCAACCTCTAAGCCCAACTCTCTCTCTATGGTCAGGGTTGTCCCAATCATGGAATCTATATCTGGTAGGCGAAGTCACAATCCTGACCGATTGGACAACTTGGTGGTCCATTCTCAAATCTCAGCTTTTGTGCAGTCACATGTGCGTAATCATCAGCAAATCATGCTAGCTCTGTGAACACAGTCACATAATCCATAATAGTCTTCGCCCCTGCCCATTTCCCCAAGACTTCTAAGCCTTCGCAATCTACGGGGAAGTACTTACCCGTGAACGACTCTTGAAACTGCGCGTATCATCGCCTGCGGGTCTCTGGGGTTCTTGCCCATTCCATCATACTTGGGCCTCACCTCTAGATGGAGCGGCCTAGTCTAATCAGAGATTAGTAAGGCTAATCTCCGTAGCCCCTCCCCAACACCTTCTTGATGCATGAACCAGTGGTGCCACCATGGGGTCTCACTCCCCTGTGAATGTCGGAGGGTGGTGCGTTCTAAATCTCTGGAGGTTACTAGGTCCTCCCTGACTACCCGCTATGCTAGCCTGTGCGATAGCAGCCGCTGCAACACACAGCGCCCCCGTAAAAGGCCTCGTCGACAACATCGGCTACCGGGTCAAATGTCACAGCCAACCAAGGCCTCTGGATGTCCGACACGTCCCGTCCCTCTACTAGCCATCTACACAATTAATATGGCGCTTAAATCTCAATACAAAGATTCTAAGGCATAAACACCCAAGACACTAATCATACACTATAAATCACAGTTACATTGTCCTCAGATTGTGTAATGCAAGCAAAAATCAATTTTCAGATTTAAAATATCGTTTTCAACAGGAACATTTTATTTTCGAAAATTTATTTTTTGAAAATTTTATTTTTCAAAATTTTGTCTAATTTTATTTGATTTGATTTTTTTCAAAAATACTTATTTTACTCCATTTTCTTCAATTTTACAACTTGTAAACCTTAGAAAATTATTTTCTTCACTCATAACCGAATAAATTTATGAAATTTATTTTCTTCACTTTAATAATTTTTTTCATTTTATTTGTTATCAAGACACAAAAATACTTATCCATATTTTTTTTCTTCATTCTCCAGTACACCTGTAAAACGAAACCAATTTTTTTTTTTCCTAGTTTTCTTTAGTTTTACACACTGTAAAACGAAACAAATTTTTTATTTTCTCTCCTCATTTTTTTTCGTTTCTCCACGCAGCCTTCCTGTTACTCCTCTACATGCAAGAACTTAAACACGTATCCACACAACTCAAAACTTTTATGAGTTCAACTAAAAAATCTATTGCAAAATTTTATTTCCTTTTCCCAACAAATTTATTATAATTTATTTCATTTATTTTCCTTTTCTAGTTTTTACTCAATCGTAAACCTCAAAGTGTTCTAACACCTTAAAATTTTTATTAAAAATTTATTTGTCATCCAATAAAACCAAAGAAATTGATTACAATTTATTTACTTCCGGGGCCATACACCTGTAAACTCCTAAGATTTGTTTTCCAACATAATAAGCGCTAATTACCTAAGCACCCAAACATCATAATAACATATCATTGTACACATACGATTCATCAAACATTCACACAACATTTCATCAAATCACACAAAACACACAAACACGCATGCAAAGGTCCTACTCCGTCCCGTGATTTCCCAGTAATCTCATACCTACACTTATCATCGAACCACACCTAGCATGTATGTTTTTACTCGACTATGGCCTAAGCCCAAATCCTCTCAAGCCCTAGGTGGGTCAGATACCTAAGCTCGATAATTGCTTCACTTTCCCAAACTGTGGGGTCCTGCTGACTACCCACAACCCGCTGAACACTGCGGAATGCTCGGTGACCCGACATTTCTCACGAAAACTCCACCGGTCTCCCTTTGTACGGAGCTCTACCAAAATACAAACCCGCATACATGTCCCAAACAATGCAATAGGATCCAATATATCCAATATATCCAATCACATGAGTAATACCGACCACTTGGGCCCACAAACGATACCTCAATACATACTAACTATGAATCCAACTATATAAATTAAATAGTTACAAGAGTTACAATATTTCACTCTTATACAATACATATATTAAAATTAGACATTTCCAATACATGTGTATATCATCAACCAGCCACAACCCGACTCTTCTTCTAATCCTCAATCCCTAGGACGAGCCGTCCCCGCACGCTCCCGTAATTGCAAAATAACATCCTCGACAGGTGAGCTAATGCGTTCAAGAGTGGAATCGTCCTATGGGCTACTTCCACCTAAGCCGCAGTGCAATGTTCCAAAGTAAACACACATTCAAGCAAATGCATGATCCTACTTGAATGTCTACGACTAACTCCAGATCCCTAGTCCCCACCACTCCCCCTCACAATCGCCCAAGCCTCGTATGAGAATTATTCTGTTTTATATGTGGACTACCCTCCGATGTTATTAATTGTGGACCATCTCCGATGTTATATTTAGTGGACTACCCTCCGATGTATATCAATTGGGTCGTCTCCGACGATTGATATTGTATGTGGAGAATCCGGTACCCACGCGAAGCCCTCTCCGCATAGAGCAGCTTTCCTTCTTATCCCGAAGACTGCCGACGGTCGGATCGCCTGTATTTTTAGAGAGAAACTTGAGGTTCTCTCTCTAAAAACCTCCATTTTCGTTTCTACAGCAGCTACTGGTTTCCAATTCACGTTTTTTCTTCTTTTGAATTTGAGAAGATGAGCACTATACATTATCTTGTCTTTTTGTGATTTAACTTTTCCAAAAATGACCCTTTTGTCCTTCTATTCCCAATTTTGACATTCGGCTCTATCTCGGCCGTCCATTTCCATCATTTCTCTACTCATGCCACTTATGGTAGATGAGTACGTGTTATATGTTACTCACACATCGAAAATCGCTTTAACTAAGACTAAACGCGATGCCTCGGAACATGTACCCGACTCATCTCTAATTCAACGAATTTTATTTGCTAGCTAGATTTCGCAAGACTATTCCAATGCTGGAAACTGCTTCACATCCGAGATCTAGATAATAAATTACAAATTTTTAACCGAAATTACAATTTCGTAACCGAAATTACGATTTTGCCCTTTTCCCATAAATTGGATTTTCTCGGGTCTTACAATAGCTAACATACATTTTCATTGTGAGGGGATCAGAACACTTTTACCCTTTTTGAGTTGGAGAATAACCTACAAAAATTGTTTTCAATGTCATATGATCCAATTTAGTTCTTTTTTGGAATGAACATGCACAAAGGAGGTACAACAAAAAACTCTGAAGGGAATATCAGAAACAAGACGATTAGATGGAAAGACTTGAGAGAACACATGGATTGGGGGTGACAAAACCAAGGAATCTAAAGGGCATATGATTGATGAGGAAAGTGGTTGTGAGTACGGCTTCTCCCCAAAAATGTTTTAGAACATTAGATTGAAACATAAGGGTGCATGCTACTTCTAACAAATACTGCTTCCTTTCGCTAAAACCATTTTGTCAGGGGGTATCGACATTACGAAGAGTGATGAATGGAGCCATTGTCCTTAAAGTATGATCCTAAGACGTTGAAGAAATATCTGAGCAATTACTATCAATACTGCTGATTTAATCTTTGTTGAACAAAGTTTGGACCATCAAATGAAATTGTTTAAAAATGAAAACTTTCAGATTTTCTTCATGAGATGTGATCCAACACAACTCTGTGAGTGGCCATCAATAAAGGAGATAAACCAACGAGTATTAGATAAACTAGGTACACAAGATGGACCCCATATATCTCTATGAATAAGAGTAAAAGGAGCTAATTTTTTATAAGGATGAGCTTGAAAAACATAATGTTGGTGTTTAGCCAACTCACACACTTCACAATTAAATTGAGAGATGTTTATATTCTTAAATAACGAAGAAAATAACCTCTTTAAGTAGGTAAAATTAGGATGCCCTAAACGCCAATGTCATAGTCTTATTTCATCTGACATAGAAGAAACTTTTTTTGGCCACTTGAACTTGTTCCTCTCGGATAGCACTGTAATCAAAATAATACAATCCCTTGATTTCTCTAGTAGTACTAATCATCTTCCTCGAACTAAAATCTTGAAACTCACAATAGTAAGAAAATAATTTATCAACATAATTATTTGTTCGGGTGAATTTGCTTACAGAGAAAAGATTGCTAAACAACTTAGGAACATGTAATACAGAATTAAGAGTCAAAGTTGGGGTAAGGGCAATTTCTCCTTTTCAAGCAATTGGATAAAATAAGCCCAAGGCAAATATTAGTGAAATAATTGTGATTGGCCCATCATATGATCAGAAGCACAAGAGTTTGTTATCTAAGGATATTAGGGTGAATGGAGATACCTTGTTGTGCTACTAAACACATACTAGTGTTTGAGACAATAGCAAGAGACAAATTGGTAGAGGGGCTTGAATCATGAATTTTCCAGCAATAATCTTTGGTGTGACGAGTTTGTTTATAGTGTTTACACCATAAATGAGTCTTCAGATTAGTCTTGCTTTAATTTGATTGTGGGTTAAATTGTCTATTGCCATGGAGGAAACATTAAACATCGAAGATTCAATAGAGTTTCAAAAAGACTGGGCAGAGCACAAGAGTTTTCTGAATAGAAAACAAGGGATTAGGCAGAAAAGGAACGTGTGTTTTCCTTTCTAGAGAACTAAAAAAGCCTGACACAAAGAAGCCTGAAGAATGGCTGAAAAAAGGGGTAGGTGCAGCATGAAGGTTGCACAAAAAATCCCATAAATGAGGGTTGTACAACAATGAAGGCTACACAAGAACGTTCCCAACAATGAAGGCTAGACAGAAAAAGCTCTCAAAAAAAAACTAAGGCTTTGATACCATAAAAACACACACAATACAAAAGTAGAGAAGAATAATTCTGTTGTGTATTGATATGTAAAATTAGGGTACAATATATAGATTTGCAAGCTCTACAATAGTTGGAAATAAGTCACCAAATCAGGAATTAAAATCACAATAAAGGAAAGAAGAGAATTCAAAAATATCAACACAAATCACTCCCTAAAATCTGTCTAATCAACCAAATTAATTCCCTTAAATTTGGTTAGTCAAAATAGGTAAATATACCTAAAATATTTTAACAGGAATTGATGGGGATAAAGAAATGGGCCCAATATCCCACTCGCCAAGCCCAAGGGAATGGTGGGCCCATGCAAATCCTGTGCCCTCCATATCGCCCAAAGCAGAGGTCTCTGGCCATGCCCGAAGACGATCCTCGGATAAATCGAAGGTCCAAACCCGGCCAATCAACCCATATTTTTCCAATACAGAAAATAGAATATTCCTTAAATGATATATTACCCATCCAACCAAATCCCATTAAAAAGGAAAGAAAGAATAATAGATCACCGCCAGTTGGACATCCCCCAATAAGGAAGGAAGATTATCCCAAATAAACTGTTCTTGCTAAAATCCATTACTTACAATAAGGAAAGAAGACTATCACAAGTAAACTGCTTTTTCTATATCCTGTACCAAATCCGATATGGACTAAAATAAGAAATATCTCATCCAACAAGGACTCCTTGACACACCCAACTGGTTGAATATTCATTTATAAACACACCCTATCAGGTGAGACATTATTGATTATATGACATCTAGACACACATTCTAGAGGCATACTGCATGCAACACATTCGCCCCTAAGCACCCTTTTTCCTCTTAGAAAGAAATCGACTCAGATCGGGAGCGGCACCTGCACACCCTCGAATCCCTCTCTTCCTTGTTTTGCAGAGAGGAGCCACACGCACCAAGGTTTGCGTGACAAGATTGTTAGCCATACTTCAAATTCTAGATGATCCGTGTGCCCGCATCCCAAATTTCACAAGAACTGGTCCAAATTCTGGGCCACCCCTACACGCTCCAAATTCCCGCCTGCTGAAAGGCACCACTGGGCCACGCCGCCCTCGTGGAACGACAGGCCTTTATAAATATAACCGATTTTCTCAAGACCATGGTATTGACTGAACACAAGGAGCAACGCCTAATCCACACCAAGGGATGGAACCACTGTGCAATGCGGACAAGAGGGCCTCCCGATAGTAGAAGCAACAATGCAGCCAATATGAACGGGCTGGAAGCACTACCGTCAACCAACGCCCGATAGAAGAGCGGTAATGCCTGAGTACAGACAAATGCAAAGATCCACTGAGACACGGTTGCACCTGTGAAGGTCATGTAACATTCCCTCACGAAGGACGACACAGTCACGACATTCCTGGAAGGTGACGAAGGGTATGCAGTCCAAACAGCCGTAGGGCATGGACTACAATTAGCCCCGCGGGAGGAAGAAAACGGAGCAATGCCCGAGGCACGTCTAGAACGAAGAACCACATCATCCCCCCACCCGGGACGAAGAGCAATCATGTATGTGAGGTTTAGGAGTCTCAACGGAGCCCTCCAATGTGAAGGAGGTGGTTAAGGGACGCGCCCCGGACACTATGGATACCTTGGTACAACTGATGAGCTTAAAAGTCATCTATTTTAATTCATTTTTCTGTTTGATTTTCATCTGAAAAGGAATAATTAATATGCAGAAATATGAAGAAACTCACCAATTTGTTATTAGCAAGGAGTGTGAAAGAAAGAAGAAAAAGCAGTAGAAAAATGCAACAATCGGTGGAGTAAAAATGCAGAAAATGGCAGGGCAGAAATGAAAGCAACTGGGTAACTAATGTTGCAGTTTTGGGCTTGCACAGTCCATTTATGCAGGTCGCGACATCAGGAAAATTTGAAGGAAATTTGATGCAGGTCGCGACAGGCATCACAAGTTAGGCAACTGAGGACTAACCAGACTTAAGGAATGATGTCGCACAACATCGCGTGACGTGGCGACGAAGGTCGATGTCGCGACAAGGGATGGAGGTCGTGACAAGAGAAGCGCCTTGACGCTATGACAGGTTTGAAAAGATGAAACTGTTAAGACTTAAACTGTTGTCGCAACAGAGGACTGACGTCGCGACATCAAAAGCAACCAGTTGAAGCCTCCAGAGACTAAAGTTGATGTCGCGACAAGAGATTAATGTCGGTTGAAGGTTGCGTAACCTGTTGATGTCGATTAAGAGATCGATGTCGCTACATAAGAAGACACCAGCTTCAAGATGCGATTCTGTTGATGTCGCGACAAGAGATCGATGTCGCCGACACTAGGAACGCACTACTCGCCGCAGAGCCATGTGCGATGTCGACAAGATATTGATGTCGCGACATCGTGAACCACGCCTGAAAGTCGCAAAGACATGCTGAGCTGATGTCGCGATAAGGAATCGATGTCATGACATCGTGAACGCAATGTGCTTGAAACCGTGGAGCCATAGAGTGATCGCTGACATCGTGGACGACCAGCTTGAAGTTTGCGTCGGCTACGTCGCGACAAGAGATTGCTGTCGCGACCTCAGAAACCATCAGTTCAAAGTTGCAAAGACTAAAGTTGATGTCGCGACAAGAAATCGATGTCGTGACATGGCTAATGTCGCGACATTGATTCCTTGTCACGACATAAGATGCTTTCAAGAAAACAAAGGAATGTCATGACTTATTGATAAATGTCGCGAACAAGTGCCAAACTAATCGATGTCGCGATATGGATTTGAGGTCGCGACCAACAAAGAACACGGGCTACCAACTGGAAATCCACAAAGAATGCATTGGAATTAGGCCCAACTTCATAACCCTATAAATGTTAGTCATAACACAGGTGCCACTTCGCGACTTGAAAGAGAGATCCTCGTTGGTCAAGGCTCCTGTATTTTTATTTTCTTTCTTTCTTTTCTTTTTGTTTTTCGTTTTCTTCCATTTTTAGTTTTTAGATTAGAGTAGTTTCTCTGTATTTCGCTCTAATTCTTGGATTTGAATCAAGCACAGAAGGATTTAGTCAATGCGTATTTATATTTATTAAATTACTGGTCTGGTTGTTTGAATTCCGCATAAATTTTGGATTTTTAACACTCCGTTTCCGATTTACGTTGGTTTACTTGATCAAGAAGCCAATGTATGGTATAATCGCACTTAGAAGCCCGCCCCATTGAATTGACGTTATTGTCAAATAATCTTTTCCCATGTATTTTATTCATTATAGTCGAACTTCGATGTTAAATCGACTTGCCGGTTTTGCTTGTATCTTGAATTGATCCACTTCAGTCTCTGTACCCATAACGAAAGGTTGTTACAAATTGATTTCCGTGAGGCCCTGCGACACAGAAGGCATTCCCGAGAGTAAGAAACAATTTCGAAGGTATTTGAACCGAGTATTGTCGATTGACGTGCTCATATTAAATCAATACATCCTCTCTCACTTGTAACCGAGAATTAGCTGAGTGAGTTATTAATTTAAGTATACAGAGTTCACCTCTAATTCGAATAGGTGAATTCGATCCTGCAGCAAAGGATCTAATCAAGGAAAGAGTAAGCTATTCTAATTTTGAGGGTGAGGAACCAAGATAGTAAAACCCCAAGAATGTAATTAAATCAAGGAGCCTGTGCCCTACCATGTCAGGTATGAAGTATTGAGAAAGAAAATACCTTAACAAGGCTACTAGATTTGGGGTAGTTATCTCACCCTCGTGTTCGAGAGAAAATGGGCTATGAGATATTTAACCGTGTGGTTTGGAGAGGTCCAACATGACTCATATATTAACTGACTAGTTTTAGTAAGATCCTCTGTAGTTCGTAAACAAAAGTTACGCATGCATCAGAGGAATTGATTCTTCAGCAATAGCTGATTATTCAATGTTTCCTTTAGAGATAACTATGAACTCTTAAATTTGTTATTTTGATTTGATCTTGATTCGTTTGTTATTCAATCATTTTCTTTTACATCATTATTTTGAAGCTTTCAAGAAAAATCTCATTATCGTATTATCGTCGAATAGTATGGAGCTTAAGTAATTTGGGGTGAGTTGATTGAAAAATTCTTGAGATCTACGTGGGATCGATCCCCGGACTTAAATCCATTTTATTACTTTTCGACCTGTGCACTTGCAGTATACTGGATCAAAACCACACGAAAATGGTTTTCTCTTACAAAAATATCTTGTAATCAACGTGATAGTTAAAGAAACTCACACTCAAGTTTAATGGTTTATTTATTGAGGATTAGACAATAGTCCTTGGATAATAAGTCTTAAATTTGAATAGGTGTTTGATCCTTAACAATTGTTGATGTGATCTTCAGCGAGTTTTATGGGCGCCAGTGCCGGGATTAAACGATAGTCTTTTAATGATATTGTCGTAAATTTGTGCATGTCTTTTTAATTAGGTTAACAAGTTTTATGGCGGATTCTTGAGATGAACAATATTTTTTGCGATAGTGTCATAAATTTGTACATGTCTTTTGGTCAGGTTAACAAGTTTTTGGCGCGGATTCTTGGATCGAATTTAGTAAATCAATATTCAGATGAAAGAAGGAAATGCTAATTTGGACATTTTGAAGAAAAAGAACAAAAATAGCTTTTCAAGCAGTGGTTATTTTTAGCCACTAACCTTTAACAAACCATATTGAAAATATTTGTTGACCAGACTAATCCTATTAATGTAAGTGTGTTTTGATTTAGGGATAAAATTTTAATGCATAGGAAAGCGAGAACAACGTCGATTCGGCGACCAGGAATTAGAACACTCGAAACTTGAAAGATAAAGAGCGAAAACTCAACCATGGCAGATGAAAGATAGGATCAGAATGAAGCACATAGAGAAGCAGCTAGAGGCTCGATCCAACGTCATGGAGGTCTTGCAGGCACATTATTGAAGATGGTACTGCGCAATCGACGGCCGGCTATTGGTGCAAATAATTTTGAACTTAAACCGGCGCTAATTACAATGGTCGTGACTTGCTCCAGGTTCTTTGGTCATCCCTGAGAGGACTGAACGAGCACACAGGAAGATTTCTCAGGATGGTTAATACAGTGAAGTTGAATGGGGTGAGGCCAGAGTCATCAGACTACATCATTCCCATTTCTCTCGAGGAATCTGAGTACATGGTATGAATCTTTACCGTATGAAACACGTTGATACTGGAGGGTTAGTAGAGGCACACTTAGGTAGATTCTTCCCCCGACCCTCACCTCGGAGAGAAGGAGGGAAATCATTGTGTTTTCAGCGGGAAGATGAAAGCTTTGTATGTAGCAGGAAAGGTTCAAGCGGTTCTTTGAGAAGATGTCAATGCATGGGATAGATGCGAAGACTGGATGGACATTGTATATCATGCCTTGAATGATATATCAAAGGGGATCATTGATGCTTCATGTTGTGCATTCAAACGAAAAAGAGATCTTTGAAGAGAAGCGAAACTAATTGAAGACCTGGCTAAATGCAATATGAAAACTCCTTCCGAGTTTTCAGAGGAAAACGAGAGGAAGGGGATCATGGAGCTGACGAGATGATCTATAGATGACTCAGATGTGCCGCAGTGTAACGAAAAGCAATGCGGGTGCCGGTCCGAGATCGGCGCCCTGAGATGAAACAATTCGCCAGTGTAGGACGTGCCGGCGATCGACTCATTTCATGACCCTGGCGCCTGGTGACCAGAGAATCGCGACCCACCTCGCTATAATGGGAGAGAATAGACCAGAACCCTCGATAGGGTTATCAACTGACCACGAGTTCCGGCCTGTGACCAAAGGAAATAGACACAGAAATGAATATCGGGGTCGGAGAAGGCCCCGATCTTTGAAACAGATGCCATTTCATGGGGATAATAAGCGTTGAACTCATAGACAAAATTGCAGAATTGGGAAGCAAGCGCTTACCAATTCTCAAAATTCAGAACACCACGATCATCCACTGAAGAACACGGAGACCTGAAGTAGGAGGCGGTATTTAACCTGCAAAGCCGGAGGAAGATGCCTTCCCATGTGACCTGAAGAAGAATCCGAGGCTTTGCATGGGTGCGGCAGGAGTGGGAAGGGAGTTAGAAAGATGAAAGAAAAAAATGATGACGTGAGAAGAAAGCCGGAAAAGGAAGAAGCGGAGAAAAAGAAAGAAGGAGTGAACGGGGAAGGATATCCGAGGCTCTGGGCACAGTCCCATTTCCACGAGAGCTGCAATCCAAATAAGAGGCGAGTTTGCAAGGTTTTGAAAACCTTTCAGAAGCTAGAGATCGATATTCAGCTACAGTGGTGACTCGGATGCCACTCTAAGCGAAATTCACGAAGGACATCTTTGACGAAAAAGAAAGATAGTAGAAGAAGAGGATTGTGAATCTCACGCTACTTGCAGTCTTTGTGATAAAAGAAAAGAATTGCGAGAAAAGATGAAGGATCGGAGAGTTTTACAATTCCTTGCGTCATTGGAGGAGTTGAATTACAAGCTCTCTGTGACTTAGGAGTAGTATAAATAATTACTCTTTTCTGTTGCCAAACAATTAAGTTTGGGGAGTTATTCCCACCCTTTATTACTCTTGAATGGCGAGCCAATTCGATGGTAAAACACGAGAAGGAGTCTTGGAAGATGTTGGTGGTTGTTGGAAATTTGTTTTCCCGATGGAGCTTCATCGTGGACATGGAAGAAGATTCCGCAGTACCCACGCTCTTTTGGGGAGACCATTCCTAGCTCTTGGGCTGCTTACGATCGACATGCGAAAGGAGTTCTTACCTTGAGGGTTGGAGAGGGAAGATTCTTGCTTTCAACTTGATCAAAAGCATCACGAGAATATAGATATAGAGCAGAGGTACGTGTAGTTGATGATGTCTATACCTCTGATACGATGTTCACAATGATTGTAATGCTCAAATTTTATCGATGAAAAGAGATAAATTCCCTGATATATTGAAGATGACTACTCGATTGTCCATACAGATTTCATTCTAGAAAGCTGTGTTGAGCACAAAGCAAAACGAGAAATGACAAAATGGAAAATAATGAAAAGGGGGAAATTCATGAAACCGGTGAAGAGGAATTTAGTGTTGAAAGAGTTGCCAAAGTCATTTAGTATGCTTACTAGAATCACGAAAGAAGGCCGGTGATTGTGCGCTGGGCCTTCGGTGATCTTCGAGCAGAGGTTCTTGAAAATCTTAAAAGCAGAGTCTATGGCGGTCCATTGAAGAATTGAAGGGTATGGGCAGTCCATCAATTTGCATGCACAAAATTATGCTAGAAGGCTTCAAAGCCATGCGCCAGAACATCAGGGAGACTAAATCCGGTGATGAAGGAAGTGTGGTCGGGAAAGTACTCAAATTGTGAATCTTTGGTTTATGCATGCAATTTCGGATAGTCCTTAGGTGAGCCCCGGTCATGTGGTTCCGAAGAAGGGTGGGTTTCTTGTGATCATGATAGAGAAAAATGAATTGATTCAGCCCGAAGCGATGCGGGATGGAGAGGTATGCATTGATTCACGGGGCTGAACCACAGCCACCGAAATGATTATTTCCATTTTGCCGCCACGTTTGGTCGGATGTTGGAATGATTATGGGACACCCTCATTTTTTGTTTCTTGGATGGGTATTCGAGGATACAATCGGTGCTATTGCACGAGGACAGCGAAGACGCGTTCACATGCCCCATGGTACCTTTGCCTTGAGAAGGATGCCGTTTGGGGTACGTAATGCTCACCTTACATTCAGGTGTATATGATGTCAATATTTTTCGAGACTTGATTTGAAGAGGTTATGGAAATTTTTGGATGACTTCACTTTGTGTATGGATCCGGTTTTGATCGGTGTTTGACTAACACTGACGGTCTTAGTACGAGACAAGCGGCTAGCATTGAATTGGGAAAAATGCCATTTATGGTAGCAGAAGAGAACATTGTTCTTGGGCATAAAATTTACGCTGCGGGCTGGAAGTAGACGATCAAGGTATCCATTATCAAAACTCTTGCGCCTACCGGTAAAGGAGTAAAAAAGAAGAAGCTTCTTGGGGCGTCTTTGGATTTTATAGGAGATTCGTCAAAGACTTCTCAAAAATAGCAGACCATCACGGTGCGGGAGAGATCGGGGTTTAATTTTGATGACTCTGCAGAAAGTGCTTTTGAAAATCAAGATCAAATTGGTTCAAGCACCTATAATGGCTGCACCAGAATGGGATCGGGGATTTGAAATAATGTGTGATGCCAGTGATTTTGCAATGGGAGCTGTCCTAGGGCAAAGAAAGGAGAAAATATTCAGGACCATATACTATGCTAGTAGAACCTTCAATGAAGCACAAGAAAATTACTCAACAACGGAAAAGGAGATGCTAGCCATAGTATTTGCTTGTGAAAAATTCAGGCAATACATTTTGGGATCCCATGTTATTATTCATGCGATCATGCGGCAATCAAGTACGATGTCAAAGAAGGAAGCTAAGCGAAGATTGATAAGGTAGATGCTTTGTTATTGCAAGAAGTTTGACATGGAGATCAAGGATAAAGGGGTGTGACGATGTGATGGCGATCACTTGTCAAGAGTAGAAAAACCTTTGTTGAAGAAGAAAATGTCTTGACAGAGAACTTCCCGGATAGTAAACATTTGTTTAAATTTTCCTTCGACTTCCATGGTATGCGATATTGTGAACTTCTATTTAGCTTGTGGGGTAGTTCAGCAGTTATTCTGTGAAGGAAACTTCGGAGGCGACGACGGGTATTATATTTGGGATGATCACTTTATTATTTAAAAGAGTCTTTGACATGATAATAAGAAGATGTGTGCCAGAAAATGAACAATGAAGTCGAATAAGCCATGCATCACCATATAGAATTAATTTTAGGAAAAACGACTCATAAGATACTCGATAAGGTTTTATTGACCTTATCTTGAATTACTGTGAGTGGGTTAAATTGTGTGATAGATGCCCAGGTGGAAATATCGGCCGGCCAATGAAATGCCCCTAAAATTGTAATAATTGGTGCAAATCTTTGATGTATGGGAATAGATTTTATGGGACCATTCCCACCATCATTTACAGGAACACATGCGTCTTGCTAGCCGGTTGATTATGTTTCGAATGGGTGGAAACTTGATGCTTGTCCAAGGAATGATGTCTGGGTTGTTGAGCTTCTTGCAAAAAAAAATATTTTGGCTTGATTTGGAACACCGAGAACTATCATTAGTGATGGGGGAAGCCATTGCAAACAAAATATTTGCAAAATGTGATCGGTATGGGATCAAGCATGTAATGGAGTACACTTATTATCCCGAGCGATGAATGACGAGAAATTTCCAACGGGGAGATTAAAAGAATACTTAGAAAAGGCTTGTAGGCTCAGCGGGAAGAGTTGGTCTTCCAAACTTGATGATGCACTTTGGGCTTCACCAGGTATCTGAAAACTCCGGTGGAATGTCCGTACAAAATTGTTTTAGCAAACCATATCACCTACCTTTAGAATTGGAATACAAAGCGATGGGCCATGAAGTTGAACTTGATTTCAGCTATGAGGAAGAGAATTGCTCCCAAATGTACGGCTGGAGAGAGAATTGAGAAATAAGTCTATGATAATGCTAAGTCTGAGATAAGACAAAGAAATGGCATGATCAAGGATCTTGAGGAAAGAGTTGACGAGGGGGAACGAGTTTCTTGTTTAATTCTAGGTGAAATTGTTCCCGGGAAAGTTGAAATCGAATGGAGTGGGCCGTACGGTGGTGTCAAGCGATACATTTGGAGCGTGACGTGGGGCGTCTTGGAGAAGAATTCAAAGTCGATGGACAAGGCGAAGCATTATCCTAAGCGAGGAGGAAGGAATGGAAGAGCTCCGGCGGGTTATCTAGAAGGAAGAAGAACCAAAGCAGCAAGTCCGGTGGGACTGAGCGAGCGGTGATGGGAGGCAACCCATAGAAAATTTAGATTTTGAATTTTTTTGCGGTCATTCGTTTTGATTGGTTCTTATAAGGAATAGATTTAATTTTGAAAGTTAATTGTAGTTTTGTTAAATTTTCTTGAATCATACAAATTATGCGCAGAAATTTGAAAGACATGAGTGAGAAAGCGACTCCGGGACACCTCAGTGACTTTGCGAAATCACGACATGAGCAAGGGGGTAACTTTCTCCTAAAGCCAAACTGTGAAATATGAGTGGTGCTTGTTAGACTACGATTGGAGATGCGAATAAATGTCTAAAGTATAGGATTAATAAGGAATTTAGTTTTTGAGATCATTAAACTAAGAGGCATGATGTGACATAAACAAAAACTTGAAAATGCAAAGTCACGACATAGAGCCAACTGATATCTAAAAGCCTAGTTATGTCGCGACAACTTAGTATGTCGCGACATAGAAATCGAGTGCCCTACTCACTCTCTTAAATGCCTGATGGCTGTCTTAAATAAAAATGGCCCGAAATTGATGTCGCGACAAGCGAATTTAATGAAATAATAATTAGCCCACAAAAACTTGATTGAATTACAAGCGTTGGAGAACTTTTCCCAGCTCAGCTCCACTTTCAGCTGTTCTCTCCTTCATACGATTCTAAAATCCTGAAAACCAGCTCTCAAAATATTGAAAACTCCTTAGTTTCAAATGGTGAAATCTCCCAGGCTACTGTCCCTGGCACAGGAAGATCATGGAGGAATATGTCTGAAACGAGAAAGAAGAAATCAAACGAGAAGAGCCTAGATGGAAGGGAATGCCTGAAGCGCTAGAAGCACCGGCGGTTTGAGAAGAAAGAACGGACTAGGGAAGAAAAGCGAGAAGAAGAATTAGAAGATTTTGTGTCGAAGCTTATTCAAGCGTGGAAGAAGCATGCAGCAAGGGGTTAGAGTATCGGAAAGAAGGTCGAAACCTGTTACCCCTTGAGGAGATGATTAGACAAAGAGGTTGGGAAGCTTTTGCGCACATCAAAGAAGTCGGGCTACGGCGGTGGTGAAAGAATTTTACTCGATACGGTGGCGGAAAGACAACAATGTGTTCGTTAGAGGAGTGTGGTGCACATGTGGAGCAGGCCATTACTTGAGAAGCCTATGGAATGGCGGGGGCCTGGCGTGGTCAAGGTTAAAGCTCTTGAAGCTTAAATTTTAAGAAGATTGCAAAAAAAGCTCAGCGGCGACGGAAAAGCACAAGCTGGGATAAGGTGAAGGAGAACCGAAAACCACGAGCAGGGGAAGCCTCGGCTGAGGAGAATTTGGGTATGGATTACATTTCTTGGCATACGTTTTGGTCTGACAACATGTGTGCACGGTGAGAAGGCAGGGAAACTTGATTATCTTTGTATGCTGATACGAAGAGTACAAGTTCGATGTGGAATAATTGAAAATTCTATAATAAGTACCATGAAGGAAATATGAGAGGAGTGATCCTATTTGGCCAGCCAAATAAGCTGTTTTATGTTTAAAAATTTGCAAGGGTGAAGGGTCTGGGAGAAGAAGAAAGAAGTTCCTGACATCCTGCTCCTGCGACGGGAGTGAGCAAAGACCAAACCAAAAGAAAAGGGGTGTTGATTGAAACCGGAGAAGAAGCTCGGTACTGAGACAAGAAGAAGACTTTGGGGTTCTTGACGAAGAGAGAACCCCGGAACTTCCTCTGAAAATAATACTTTCACATTTACTTGATGTGAAGGAAGCCGGGATGAAAGAAGCCCATGGATTTCTCATCCTTAGCTAGTTCTCCCCATGCAAAATAGAACATTCGAGAGCGGGGAGAAGAAGCTCAGGGGAGCCTGAAAAACGATTCAATAATGGAGGTCCTGGTACCATCCCGGAAGAAGATGGAAGAAAGAGAGAAAAAGAGTGGAATGTCTGTGAGAATTCGGGAAGGTTTATGAAAAAGAGTTAAAAGAAGGGTGACAATGGGAAGAAGAAGCTGAAAGAAGAGAAGAGCAGGATGAAGAGATTCTTGACAAGAGGACTTGAGAAAGAAATGAAGGAAAGGGATCGCGATCTTACGAAACTCAAAAATTTGAGTCATGAATCTTTTATAACAATCCCGAGTTTAGGCGTGATTCTCGGCTCTTAACCATCATGAAGAAAAGGGTAGAATTGAAGCCAGAGTTGGGAGAAACAAATCAAGGATTCAGGATTTTTTATACAAGTCTCTGAGATTTTGAGAATAAGGTGGATGATGAAGTGAGAAAGCGGATCTTTGAATCTTACGGGTGGAGAGAATGGCTAGAAAATTTAGTTTGATTAACAACAATCTTTCCAAATTTTGGAAATAATGACTGAAATGAAAACACAATGAATGGCTTGGGGAAGAGCGAGATGAACTAAACAAGAAGGTTGATCACGTCGATGAGATCTTCATTGAAGATCGGGGATTGAAGAAGCCCAAGAAGAGAAAGGAAAGAAGGAAGTAAATTCCTGCATTCCCGACTCATTTGAATACCACTAGACCTTGATCCCCTAATATCTTTGTTGCCTCTTCCAAAAGAAAAGATAGACTTCTTCCCATTGCGACCTTCCTTATTCTCAAGCCCACATCTTGTGGTATCCAACATTTGCAATTGAATCAGAAATAAATGATAAATTTGAAATGAATTGTTCTTATTTTGGTTTGTTAAATTTTTGTGTTGCTTTGTGGTTGCATAGTTGGGAAAATAAAAGTGAATTAGTTCGAATAAAGCTGGCGAGATGTAATGAGGTGAATTGAATGGGCGGTTAGATTAAGAATAAGGTGAAATGTAGAATGGGGCGAATGAATACGGTTTGATACTTGATAAGTCGAGGAACACATTGAATATCAATTAATTTAACTACTCATCAGCAAAAAATGAGTCGAGGAAATCCTTATATGGTTAGTCACAGCTATTCAATCCAAATTCTAGAATTTGTTAGATTATTGATTGAGCGAAATCCTAGGTGATATAGTGATGAGATGATGCGAGGCCATTCTTGGATGGATTTGAGCCATTTTGTATCCACCCCTATTCATATCTTGATGCATATACCTTAGTTCAAATTGAGCCAAACAAGCATTTTTCAAAAAATAAGCCCGATAAAACTTGACCCATCTAAAAAGCAATCCTTCATTAAAGAACCTATGATTACCCGAAATTCAAGGAGGAAGAAAGAAATGAAGTTTGAAGATATGTTTTGAGGGCAGGAAAAATATGGGAACAAGGGAATGAAGAGAAAAGGCGAAAAGCGAAAATCACGATAGAAAGAAGCTTATAGGGATAAAGTTTTGTCTTGTGGCCTAACTCTCTTGAACAATTAAGTTCTTAGGGGTGTTTCAACACAGTTTCAACACCTAGTACCCTAATGCTCATCGGTATGGAGCTACTAACCCCAAAGTTAAAACTAAGAGAGTGTTAGAAAGCCTAAAAGGTAAAACATTGCACTATCCACGAAGGAGTGACAAACAAGGAAATTTCCCGATTAAATTACAAGTGAAATAGGACATACGGTTAAGATTTGAAGAAATCAAGAGATGTCCCAAACACGAAAGTTTAGGGATTTATTTAAAAACTACAAGAAAGAAAGAGGTAGAGGAGAGAAAAGGTTCGGGGTAATCTTAACCTAAAAGTCCCATCTACCCATTACTAAACCTAACAATATAAGCCCAGGCTGATTGATCTTGAAAGGCTGGAATTACCTACATTAGTGAATCATCGATATGAAAAACAAACCTATGGAATTTGGAAATATGGAAACAATCAAAACTGTGAAGGACTTTAGGGAGTTAAGTGACTCAGTATGAAGATGAGAAAGGAAAATAATTTATTATTCAACAGGATCTAATGATTATGTTGTTTGTAAAACAATTTCAACAGTTTAGTTTTGTATACTATAAAGATTAAAAAACTAACCTTGAACTGGACTTGAAGCTAGATATGCAACAATGCATTCACTTGGCCCTCAAATCAAATTGGCCCCCTTTCTTGCAAGGCAGGCAGAAAAATGTCCTTTTTGTTTGAGGACAAACAATTCTTTCTTTCCTTTGCTTGAGGACAAGCAAAACTTTAAGTTTGGGGGAGTTTGATGAGCTTAAAGTCATCTATTTATAATCCATTTTACATTTGATTTTCATGCGAAGGGAATAATAAATATCTGCGAAATATGGAAGAAACTCACGATTTGTTATTAGCGGGTGAAAGAAAGAAGAAAAGCGATAGAAAAATCGTGATCGGTGAAGTAAAAATACGAGGAAAATGGCGGGCGAGAAATGGCAATTTGGGTAACTAATGTTCGCGGTTTTGGGCTTGCCTGATCATTTATGCGGTCGCGACATCGGGGAAAATTTGAAGGAAATTTGATGCGGGTCGTGACCGGGCATCCCTAGGATTAAACGACGGGGTAACGAGGGCAAGGTGATGGCGACAACATCGTGATGTGGCGACGAAGGTCGATGCCAGCGACGAGGGATGGAGTCGTGTGAAAGCGGCTGGCATGCGGGTTTGAAAGATGGCTGTTGTGACGGTTGTTGTCTCGACGAGAGGGTGGCGTCGCGACATCAAGCAGCAGTTGAAGCCTCGGAGATAAAGTTGATGTCGCGACAAAGAAGTGTCTTGCGACGCCAGACGTGTCGATTAAGGTTGCGAGAACCCTAAGTTGATGTCATGACGAGAGATCGATGTCGCGACATAAGAAGACACCCGATTCAAGATCACGAGAGACTTGAAGTTGATGTAGCGACAAGAGATCGATGTCGCGACACTGGGCACGACGGATTCAGGCTGCGAGCCATAAAAGTGATGTCGGCGACAAGATATTGATGTCGCGACATCAGGAACTTATCGATTGAAAACTGCCAGACGCGGCGATATCAGCGACGAGGAATCGATGTCGCGACATCGAACGAGCGATTGAAATACGTGGAGCCATAGGTAATTAACCATGACGAAGATTGATGCCGGCGACATCACGGACCTTCGATTGAAGTTTGCAGTTCTTAAGTTAATGTCGCGACAAGAGATTCTTTGTCGCCCAACCTCGAAAACCATCGAGTTCAAAGTTGCGAGAGACTAAAGTTTGATGTCAGCGTGAGAAATCGATGTCGCGACATGGCTAATGTCGCGACATTGATTTGTCGCGTTTATAAGTCTTTCCGAAAACGAAGTCATCATGACTTACATTGATAAATGCAACAAGTGCCAAAACTAGCGATCATGCGAACAAGGGTTGAGGTGCGACACGAGCAATATTATGGGCGGTCGGCAAATCCGCAAAGAATGCATTGGAATTGGGGCTGACTTGAGGAACCCATAAATCTGAGCGCTACAATGAAAGGCTCTTGAGAACGAAAGAGAGATGCAGGTTCTTTGAAGGCTCTTGTATTTTTATTTTCTTTTCTTTTCTTTTCTTTTCTTTGTTTTTACTGCTTTCCATTTTAGTTTAGATTAGAGTAGTTTGTATTTCGTTTAATTTGGTTTTGAGCGTTAGTATGAGTTTAGGCGAATGCGGTTATATTTCTTAAAATTACTTTGTGCGGTTGTTTGAATTCGGACAAATTTTGGATTTAGACACCCGGTTTCCGATTTATAGTGGTTTACTTGATCGGCAAGCCCGATGTATGGGTATAATCAGTGAATTTAGAAGCCCGACTTCCATTGAATTGACGTTATTATCGAAATAATCTTTCTACTGATATTTTATTCATTATAAATTGAACTTGGATGTTAAATCGACTTCTTGGTTTGCTTGTATCTTGGAATTGATCCCGATTTCAGTCTCTCTTGTACCCATAACAAGATTTATTCTGACTCGATTTCGAGAGGCCCTGCAGATGACCTGAGAGAAGGCATTCACAGTAGAAAACAATTTCGGAAGGTATTTAGACACGATATTCTTGATCCTAATGTGCTCTGTATATTTAAATCAATACATCCTCTTCTCACTTGTAGAGAATGAGTTGAGTGAGTTATTAATTTAAGTATCTGGAGGTTCGGTCGAATAGTGAATTCGATCCGTGTTAACGAGGATCTAATCAAGGAAAGAGTAAGCTATTCTAATTTTGAGGGTGAGGAACATTATAGTGCAAGAGCCTCGGCAATGACTAAATTGAAGGAGCTCAGTGCAGTCCATGTTGTGGAGTATGAAGTATTGAAGAAAAATACCGGAAGCAAGGCTACTAGATTTAAAAGTAGTTATCGCCTCGGGTGTTCGAAGCAGTTAAGGTGAGATGATGGCTGTGTGGTTTGGAGAGGTCAGTCACACTATATTAATCCTTGAATTTAGTTTAAGATCGTAGTTCGGAGAAAAACAAAGAAAGTTACAATACGAGACTGTAGGAATTGATTCTTCACAATAGCTGATTATTCAATGTTTCCTTTAGAGATAACTGTTAAATCTAAATTTGTTATTTTGATATTTCAATCTTCAATTCATTTTTTATTCAATCATTTTTCTTTTACATCATTATTTTCAAGCTTTCAAAGAAAAATCTCATTATCGCATTATCGTCCAAATAGTATGGAGCTTACGTAGTTTGGGTGGTTGATTGAAAAATTCTTGAGATCTACGTAGGATCGATGTCTGGACTTAAATCTATTTTTATTACTTGTCGGCACATTGCACTTGCGAGTATCTTGGATCGAAACCACATGAAAATGGTTTTCTCTTACAAAAATATCTTTTAATCGACGTGATAGTTAAAGAAACTCACACTTTCGAGTTTAATGGTTTATTTGCGAGGATTAGACAATAGTCCTTGGATAATAAGTCTTAAATTTGAATAGGTGTTTTGATCCATAACAATTTATTGATGTAGTCTCAACAAGTTTTATGGTGCCGTTGCCGGGGATTAGACAATAGTCTTTTGGCAATAGTGTCATAAATTTGTACATGTCTTTTGGTCCGGTTAACAAGTTTTATGGCGCCGTTGCCGGGGATTAGACAATAGTCTTTTGGCAATAGTGTCATAAATTTGTACATGTCTTTTGGTCCGGTTAACAACAACAAACTGAATCACCCTTCACAGTCGAGGTGTTACACTATCCGCTTCCGACAAAATTCAGAATGCCACAAGTGGAAACTTTCGATGGAACCAAAGATCCCATCGACCATCTCAATACTTACAAGAATCAAATGGAGTTGCATGGGTATCAAGACCCCGTGCAGTGCGGAGTCTTTCGCCCACTACACTAAAAGGCCCGGCCTTGCTTCCGGTTTAATAGAATCCCCCTTCATCGATCTCTCCATTCGAGAGGAACTATCCATTGCGTTAAATGCTCCTTCATCGGAGACGGGAGCGATGCGAGGAATCTGAGTTACCATCTGTGTAGATCAAGCGGAAGCTGTGAGGAAAGCTTGCAAAAGTCATGCGTGCAAGATTCAACAGGAGTCCACGAGATAGGCGTGCAGATGAAAAATTCTCCATCCACGGCATTCGTGCGGGTTAAGTCTTGATCGAAGGATCGATGTTTTCCGTCTCGAAGAACCCCCCCGAAGCAAGCATAGTAGAGGTACTCGTAAGCGAGAGGAAATATATAAAGCGGCGAGGAAGCCCTCATATCAAAGAGAGAGAGCTCTTCCACCCGTAAAGAGAAATCACGGCAGACAAGCGGCGAAGGGCGAAGCCACAAAACCGAAAGGCGACCGGGGAAAAATCCCGAAAAGATCAGAACGATCCCTAAAAGCGGGGGAATCTCGAGAACCATCACGGGCCCACCACCATCGAAAAACTGACGGCGTTACTACTTCGTGCTTCACTCCCCTAATAGCACACACTCGATGTCATGAGTCTGCATGAAATGCGAAAGCAGCGATTCAGGAGATGGCGGCTTCGAATGAAATCGAGATCGCCCTGAGGAACTGACACCAAATATTCTGCGGTTCCATAGGGATTACGAGATCACGGACAATTGTATCTGTGAAAAGAGAAATATAATACTTAATATAACGGCGGATACCTCAGGCGTTTCATATCTCGAGGGGGCAGAGCCGAGTCAAGCCGAGTCGAGGCCCCAGTGGGCCAGAGTGGGAACCGGTCGGGCTTCGACAAACGACCGCCTCGGCGAACGGCGTTCGTGACGAAACCCCTTGGAGAAATCCGCGTGATCTGGGAGGTTAGCGGGAAGAGGAGAATCAAGTTCGGCTCACGAGAGGCCCACCTGCGTAGCATCGGATCGTGAAATGGAAATCTGACGGTATCTAGAGCTACTTGCGACTCGATACTTGCACCATCACGTTCTCTGGCAAACACGGAGGGATGTCAACACCCCCGTAATGACCCATTGGTAGTTCGGCATAATTGTGGCCAACACAACAGTTCATCGGGTTTTAATTGATAACGGGAGTTCAAGCGACATCATTTTTCGCGTTAACACTTTGACAAAATGGGCATTGGGAGAGAAAAGGCTAGAACACATCGGCCTACGTCTGAGGGGTTTTGGGAGAAAGGATACCATTGGGCTCGATTCAAGCGGTGCTCACCACAGGCGAACCGCTACCGGCGCCAATGACGGCAAGGTTCCTTATCGTAGACGCCCGGAGTCGACATAACATGTTGCTAAGCGGACCGCCTGCCAATCTGATAAAGCGATCCCTCGGCGTATCACGTGATAATCAAATTCCCGACCATACATGGAGTAGGGATGGTCGAGGAGATCGGTAATGGCGAGGAATGCTACGGCCTCCATGAAACAAGAACGGTCGGCATTGAATGTAGGCGAAGGCAGCGTGCCTGACGAGGTGCTGCTGAGCCCAGAGCCCTCGGAGGAATAGGCAGGTATCGCTGGTGATGACCAGGGTTATCTCGCTACATTGGGTCCAAACTAGCGGAAGACCTCAAAGCCTCCTCGCTCGGTTTTAAAGACAGAATAGGGAGGCGTTTTTCGCGTAGGCCCAGAATGACGTGGAGGGAATCGACCTACGGTAATCACTCATAGATTGAACACCAGCCCATCCTTCCAAAGCCGGTTGAAGCAAAAGCGCAGGGCTTGCGCGAGAAAGGGTAAAAAGCCATCAATGAGGAGATCGGCAAGCTCCTCGGCGAGTGCGCCGGAATCCCGAGGGTGTACGGTATGTGCAGGTATGTGCACGAGGGCTTCCTTAATTATTTAGTGCCATAATAGAATGAAAATTGGTTTAAGGGTGATATTATAAATTTTCAAGAATTGTAGCACTTTGCAGTAAGGAAGATTGGAGGAATGAAAGTATACTTTTTTTTTTATGGAATTTCAAAGAATAATAATAATAATAAATTGCCAAAATAGTTCAGGGAAATCTCGAAAATTTTCTAGATTTCAGATGACAAAACGGACTGCGCCGTTAAGTTCGTCTCGCGAAATCTAGTAACCCAGGAAAGTTTCGTTAAATTCCGAGATAGTCGGAATATTTGCAGTTTAAGCGATGGTTTAGAGTGAAACACGAGAAATGGGATTTTAGAAAATCTCGAAAAATGGCAAATATTTAAAGAATTATTCAATAGGATAAATAAAATTTTCGGAACAAAAATGGACTGAATAATTAATATAAATTATTTATCTAAATAATAATAATAATAATAATTAAAAAAAAGAATAATAATTAGAAAAAGGAAAATCGATAAAAAACAAAGCGAGAAGAGGTCGACAGACGGGAGAACGGTGGGAGAGGGAGATTTTTTTTTATTATTTATTCTCTTCGTTCTTTTGATTCTGAGGAAATTGGGCCAGTAGGTTTCATCGGACGAAGCGGATTGGACTACGCGAAGAGAGCTACGCATAGGTACCAATATCTTAGCCTTTTGTCAAACTTTAAAAGGTAAAAAATTTGCCTACTTGTGTTATTTCAAGCCTAAAGGTTATGTAATGGCTTGAAATTTTCTTAAAACTTAGTGAAAGGTCGTAAACTTGATCCCAATTTTTAGGCGAGTTTAGGAATTTTAGAATTTTTGGGATTGTGTTCCGCGATCGAGGCTGAGATTTTGGGATTGTTTTAGCCAGTTTGGGTTGAAATTTCGGGGAGTGTAGTCGGACGGGAATTTTCAGAAATGTTTCGGGTATTTTAGACTCTGGAAAGTCCCTTGAGTCAAAAGTTTGCTAAAACAGATAGTTTTTATGGGGCATTTAATGTGTATGGACATTTTGGTCAATTTCACATCATATTATCGATGTCCATATCGAATGGGACTAGCACGTAAAGTTTTGTTAGAATCGAAATTCGTTCGATATAGTCATTTATTTGCAATACATTGTATCTGTTTATGGTTAAAGCCTTGATTATGAGAGTGAGTGGCACATTTTACTTGGAGGGATGAATTGTGTAGAGATTTGAGCGTAGGCGAGAATCAAAGTGCCCTGACAATATTTGAAACAAACTGGAGGACGGACCATCGGGACTCAGCAAAGCAGGGAGCGTGGGAGCTGGAAGCAGAGCTGGGTGGGGACACTGATTTCTGGAGAATCTATTGCAGAAACGTGCATTGTGTTTTTGCAGCTCCCAGCTCATGGGGCTGTGTAATAAGAGAATGGATGAACTATTGCCGAGAAAACTGAGTTTTGTTTTGAAACAATTTACATTTAATTATTCTAGAAACTATTTACCTTCATTTTAGGCTTTTGTTCTATTTGTTTAGAAAAATATTCTAAAAATAGATCTATTTCTTTGAAATACGTTAGAAAACCTCTTCTCTTCTTGCTTGTTTGATGGTGGTTAATAATCCCAGAAGGTACCATCACGTAAATCAAGTACAGCTAACATGGCCATTTACGAAATACTTTCAGAGTGATGCCTCCCAGAGACGCAAGACGGCATCGGTAGTGGTTTCTCGAGAACACTAAGGCTGCAAGATGGTCGGAGTGAACCATGTGGGATCTATATAGCATAATGGGGACCATAGGCTAATGCTAGGTGATGGAACACCTCGAGACTTAGCATCTTGCTATGTACTAGAAAGTCTGTGTGCGCTAACTATACCTGGAATATCTTTGAAGAAGGCTACTATATAAATATGTGCTAAATCTAGCCCTCGATTGCGACCCGGGCAATATAGTTAATCATAATATCCCATAACCTTGTGGCTGATCAAATACATCGGCCCAGGAGCGGGCATTATCTAGGGTTTGCTATCGAGCCAGCTGTTTCTTAACACCCCAAATCCAAGCTTCTGTGGTATAACAATTGGGTCAAAATGCTTTATAAATCTATATTTTCAAAACACTTTAAAGGTATGTTTAAACACTGTTTAGAAAATGATTTTGGTACTCACCTTTTCGACTAATTTAATCTTTGTCAAGCACTCTGATTCTCGTCGGATGCTCAAATCGCCTACACAATTCATTAAGGCTGTGAAAATGCCCTCGGTTTAATGTTTTAACCATAAAACAACATCACAAGACTTTCAAAATAAACTATATCTGAGCAGACTTGATTCTAACAAAACTTCGTGCACTAGTCCCATTCGATATGGACATTGATAATATGATGTGAAATTGACCCGAAAATGTCCATACATTAAATGCCCCATAAAAACTATATGTTTTAGCAGCAAACTTTTGACTCAAGGGACTTTCAGAGAGTCTAAAAATACATGTATTTACGAAAGTTACGTGAGCTTAATCAAAGCTATACGAAATTTCAAACTAGCGTCAGAAAACAATCTGAAATTCGACTACATTTAGAACACAATCCCCGAAAATTCTAAAAGATTCTCTCAAACTAGTCTATGGGACTGAAGTTTACGACCTCCCGCGGTCTCAGAAATTTCAGGAACGGGCAACCATATACACGGCGAAATAGACAATGTGCTCTATACAAGTTTGACAAAAGGCTGCTAAGATAATATTATAATTTTTTATCTGGCTCTCTTAGCGTAATCCAACTTTGCCTCTGCTCCGATGAAAACCTACGGTCCAATTTCCATAAATCTGAGAAAACGAAGAGAAGAAAATAAACTAATAAATCTCCCTCTCGGGCCTAGTTTCTCACAATCAAATCGACCTTTGTTTTGCTTTTATTGATTTTCCTTTCTTTTTCTAGTATTATTCTTTTTTATTATTAATATTATTATTATTTAGATAATAATTTCTATTACCTCATTCAGGTCATTTTATTCGAAAAATTTTGTTTATCCTAATTGAATATTCAACAAATGTTGCCATTTTACAAATTTTTCTAAATCCGTTTGGGACTTTCCTCTGACTAGTAAGCACAGAAATTCGTAAAATATTCTAGACTATCACCGGAATTTAACGAAGCTTTCTGTGAGTTACTGGATTCCTTGAGGCGAACTTAACGGAGGCTCAGTCAGTTTTGTCATCCGAGAAATCTAGGGAATTTCAGGACTCACCAGACTATTTGGCAATTTATTATTTATTATTATTCTTTTGAAATTCCATAATTTGCTCTTTCCACCCCTCCTTATTGTAATTGCAAAGTACAATTCTTTGAAAATTTACATAATTTCTCCTTAAACCAATTTTCAAAATTCTATTTATGGCGCTAAAATAGTAAGGAAGCCCTTGGCTCTTTATCTGATTCTAGCATCTGTCTGGCCATCATAGGACGGCGTTAAAATCCTCCCTCCTTTAGAACATTTGTCCTCGAAATGAACAAAGTAATATAAAGTGGATACCTTAATCTGAAAACAACGGAGGATATTGACTACGCATTTGAGCCTCTGACTCCCACGTAGCCTCCTTAATCCCATGATTCCCCCATAAAACTTGATAACGAGTGGCCTTATTCCCGCAATGCTCTCGCGATCTACTATCGCATTAGCGCTCCTTATAGGTCAAATTATCCTTTAGATTTCCCTCTTGGGCGATCTTTTGCAGGCACATGGGAAGGATGAAGCGTACTTGCGGAGCATGGATACATGAAACACATTGATGAACCTTAGAGCAGAGGAAACTCTGGAGGAAGGTTACAATCCATATGCTCTTGGTCCCGCTCGGCAATAATCTCATATATGGCCACATATATATCTGAGCTCGACTTTCGCGTCTTCCAAATCGGGGACACCTTTCAATAGGAAACTTTGGGGAAGACCCTATGCCCCACCTTTCAAGTGCGGGTCCTGGTGTTTGTGCTGCTTTTGCATGCAGTACTGGCTATCTTGAGTGCATCTTAGGTTCTGGATCTTATCTGGGTAATCTGCAATGTGTACCCCTGCGGGCTATCGGTCTCTCTCCTACTTCATCTAGCATGCGGGAGCTGACACTTAGAATACATCTATGATACTTCAAATGGACCATGCCTATATTGGATTGATATAAGCAGCATTTGTTGTGTAGAACTCGTCGGGGAGATAAATGCGTATCGAACTTCCTTAAACTCTATCACACATGCTTCTAAGCTGTCCTGCAGTATCTGAATAGTTTCTCTCTGGCTGCCATCGGTCGAGGATGGAAGCGTAACAAAGTCTGAATTAAGTCCCCATGGCATCTATATTAGACCCCAAAATCACGGATGTGAAATAGGTCTCGAGTAAAGGAGTATCGATATAGAACATCATGTAATCTAACACTATCTCTCTCCATTATAATTGAGATGACTTGTCCTATTCAGGTCATATCATTACTAACGCTGGAGAAAATCTTGTGGTTTAAGATTAGTCTGTATCCACTATCACCCATATGGCATCATGTTGTCTCAGGAGTTCTCGGGCTTGGATAATAACAAAATCCTTAGTAATCTTATCCCACACTTCCATGTCCCAATGAGAATGTAGGAAGAAATTTGTATCTCTGCTGGGCTTACAGTTACTCTGTATTTACTCTTGACAGGTTAGGCATCTGGATCTAGTCTGCAATTTCCTTTTCCTTGCCCTTCCACCAATAATGCTCTCGGAGTATGATACATCAGCAGTTGCTACCAGAGTTATAGCATATGCTGAAGTGAGCCTCTTCCAAGATTTCCCCTTTTAGTTCACCTATTTCAGGTACACATTTGACTCCCTCCCCAACTATTACGCCATCGTCTACGTCTTTGGAACTCGGTTTCCTACCACCTCGATCACGCCTCAACTTAATCATCTCTGACACCTTGACCCATTCCCTTGATGATCCACAGAAGAGGGCGAACATAAAATGATGCTACTTGAGTGTCCTGTATTAGCTACTACATTTGAGAACAATAGCCAAAGATCTCAACTCATCAACAATGGGAACTATACATGCACGGATAACCTTGCAAGGAAGGAACCCTGGGTTTGAAGCAAGAGCATCTAAACATTACATTGGCCTTCTATGGGATGGTACTCTATCATTTAATCATAATCCTTAATCAACTCCAACCATTTGCCTTCAAGTTAAAGCTCTTTACATTGAAGATATCACTATGACTCTTATGATCGATGAATATCGACGAGAGACACCATATAGATAATGTCTCAGGATCTTTAGAGCAAAAACCCCTTCTTTGCTAGTTCTAATCATGTTCGGGTAGTTACTGTTGCTTTGCTTTGGCTGACGGGAAGCATGGCTATCACTCACCATCCTTGCATGAAACACGCACAACCGCCCAGCTGGAAGCATCATTGTACCCGCATGGCGTCAACTCTACGCTGGTAGTGCTAAAATATTGGTGTTGTCGTCGATCTCGTGTCTCATTTCTTTCAAAAACTATGCTGGCGGGTATCGACCGCTCAATTTACGATCCTTTTCAATAGTTGATCCATGAGGTTGCTATCTTGAAAATCCCTCGACAGACTCATAAACCTTTTGCGATCAGGAAGCTGCGAACTTAAAACATTTGTGGGTGGCTTCCAGGTTCACTATAAACTACCAATCTTCAGGATCCACTAATACCTTACTTGAAAATGGCGTGACCCGAGAAAGTATTTTGTCAGCGAAAGCGACCTTGCTAAGCTTGTGATATAATGATGTCTCACAAGAATACGCAGTCTGTGGGATGTACTTGTGTTCTGGGCGCCGGGGTGCACTCAGAATGTCATCCAATGGGATGCGATCCTGAGCTTATCTAGAATGCAGTTTGAATACCTTGATTTCATCAGTCCATGAGACGGTGGGACATTAGTCGATCAGGATAAGCATCACTTTGGGAACTATGATGACCATATCTCGTCTGGCGATCTGAAAAACATCATTTCTCCACGGACCCTCAATGGTAGTAGCGACCTTGGTCAATAAAGTATCACCGATCAATGCAATTGGTCAAATACGCTCATCATATGAGGAAGCGGATCTTGGTTGCGTATTGTCGCTTCCAGTTCGAGCATCATAATTTATCTGGCTGTATAAGCTTCCATCTTTCAACTACTAGAAGAAGCTGGATACGGTAGTACCAGATCGGATGAAGCCTGCCTTAGAAATTCCTCGGTGTGCCTTCAATTCTTTTTCAACTCTGATGTGCAAATGCATGCTGGAGAATGGATAACGGCTTCGATCCAGGTAGTTCGATAACGAACTCGATTTCACCATCAGGGGAGTAAACACGAAATATCATCTGGAAAGACATCTGGGAACTCTTGACTATGTGGGGGATGTCTTTCCGGCTAAGAACATCCTCTTGCTCTCACATATCACTACAAATGTACCAGACAACCTGGCGACCTTCAGAGGCATTTGGCCCGGTCACGCGGCATTAATGGTGGACTAGGAGCGCGATCTCTCTCTTCGGTTCCGAGGAAATATCCTGCGCTGGTTCCTCTGGCGAACAGATCTTCATATAGCGATCTGGGTGACTCTGTGCTGGATAACTGATCCGCTTTCGAATTATATAGAAATCATGGATACCTAACACTATGATCTGGCACGGAAAATCCTTGTCTTGGATCACCAATCTACTACAGACATCTTTTCAGGAGGACATATCATAGTAATCCGAATTATGAATTACTTGAAACACCATACACTGACAAATATAAATTTAGGACTCTGTCTCATGGTGCCTCTGTTGAATGAAATGCTGAAAATAAATGAATACGATGGCTCTAGGTCTACTAATGCATATGCATCATGATAAATGGCTGAGAATATTACAGTAATCACGTGTGGTGATTCATACGCCTCTATTTATGTAGTGCAGCATCACGAGGCACAGGTAGGTACACTCTGGATAAGCTGTGAGGGGATCACGCCTCTGCGTATCCTTACCTACCTGTGACCTCTACCAGAGTGCATCTTGCCTGTTTTGGAGACCTTATGTATTGGGCTGGTTCAGGATGTGTTTTGGGATGGAGACGTGCAGTGACGCCGCCCGACTCTTTGTACCTACCTCGGAGGTCTCTACGGCTGGTTGTGGGCAGATCTCTCTGGGATGATGACCTTCTTTGCACTTGATGGAAACATCTGCCCGATAACCCCTGCAGCGAGATAAATATGTTTGGCATCGATGCCCTTTGTGTCGAGACTTGTCCCAGTATTTCTGGCGGGTCTCTCCTCATACTAATAGCTCCAGGTCCTTGTGTGCCTGTTGCCATGAAGACCATGAAAGAGGACTTTCTGCTCATCAGACACCTATCTACTTTGTAAATTTCACTAACCTGACCATTGCATAAGTCTGTTGCCTCTAAGGTTCTTGAATGCAGTCATGGGATTTTAGCCCCAATTTTAGAGCGTCCCAACTCTGTGCCCCTGGGCTCTTACGGGCTCATGGTGACTGTGGTGGGTGACATGTATCTGTATAACCTGATCCATCGTCAAGATGCCTTGCACAAGGTGGCCTCGATGGTTCTGGCTGGTGATTCATTGAAGCGTTTTCAGATCGAGAGGTGGTAGCACCCAGGTGGGTGTTGTGAAGTAGAAAGACATTCAAGGATCCTCGATCTGAAGCCATTTGTGTTGTGATTATATATAAGATGAGTGTACAATTAAAACTAGTAAAAGTTAAAAAATGTATTTTTGTATGTAAATATCTTTTGTAAAATATGCAGCCTGGTTTGAGAAAAAGCAGTTCACGATAAACTTATATTGGATTAGTCTTTCTATCTTGTATATTTTTTGATCGAGGACCGAAGGTCTTTATTATTAATAGTTGGACATTTGGAAAACATTAGAGTACCATTTTGTTTTTTATACGGTGATTTTGTATTTTGGGCGACCCTTTGTGCGGTCGTTATCTTTGTGGGATTTCGTTAAATCTAAGGTGTGATTTTGATAGAAGAGTGAAAATTTCATAGCCGTTTTCCCGAATACGAGTTTCGGCCAGTTTTGCAGGCTGGCTTCATAGTGGCAATCGGTCGAGCGACTTGGGCGGGAGGTTCTTGTGGAGTTCACCGAAGCCGATTTCTTTGTCGCACTAGGAAGGGAGTGCAATCGAGGAATACGTGAGAGGTAGAATATCCGGAGTGGGCTGGCGCTAATGACATTTTCATGCGAAGTAAGCGATGGCGACCTAAATGAAGCTTCTTGACATAAAAAAAGCATGCCCGGGCGACCACTTTCATAAAGTCGACCTCATGACTGGGCGCCACCGCGGGCCACGAACTTCTCAGTTTTATGGATGCATTTTCCGGTTACAACCAGATCAGCATGGACCTGATGGCAAGAGAAAAGACCTGCGTTCGTCGCAGCCGCAGAGGAACTGTTGCCTGTCTCGAAATCATCCGGGATTGGACTCCAGACGCGGAGCGACCTACGGAAGGTTAGTAGCGGATGTTCGAGAAGCGAATGGGCGCAACTATGGGTATCGTATAAACGACATCTTTGGTAAAATCCCTGCAATGGAATACCACATGGCTTTCGTCTCTAAAGGCATTCTGAGATCTAAGGAACTACAAAATGGCGGAACCCGGCGGAAATGTGCCTTGACGTCTTCGACGAGAAAATTTAGGTTTCATGATCAACCGCAGAGGTGGGCAAACCCGGAGACAAAATAAAGGCTGATGCTCCACATGTCCCATCACCATCGGGAATAAGGAAGTTCGCGGGCTGGCGGGGAAGGATCAGAGCACAAAATGGTTCGGCGTGTCAGAGGCGAGGCTGATAAATGCGGCCCTTTCTTCGAAGCTCAGAAGAAAAGCCTTTCAATGGGCCCAGATGCGAAAAGCATTCTGGCATTAGAACGTGCAGTTCCCCTCTATTCTAGTAGTACTGTCTGAAGAGGAGCTCTCACTCTATGCTGGCAGGTAACTTCGGACTTTTCAATAGTGCTTTGTCACCTCAGTCGGGGCAGAGCGAGTTCGACATCAGGTTTAGCCCTAGTGAGAGCTCACAAGAGGAGCCAGAGAGAAATTGCAAATGGAAAAATTAATTCGCTAGCTCACAGTGACCGCAGCTCGGAAGGTCGCGTATTTCAAGCTCATACTATAGAAGTCCCCAGCAATTGCAGATGAAGCCCAGAGTATTGCATAAACTGAGACCTCATGGACTAATGAAGTGAGCCATGAAGATGGCGGAGTTCGATATCAGAATCTGATCCAAAACATAATAAAGGCGAGGTCTTGGCCGACCGTCATGATTTACCATCGGCGGAACCCTCTTTAGGGGATGCTTGTTGGCGACCTCTCACTTGAAACTCTCACGTGAATGGAGCCTGAGCGCAAGGGAGTGGAGCCGGAGTCTTATCCTAACCTCCCGGAAAGGAATAGATATTGGTATGCACTCAGTTTGGATTCCATGCATCCTGCTCTTGGCCAGAGTAAGCAGCGTCGTCATGGCAGGCCTCAGCCTCGCCATTCATTAGAGGTCGACTCGGCTGAGGTCTACAGTGACTCCAATCGGGTGGTCGGACAAATAAAGAGGAACCTACGAGGCCCGAAAATTGAAAGGATGATCTTATACCTCCAAGGTCGCGATTTGTTGAGGGTGTGGTGGGTTGGATCTGGCACATGTTACAGGAGGAATTCCGAAGCTGACCTTGGCCAAAGTTAGCCAGCCTCCACTGGGAGGGGAAGACCCTGCAGCCGAAAGTCGACCCCTGTTAGATAGCAGCGGAAACCCTCACTCGATCATACTCGCATGGTGCGTTGCCTTTGCGGTAGAGTCCTTGCCCGGGGCTGGATGGACCCATTTGGAGATTATATAATAGACGGAAGCCTACGGGCGCGAAAGCGGCTCGCGGCATGATGGGGGCGGCGAGGTCGACGGGTTTACTAATCTAGAAGCCTGCCTGGCGAGGATTTTTCACACCCTTCCCTTTAGCTTTTGTCTGTGAGAGAGGACACAGTAAATCGCTTTGAGAGGTACGGGTATGTGCCGGGAATCATCCCGGGCTCGGGAGTTTTGCGAGAAAGTCCAAGAGCGGAACTAGTCGCCGGCCAACCATACTCGAGTTACTGTGAAGCCTGGCGATCTGAAATCACGAGGATGCGAGCATGAGGTCTCAGCACTCCGTGAATACTTTCTGTAACATTGATCACGAGGTCACGGCCTTTCCGGCGATGGGGTTTTGGACATGGGACCTTTACCCATTGGTAAAGGTCGATCTTGGGGTCATGTCGTCTGTGATTGGATTGCTTTACCAAGTGGGCGAAGTCGAGCCTTTGTACAATTCTGAGCAAAGATCTGCAATTTAAGTGGTGAGCGCCATCAATGCTGCAGGTTGGCATCGAGAGCCACTGGTATCGAGACAACGGAAACGGTTAAATGACGCTAATTCGAGAATTTTTACATCTGAAACTGCGGAATTAAAGAGCATTACTCTTCACGGCACACAAATCAAATGGGCAGGGCGAAGTCACTATTCAGGAGCCTTAAGGCGCCTTGAAGACTAAGTTGGAAGAACCTTAAGGGAAATTGGGTAGAAATACCTCCACGAGTCTTGTGAACTGGGGCAAACCTGAAGTTAAACTCGAAACCGTTTACCTGGCGCGCGAAGCGATAGCTTTGAAACGGAAGTGAATAAAGTCTCACGGGATCGAGTTAACGTGGGGAGCATAATGGCGAGGCCCTTAAGTCTGAAGCCAGAACTTCTGGTGGCGAGGCGGTTCAAAGGCGCGGAGGGTATCGAAGGAAAGCAATGAGATCTTATGTCGAAAAGTCAAGCCAAGGGGCTACGTGCGGAGACTTGCTGAGTCTGTAAAAGCTCTGCGTGAGGAAGAATCCGGCGCATGGAAGGCAGGGCCCCCAGGCCCGGAAGGTCACCGTGTGTCTGGGGTTGGCTCGGACCGGGAGACGGTGTGAGACACCTGGAAGACGGAAGGGAAGAGCATCTTGCGACATCACGCTGGAATACTGGAACACCTTGGCATTTTGTTCGCGATAAGTGTCAGTTTGTAATATCGCCTTGTTAATTATTAGATGGCGAGTTAGTATTTGTTGATTCGTTTGTGGACATCTATACAGGTCAAATATGCTGAAAATATCGAGGAAAAAGGCACATAATAAGAAGGTTCATAGGCAGCGAAAAGAAGTCTCTGCTTTTGTTCTGATCGGATTGATCTCAGTTCTGATCGGTTGCATCATCTCACATCTTACCGAAAGCACACGGTACAAGCGGAGTTCTACGCAAATTGGGAAGGAGCTGAGACAAGGAAGGCAGATATAACAGGGAAGGGAGGGAGAGGGGAGAAAGAGAAAGGGGAGAGGAAGAAAGAGGAGGAAGAAGAAGAATAAGCAAAAGAAATGACAGTGAAGGATGCACAGCCACTCTCTCGGGCGCATTCTTTAAGCTGGGGAATAACATAACTCCCATAAAAAGGGAGACTGGGGAGAAAAACACAACTCCCCACGAGAGGCTGGAGATCCAGGAAAGCTGAGTCAGGAAACGGGAGGACGACAAAGGAAAAGCGGTCGAGCTTAGAACATCCATCCCGTGCAGACTTCATTCACCCGCGCATAAAGGCGAATATTAGCGTAGGATCTGAAAAAGCAACGAGTCACCATTTATAAGAAGGCCAAAGCACTCGAAAATTCGCACAACCGTTCAAAATTCTCATAAAGCCTTCGCATTAAAGGCGCTGCGCCTCTTCCCGAAGAATTGAAAGTTAGCTTGACAACCGCGAGTGTTGATTTTCTGCGGCTCTTGACCACGAGCCCGGCGCGGGAGCCCGATTGCTCACTTTGATGAGCTCATCACACTACGCCGCGAGCCCGCGGCCTCGAGGGTCGGACCCGGCTCAGGCTACGCGCCGTGGCGACGCCGCAAGGCCCGGCCGGGGCCCGGTTGCGCTGCTGGCGGGGAAACGCCCTGCGCGCGGCCGCGTTTGCCGAGGTGCGAGACCGGCTCGAGCTACATCTCGTGAAACTTGGGCGCCGCCCGAGGCCCCGCGGCGCCGGGAGCCAGTTGCTCCGCTGGCGAGCTCATCCTACTGCACGCGGGCGCGGCTGCCTCGGGGAGTCGGACCAGCTCGAGGCTATATGGCCATTAAACTGAGCATACCAGAGGCGTGGGGGCGGTTGCTGCTTTGGCCGGAAACATCTACTCTTCTGAAACTACGATGCCTCGGGAGGGTGGACCATTTCGAGGTTCGCCATGGCCGACGGCAGAGCCACCAAGGCCACGGTGGCGGAGCCTGGTTGCTCACTTGGCGGGCTCATCCTCTCTACTCTACACGAAGCCCATGGCGCCTCGGGTCGGGCAGAAACTAAATTCAAACCATCGATAAGCGAGCAGCCACAGGCCCGGCGCCAGGGAGACGATTGCTCACTTTGGCGAGCTGTCTTCTCTACTGCCTTGACCACTTGTTGCCTCGAGTCGAGACCGGCTCATATTTACATTGCCGCGTCGGCACAGGCATACCAAGGCCACGGCGCGGGAGCCCGATTGCTTTCGAAGCTACATTCTATTATATTCACTCAGCGAGCTCTTCCCATCGGTTTACTTGGGCGAGCCTATTAATCTTTATTGGAGCTCTTCCATCGATTTGCTTGGATGATCTCTACTCAGCCATTCACTCGACGAGCTCTTCTTCTCGGTTGCACATGGACGAGCTCACACTCAGCTATTCACTTTGGCGGGGTTCTTCCCGTGACTGGTTTACTTGGATGACTGCACTGTGTTCACTTTGGCGGAGCTCTTCCTCTCGATTCCTTGAGGCGAGCTCTGCGACAATTCCGGCTGTGAAGCTCTTCCCATCAGTTTGCGCGAGGCGAGCTCTACTCAAAAGCTATTCACTCGGCAGGCTCTTCCTCTCGGTTCTTTTTTCGGGCCGAGCTCTGCACCGACTGTGGCGCTCGACAAGCTCTTCCCATCAGTTTACTTGGACGAGCTCTACTCGAAAGCCCATTCTGCGGCGGAAACGCTACTCTCGGTTCACATGGGCTGAGCTCTGCCGACAATTCACATTGGCAGAGCTCTTCCCATCGGTTTACTTAGACGAGTTCTGCTGTGTACTACGGCAGAGCTCTTCCTCTGGGATTCGCTCGAGATGAGCTCTACTCAGCTTCTATTCGCTCGGCGAGCTCTTCCCATCGTTTACTTTAGGCGGAGACTCTCTGCCTTTCATTGTCCTCAGACGAGCTCTTCCTCTCAGTTCTTGGAGCGAGCTCTATTCCACTATTCGTGTGACTCTTCCCATGGGTTCACTCGGATGACTCTGCTGGTCATTAATGACTCTTCCCATCAGTTTACTTGTGGATGAGCTCACCTGCTCAGCCTGCTCTCGACCTTGAGCTGCCTCTGTTCATGGGCTGGGCTCTACCCGACCATTGACATTGAAACTTGAGCTCTACCACCTACTGCGTGACGACCCCGGCCCTGAAAGCAGGACGTGACGCACCTGAGGCAAGACGGCCCGAGGCAAAATGCTAACGAGGCCTCTCGATGACTCGGTTGGCAGGCATTGCTGCTACCTCGATTAAACTATATAGTTAAAAGGAGAAAAGTAAAAATATCCAGGTGAGCGCAAATCTTTAAAAATAATTATTTATTAAAAGGAGGACTGCATAAAATTCTCTGAGGGCCACTTAGGCAAATAATAGGTGGATAAAAAAAAAAAAAAAAATATATATATATATATATATATATATATATATATATATATATATATATATATATACACTATATATATATATATATATATATATAAAAGTGGAGCATTCAGTGAAAAATGAAGAGATGAAGCCACGGGGAGTTGAGGGCGTCGTAGGGGAAAGGCAGACGGCGAAGATGGGGAATGGGCCTCGTGAGAATTGCCGGGGATCTTTGAATAGTTCGTAGAGAAGAAGTTCCTGCCTGCCGTCGCTTGGGAGTCAGAGTTGAAATTTGGTTTTGAGTGCGGCGCGAACAGCTACGGTGGCTTGAGCCACCCAGCTGGGAGGCCCACGAGACGCTTGGTCCCTGGGTTGTCTAATAATCCATCTCTGCGGGCAGCCGTGCCCGGCGGGTGAGGTCTGCGCGCGATCAGCGACCTCCTCGTTATTGGATTTCATGGATTTCACGCAGGCGGAGGACTCTCAAGAGGCGGCAGTCTCTAAGCGACGTCTTGACCTCGGAAGCTACGGTGGGCAAAACTGAGTTGCTGTTTTCCTTATCGTTCGGATCACCGGCTTGTACAGCGTGGCTCCACTTGAAGATGTCTGTGGGCTGCGCCTTCACGGGATGTGATGAGCTCCTCCTAACCATTTAGGCTCACACTTGGCGGGACTTTAGCCACTCTAGGTCTGAATCGTCATTTTGCATGGCACGGGCGTCCAGAACCTCCAGAAGCTCGCAGCCGGAGTCGCGTCGGGCTACTCTTCGGACCTCATCGCTCACTAACTACGCGCGCGAGAGCACAACGTGGTATATTTTAGATTGGGTTTAAGTGCTCCACTTCTTCATTCATGTCCTGGCTTCGCTCTGCGGCTCAGAGTTCGCTCGAGGGCGTGAGAAGAGCCTTTCATAACCTCATCAGAACCCAATTCTCACGTGCTTTTCATTTAGTTTGGCCTTTTATTTGAGGCCAACTAAATGGTGGCTACTTGCATATCAAACATGAGTTAACGATCAACTGCAGATTAGCATGGGAGTGTTAAGCACGATTAGGCTGCCGTGCAACCTTGAGATAAAGCGAGCCTGGGAGTCAGCGAACCTTTGAACCTCCAGTGAATCCTTGAGGATGGATGAGGGCTTTTGCATGGCTGGCATTAGAGCAAGAGTCATGTTTTTCGTCGACTTTTGGTTTGGTTTCTTTCTCTGCTGACTCTGCATGCCAGAGGAGGTGACTTGGCGACCTAGAAGGCGGTTCCGGCTGGAGTTATAGGCACCCAGCCTCAAAGGCATTCCTTTAGGCCAATGCACCCTGAGGGCTTTTTACCTGGAGGCTTGGGAGGAGGGGGCTCAGAGCACCATGGAGCCTGGCTAAAGGCGGCGCCAGTTCTGGTGTGCTGGAATGGGGAGGACCGGAGACGCCAGACGCCAGACCTTGGCGGGCAGAGCCGGTCATTCTCGAGTAGACTTGATTTTTTCCTTTTCGCACTGCAGGGCTTTGAGGACATGGCCCCCAGGCTGAGCCAAAATCTCCTACAGTGGAGTGAGCGATAGTAAAGCCTTCAGTGGAGGGACTTCGAGGTGGAAGGAGGCAGAGGCCTCAGTGAAGGGCGTGGACCTCCAGGTCAGATGGGCTGAGAATGGCGTAAGACTTTATCGGCTCGTGGGGCTGGCAGGGACACTCATGACCTTGAGCTGACACATTATCTTCGTGGCTAAAGTGAGGGCTTTGAGCACATGGGAAATATGAAGATAATATAAATCGAAAACTTGTTCAATCCTTTAGACAAGTCATGCAGAAAAGCAGTGCGAATACTCTGAGATTATCGGGGCTCCACGGCCGTAGAACACCAGTGTCGTCACTTGTCGGAAGGATTGTATTCCGGTTAAAGCCTTGTGACAAAGGAAATAGCGTCCCTTCCATGACCTATGCGAAGAAGGAAGATCAAGAATCACGGAGAGACTGGAGCGTCATGGAGAAATAAAGGGCTGGGTGTGTCTCTTTGATTTGAAAAGATAGAGGAGACGGAGAGCCACGGGACAGCCGTGACCAGTGTCCTAAAAAAAAGAGCTGACTAGGCCCACAAAAAATACCCATGACAGTTAGGGCTTGAAGGTTCGCCTGGGAAGGACAAACGTTGAGAAATCTTTGCAGACCTCTTTCATAAAGGGGATGCGTGGAAACTTGGGCTCCACCATTGTGAAAGACTGAAGAGGCATACCTGCCAGCATCCCCTCCTCTACGAGCACGGGCTGAAAAATTACGAGGACGTCGAGTCCATGCTGGAATGCTAGGGGTCGATAGCGTTAAACAAAGGGTAGCTTATCGAAGGATGGCCTTGCTAGGTCCACGATCCGCGACGCTTGTTGAGCCCGGCGATTTGAGGTATCGACCCCAGGGATATTTAATTAGGTTATTTTCCCTTTATCTTTAACCGAGAAGGCGCGGGGGCGTTTGAGGTTAAGCAGCGGCAGCCGAGCGGCGGAAGCGTCACAACCGTCCGGGCGCAGCAGTTGAAGAGTCATGGCTAATATGAAGAAGAAGAATGGCTCGGTTCCCATGATGGCAAAGAAACGATCAAGCAGAAATCCAGGCAAGCGAATACTGGCGGCCTCGTGGTGATATGTCGAAAGAACACGAGAAAGGGTGAGAATGAGTGGACCCGGGAGTAAGGCAGAGAAGTCAGCTGAGAGCGCCGAACAAGACCACTACAAGGGGCGGGCGAGAGCGGGGAGAAAAGCAGGAAATACAGATCACTAAAAATACGAGGGAGGGATCACGGGACCCGGAGGATCAGGAAGCAGAGGAGCCGTGAAAGAAGCTAAGGGGCGAGGAGAATATGAAAATGCATGAAACCAGAAGTCGTCATTATCGGCATGACGACTGAAGCGGCGATCGAGCCTTCATTAGCCGTTTCCAGCGGACCGCGTGGGAAGCTAGCAACCGTTGCGGGGAAGAATGCGGCCCTTGCTTGATGGTACCTAGAGTGGGGGGCAGCGATGGGGATAAAAATGGGCCCGATATCGCTGCCGAAGCCCGAGGAATGGTGACCATACAAAACCGGGCCCCTCCGCAGCTCAGCCCCAGCGAGAGGAGGCCCGACTCGCTGGGCGGCATACGATCTGCGGATAAATTGGAAGGTCCATACCCCGACGATCAACATATTTTAATAAGGAAAATGGAGATTCAATAAGCGATATATTACCAGAAATGACAAATCCACGTTCATAGGAAGAAAGAATAATGAATCATGGGATATGGACATCCCCAGCCAGGAAGGAAGATTATATCAGATAAAGTGACATTTTAAATCGCATTACTTACAATAAGGGAAAGAAGACTATCACAAATGCTTGCTTTTCTATATCCTGTACACCAAATCAGATATGGACTAAAATAAAAGGACTCCTAATTATCATCAATGGTTGAACATCTCTACTATAATCTGACCACCCCATCGGTGGAAGGTACGTCAATACTCATACACATCCTTACACACACGATTCTTAGAGGCATACTTTCGTATGCAACACGTCATCTCTAAGAAATCTCTTTCACCTCTTAGAAAGAAGCCGGCTTGAGCATCGGAGCGGCCACGGGCACGACCACGCCGACCCACAGCCTTTTTCCTTGTTTTGCGAGAGGAGTGCTACGACCAAGGTTTGCGAGATCGGTATTGCGGCGATCATACTTTAGCCCGAAGCAGGTCAAAAGCCTACATCCCAGCCCGCCAGCAATCCGGGTCCAGCCCAGCGACCCCTACACTCTCAAGCCCAGTTCCGGTTGAAAAAAGGCACCATCAGGAATAAATCAATTTAGAATCAGCCTGACTAAGGTAAGATAATTTGGGAAAATAATCAATCAACAATTATCCCTAATTTTCTGCAATCCACACGTTCCATATTACAAATAAATATTCTACAATAACCAATGTCAACAATTATACAATACAACAAGCAGACTAGCTAAATAAGGAATCTACAGCACAACTTAATCTATATATATATATATATATATATATATATATATATATATATATATATATATATATATATATATATATATATTTCTATCTACACATAATTAGAATGCAAGGATCGTGGCTTGATCCATGCTAACTTGATCACAACTCATATCTAGCTAACAAAATCGAGGTTAGAATCCCAGATTTAAAATATGTTTGATAAAAAAGGCAATATTTGATAAAGGGTCCAACAAACCTTAGGTATGACTTTAGTAAACCTTGGATACTACTAAATAAATTGAAATGGGGATCCCAGAACATAGTTTTCCCAAGTAACTTTCCATTTTGATCTAGAGACCACAAAGGTAGTGATGGTTAATAAAAACGGTTGTGCATGCTCTCACATACACACATTTACCTTCTGGGGAAAAAAAAGTAATCCGAATGTTGGATAGATACATATGAAACCCCCGCAGTTTGTTAAATTCCCAATAGATTATTCCATATAACTAATGGGTTCCCTCTAGTACACTAATAAAAACTGATCTAGCTAATGAGTTTAAACCTTCCATTCTGGAAAGTTTTCTTTCAAAGTAAGTTGCAAATTTCTGTTGAATACTTAATTTAAGACCGAACTCATTTTTTTTGTGGGAGTAATTGGGTTGAAAAATATAGACAAATAATCACATAAAGAAAGATAACTAATCGAGAAAATTTTAGAAGATAAAATCTTTTACCACTCTTGTTTAACCTGCTTGATGCAGTACAACAAGTAGAATGCAAGGAGTGTGTTGAATAATTCAAAGTACCGTAGGAATCACCACTAGAAACCTTTAATCTTCACATTCAAGTACTCTTTGTATCACACAAAGGTAATAGTGGCTAGTGGAAATTCATTCATTCATCAACCCCTACAAAAAGGCTAAACAACTACTATCTAACACTTCACTAAGGAGTCCTTGGAACTAGACTACTGGAAAAAGTACTACTTGGACAAACTATTATACAACATTAAAAGTGTTGGGTTGTGAAATGAAGTAGCTTTTAACTATTGACTAGACCCATAATTAGACTTTTGGAAGATAACTTTTAGGGTTAAATCCATTGAATTATATAAGATCCCAACTAAGTGTAATGCCCTAAAGCCCAGGGGTCCGTTAACAACCCATTAACCCGCGAAAGACTCGTAGATGTCAGGTAACCCGACACCACACCACCGTGTCTCCTTTTCCAGGACCCAAGATTTAACGAAAATCAGACATAATTTCCTTTGTACAGGGAGCTCTACCCAAAATACAACCTATATAAAAAAAAAACCTAGCAACATGGCCCAATATAATACAATGACCTCATTGGGTCCAATTATGAGGGAAAGTGGCCCTAGCAGGACTTACTGTCCACCTACGGGAATATCTGAGAACTAATTACCATAGTCTCAAGAGTTTAATTACAACACTCTTGCAAATATATCAAATTTGAACAAGGTTGTTCCAAAGTATTTTTACAATTCTTTTTACATAAAATACAAGCTAGAACTAGTTTGTTCCAAGCTTCTTTACAAAAAATTAATTACAAGCTACAACTCGACTTTCTTCATAACTGCAGCCTCGAGTGAGCGTTTTCCACCTGCATACTCCTTGTACCTAAAAGGGAGTCCCACGACGAGGTGAGCAATGCCCAGTAGGGTAAACTCCTACACGGGCTACTCCCCACCTAAGTGCACATGCAATGTCATGTTCACACAATCAAACATTCCATGTAAAATGCAATTTCTACTCTAGAATGCCTATACGCCATGAATGAAGTGTCACTCACCATGCCTTTAACACGAGTCCTCACCGACTCCCTTACACATGCTTATGTCAAGTGTAAAAACTTGTCATTGGTGTTCCACCCAATGACCCTTTATCCAAAACAAAAACTTTTTGTTTTTAAAACTCATTGGACATATTCTGATAAACCGCTTTATTCAAAGCCATTGAACAATCTCTAATAAACAACTTTATTCAAAAGCATTGGACAGTCTCCAATAAACCACTTTAATCAAAATCATTGAATAGTCTATGATAAAACGCTTTATTCAAAGCCATTGGACAATCTCCGGTAAACAACTTTATTCAAAAGCATTAGACAGTCTCTGATAAATAGCTTTATTCAAAGCTATGAAATACTGCCGTGAGACTCAGATTAAAAACGTGGATCAATCTTAAGCTCACCACCCACTCACCAAGAATGATGAATGATTATGACCATGTACACGCACCCATTTAATGTGATGTCCCCGTGCATATGAAATGCAATTATGCCATTTCATGCATATACCATGCCATATATGAAGTAAGGTGTTATATGGACATTTAAACCATGCAATACCCATACATCATTTGGACAATCATATCAATTAACAAACAATTTCCAAATAAACCACACAATACATGTCAACATATTATACACACATATTGTCACGCCCCGAAACCCACCTTAGGGGCATGATTGTCAATTCACACCCTCAAGCCTTCAGCCTGAAGGTTTGAAGTGTGAAACGACACTAACCTTTCTTATGGCGGATTTTGTCCAATTACCAATCATATTAAGATAAATGCGCAACCTTCTAAATTCATAAATTCTCTAGAATTTAGGAAATTTCATGTAGATAAAAGTTGCTTCCTAAATGTTCAAATCTCAATTATGCATGTCATATAAAGTTGTTCAGAATATAACAATATTTGAGATCTCTCAAATCCAACTTTGTACTAATATAAAAAGGAATGTTCATCCAAGTGACTTTTTCAATTAACTTTCAAAACCCAATATTTTACATGAATATGAACTTATTAGTTCAACATGATCCAACATAAAGTTCTAATCAAATCCTAATAATGACGAATCCCCAACCTAGCCATCAACTCCTGCATTAGGAAACTAAAAGTACACGAGAAAATATGTCAACGAATGGGAGTGAGCTAAAGAAACCGATAAAGAATACTAATACAGTTTCATGGATCAAGTTTTCAATCATATAACAAATAGGAAGTGTTTTTTCATCAAAACTTTTGATTCAAAATAAGATGGAACATTAACAAAATATCTTCAAAAACATTCTCACATCCATTTTCAATCTGATTTCCATATCCAAATGTGATCGAACAATTTCATGCTCAATTCGATTCAAACTTTCATATCAAATCAAAAATCAAATACATTTTCAAATATATTTTCTGCGGTTATCAAATATCAAATGGTGCTTGAGTTAAGTGGGACTTTCAAATAGGTGACTGTGTAAGTATTCCTTTTAAGGTGGACGGAACGAGCATTCTTGTCTTGTAGCGCCATAGAACCCACAAGTGGGGTTCAAATCAGTACATTCACGCGAGAAAATGTAAAGGTCAACTATTATATCCCGTTGACAAGGGCCGAATAGTGTCAACTATTATTCTCGTTGACAAGACCAAACTAACCAGAGTCAAATATTTCATTCAAAATTTCAAATTACAAAACATCATATCTCCACATTTTCTTTCATAAACGAAACAAATCTCGAAAGTCTGATCATACAAAACTACTTTCTTGATCCATGGATAATCAAATAAATAAAACAAGTAAAACTTTTCATAAGCAAGATTATATATAATTGAGTTTAAGCAATTTTCATCCTCGAATGAAGTAAAAACAAATATAATTTTCTTTTTAAAAATACTGCATTAATATTCTTGCAAATACGTATGTATAAAAATAATAATTTTTCGAAAAGGCTGTATTAGAATCCACTTACCTCGAAAGGGTACTCAAAAGCTTTGAAAAGAGCTAATCAAAAAATTTCATCTCAATGAAATATTTCTCCTAAAATAATAAGGAAGAGACTATCATCATTACTTGTTATTCTTAAAACTTTAATTTGATATTCTTAACAATTATATTATTTTTTGTTCCTTCAAACATATTGACAAACGTTGAATGATAATATTTGAATTAGGTAGTTTTACAGAGATTTATAAAACTCATATTCCTTCGGATTTATTTTAATAATTTATTTATTTTATGATCTTATCAAATATATATGTATTTATTTCTATAATTGCTAAATAATTATTCTAATCATATTCCTTATCTAATAAAAAATCTCAACCCTTAATAAAATATTTACTTTTAGAAATACATACTCCTCTTTAGAAATACTTATCAATATATATTTATACAAAAATTGATAGCATTTTCAAATTTATTCTAATTGTTTTATCATTATTTTCTTTCAAAAATTATTCTTAAATATTTTTTCATTCGTCATATAAAAGTAATTTAATACGACACCACCAATTCTTATTTTATTTATTTAATTTTTTTTTTTTTAAGAACGAGAATGAAATCTAAATTTGACTTCATGGGTTCATCTGGCGAAAGAAAATTAAAGAATCTACATCAAGAAATCTAGAAAAATAAAAATAAGAAAGATCTTACCTGAAATTTGTTCTTCAAATACTAGATCAATGTCGTCCTCTGGAATTCTGCACAAATGGAGAGAAATTCAAAGAAGAATAGAAATGATTTTCTTTTCTTACTCCAATTTATCTTAGGGTATACATTAAGGAAATTCTATTTTCATAAAACTGCATTATGGTAATTAATTAATTACTAATTGAATTACCATTATTATTTTCATAACGTCCTTTCATTATAGTATTAATTAATTTCTAATTGAATTACCATTATTATTTTCTTGAATTACCATTATTATTTCATAACGATCCTTTCGTTAAAGTAATTAATTAATTAATACCATTATTATTTTCTGCGTCTAATTAAATTATCATTATTATTTTCCGTAACTTATACCTATCACGAATTCACATCCATTATTATTTTCCCTAACTTATACCTATACAAATTCTTGATTACATTCTCCTCCTTTATAAAGTTTAGTCCTCTAAGCTTGACACAAAAGTCTTGAAATAATTGAAGATGCTTTTCTCTCATCTCTTAACTACAACTCCCAGTGGCACTTTCGCATCTTATGATTCACTCCTTAGGACTTTTACCAACTTGACAATAGCATGTCGTAGAACCTTATTCATCCACATTCTGAAGATTTGAGCAGGGCACCTCTTCATGGGTCAAGTCCTCAAAAATCAAATAGGCTCGACTCCACAACATGAAGCATCGAAAACATATTTCCTCGAGTCGAAACATAAAACACATATGAATCTTAGACGGGTCTGGAGGCAAGAGCTACTTTACTCGTAAAGGTACCTACTCTCTCTAATGTACAAACAAGCCCACAAATCGGGTAGGGTTTTCCTTTTCTCATGATTTTCAACTTCAAGTATCTCGAATTCCTTCGATAAGCAACTTTAAAATAACATAATCACCCAATTCAAATACCAAATATTGCTTGGGATTATCAACTTAACATTTATTATTGTACCTTGATTTTCTTCCAAATTCTCTTCCATACGGATTATCCTTCCAGTGATCAATTACACAAATTCATATGTTAATTTTTTTTCTCCAATATGATCCATAACACCTAGAAAGTAAGTAAGCTTCTACCATAAACAACTACGAAGACATAATCTCATTGCTAGCTTAAGAAACTATTCTCACAAGAAAAATTTAACCAAAGGTAGAACTCATTACGATTACTTTCCAAGTCACAAAACAATATATCTCAACAAATATTTCCAACTTCTTGATTACTTTCCTCAATTAATTATTAGTCTAAGTATAAAAACTACTATCAAAAACCCAACTGTACTTCAATTTTTATTTTTTTTTTTTTTTTAGCGAAGTCAAAATCCTAAAGAGTAAAATAAAATTCTTATTACATACTTTAGAATCAAATATTTCATACATTATTAAAATCTCCTTAGTATCGAAGCTGGTCTAATAGAAAATTATTAGACTTTATCCATACCTGAGCCATCATAATGAAACATTGTCATCAACTAAGGTTCTTAGTAACCTTATCACAAAATCCCATGGTAATAAGTTTTCACCTCATTTAGAAATATAAAGTAGTTGCAATGCTATTAGGTCTTTGATGTAAACCTCCATATGCAGTCACACTAAACCCAAAGTCCTGAATAATGTAATACCTTACTTCATATATGACCGTCAAATTACATGCTTAAATATTTAAACTTTGCATCCTTTTAGGGTAGATCGTAAACCTAATGTAATAAACCTCCTTCAAAAGTTGTCTCTTTATGTCTCCATTATTTAAGACATTAAGTCTAATCCCAATTTCAAGATCTTATTATCTTATTAAACACAAACAATGGTTCCAAAAGTTCAACTAGTTTCAAATAATTCCTTATAAGAATCTTAATTCCTCCCGAGCAAACTTAGTTGCCTTCAAAATGCTCAACATAAGAACTCTAAAATCCAAAGGTATAACATAGACTTGTAAACATCCCAAATCATACAATAATCGTTTGCGACAACCTTAAATGATTTCCAAGGAATCAATTTTTTTTCTATTTAAGGCATAAATCACAAGATTCTCATTGTTTATTAGTCTTGAATAAAGTCATCATAAATACTTAAGTAGTTGTATCAATATCTTCTATTTCTTGCTTAAAAATCATTTTAAGAAGACAAAGACTTCAAACTCTCATAAACTATGAGTAGATCATAATAAAAAAAATGTCTTCATATCTTAGTGCAAATCATTTTACCTAACTTCAAATCATAATAAGGTAGTTTTCTACATCTTAAAATTTCAAATGTCTATAAGTATATATCGAATTTTCAAAAAAAATGTTGCATAAGGACACAACATAAATCCTAATGAAAGACATCATTATGCAAAACAAATCTTCGCAGACAATGAAATAATCAAAACTACAGAGTTGTTACTGAGTTGCTCTTCAACTCTATGAAGCTATCATCATAGTTATAAGACCAATCAAGCAACTTCTTTCTATTTAACTAAAAATATAGATAATCTTAGAGATCTCATAATAATTTATTTGTAGTACTCAATAAATCTTTTTGAGAGCGGAAGAAAGCTTTAATAACAATATTAGATCCTTTCAAATTTCAAATTGTTTTCATCACTCATCACATTGACTTAAAAGACTTAACAACATTTCTAAGCAAATAACTACCTTGCAAGGCTTAGCTTATGAGTAACAATTTATCCACATGATTCCCTTCAACTAAACTCAAGATAACTAAGAATATGGAAAGACAATATTTTCCCAAAACAATCAACAAATAAAAGGTAGTAAGCACCTTAATTCATCCTCAAAATCAAACAAAAACCTTAATCATTTAAAAGGGTATTAAGTGTTCAAATATCCTTCTTACCAATCGTCATAAAATAACTTCAAATCACCATATTGTCCATAATGACATGTTCTATAGAAATATGACAAATTCAATTCATACTTAACTGCTTGATAAAGTATATTCACTAAACCAACAAACAATACTAAGGCCCAAGCGAGTGTAGTGAACTTTAACTAGTCACTAAAGAAATCAATTATCTAACATACCTTTGTAAAGAATGCTAAGAATACACAACGGATATGAACTATCAACTAACACGATCACTCAACTATCCCCATAGACAAACAGCAAGTTCCCATTAAGATCATAAATCGGCTCACGATTCCACTTAGACCCGACTTTTACCAGCCTCTTGGTTACCATGCACACCATCACTCCTCTTCCTCTTCCTTTGTTGTTCCCTATACTGGTGAAGCTCTTCATTATCATTCTCTGCAATAAGGGCTTTGCCTACCACCTTTGAATAAACACCTAACTTCAGAATTGATACCTTATTCTTCAAATAAGGCTTTAGTCCATCCTAAAACTTTAATGCTTTTTCCTCCTACAGCAATCAGGCGTGGGGTAAAAGCGTGATAGTTCATTAAACTTAGCCTCATATTGGGTCCTTTGTCAAATCTCTTTGTTCCAAGCAGAGACGGAAACTCTCCCACCTTTGTGGAAGTCGAACTTACTTCTCGAGTACTTCTTATAAAATGCCTCAGCAAAGCGTCTCCGAACAATAGGCTAATCCTCTAAAAGCCTCTTAGTCATGAGCCACCAATGATCCGCCTCTTTGTCTAACATAAATGTTGCATAAGGTTTTTTTTTTTTTTTTTGCTCCTTAGAACAATCAATGACAATAAAGATTTTTTTTTCTATCATCATAATCCAAGCCTCTGCCTCTGTTGGATTTGAGGTATCGGAAAAATAAGGGGGACTCAACTTCTTAAAGTCGTCAAAGGAGCTACCCCTACTAGATGAGGATTGTCCTTGACCATTACTTCTAGTAGCTATAGCTGCCTCTCAATTGATCAGGAAGCCAGAGTCTAAGTATCTATAAAGCCCACTTCGATTACTCATAGGGGCAAAGTCTCTAGAGTGGAGGGTATATCATCATTAGCGACTATTTTGGGAAAGATGGGTCTCCTTGGTGGCATGGTGTTACATAAAACAAAGGTATAACTAATTTAGTCATTAAAAGCGAGTAAGCAGAAGTTAAGTGTAGGGAATTAAAGGAATAAGACTAGATGAAGTTGAAACTTAAGCTAATGCATCACTCATATATTCCCAAAGGTAAACTAAACGAGTTCCCATCAAGATCATAACCTATAGCTCTGATACCACTCTGTCACGCCCCGAAACCCACCTTAGGGGCATGATTGTCAATTCACACCCTCAAGCCTTCGGCTGGGGTTTGAAGTGTCAAACGACACTAACCTTTCTTATGCTTCCGGATTTTGTCCAATTGATCACATATTGAGTAAATGCGCAACCTTCTAAATTCATAAATTCTCTAAATTCAAAATTTCATCTTGGAGTAAAAGTTACTTCTAAATATTCAAATCTGATTATGCATGTCATATAAAGTTGTTCAGAATATAGCAATATTTGAGATCTCTGAATCGACTTTGTACTAATATAAAAGGAATGTTCATCCAGTGACTTTTTCAATTAACTTTTCAAAACCCGATATTTTACATGAATATGAACTTATTAGTTGACATGATCAAAACATAAAGTTCTAATCAAATCCCAGCAATGACGAATCTGACCTAGCCATCACTCCTCGTGGAAACTAAAAGTACACGAGAAAATATGTCAACGGAAGTAGGAGTGAGCTAAAAGCTCAATAAGAAATACTAATACGAGTTTCATGGATCAAAAGTTTTCAATCATATAGCAAAATAGGAGATGTTTTTCATCGAAACTTTTGATTAATAAGTTGGAACATTAACAAAATATACTTCAAAACATTCTCATCAGTTTGAATCGGTTTATGCTCAGGTATGATCCAAACAATTTCATATCAAATTTACGATTCAAACACTTTCATATCAAATCAAGTCAAATACATTTCAAATATATTTTTCTCACGGTTATCAAATATCAAATGGTGCTTGGTTAAGTGGGACTTTTCAAATGGGTGGCTAGCCATGAAATTGTTCCTTTAAGTGGACGGAACCAAACACTACTAGTACTAGTAACCTCTAACGAGCCCTAGAGTGGGGTTCAAATCAATTACATTCCCCACACGAAAAATGTAAGGAGTCAACTATTATATCCAGTTGACAAGGGCCTAATAGTGTCAACTATTATTCCCGTTGACAGGGCCAAACTAACCAGAATCAAATATTTCATTCAAAATTTCAAATTACAAAACATCATATCTCCACATTTTCTTTCTTAAACAAAACAAATCTCAAAAGTACAATCATACGAAACTACTTTCTTGATCCATGGATAATCAAATAAATAAAACCAGTAAAACTTTTCATAAACCAAGATTATATATAATTCAGTTTAAACAATTTTCATCCTCAAATGAAATAAAAACAAACAATTTTCTTTAAAAATCAGACATTATTCCTACACGTACATATGTATAAAAATAATAATTTTTCGAAAAGCCGTATTAGAATCCTCACCTCAAAGGAGTACTCAAAAGCTTAAAGAGCTAATCCAAAGAATTTCATCTCAATGAAATATTTCTCCTAAAATAATATGAAGAGACTATCATCATTACTTATTTATTCTTAAAACTTTCCTAATTTGATATTCTTGACAATTATATTATTTTTGTTCACTTCAAACATATCGACAATCGCTCAAATGATAACTATTGAATTAGGTAGTTTTACAAATTCTATAAAACCTATATTCTTCTGGATTTATTCTTAATAATTTATTTGTTTTTATGATCTTATCAAATATATGTATTTATTTCCTATAATTGCTAAATAATTATTCTAATCATATTCCTTATCTAATAAAATCTCAACCCTTAATAAAATATTTACTCACAAAAATACATATATTTAAATACTTATCAAATACATATATTTATACAAAATTCAGTACATTTTCAAATTTATTCTAATTGTTTATCATTATTTTCTTTCAAAATTATTCTAAATATTTTTTCATTCTCATACTAAAGTAATTTAATACTTATTATTCACCAATTCTTATTTTATTTATTTAATTTTTTTTTTTAAAGAACGAGAATGAAATCTAAATTTGACTTCTTCGGAGCGTTCATCTAAACTGAAAGAAAATTAAAGAATCTACATCAAAGAAATCTAGAAAAATAAAATAAGAAAGATCTTACTCTTAGAGAAATTTGTTCTTCAAACCTCAGATCCGAAAAGTTCGTACGTCCTCCTAATTTCACTGCCGTAGAAATTCAAAGAAGAATAGGAAATGATTTTCTTTTCTTACTCCAATTTATACTAGGTATCTATTAGTGGAAATTACCTTACTCCCTTTTCATTATGAATTAATTAATTACTAATTGAATTACCATTATTATTTTCATAACGTCCTTCTTCATTATAGTAATTAATTAATTTCTAATTGAATTTACCATTATTATTTTCAATTACCATTATTTTCAACGTCCTTTCTAAAGTAATTAATTAATTATTACCATTATTATTTTCATAACGTTTAATTAAATTATCATTATTATTTTCCGTAACTTATACCTATAATGTAATTCCCGCTATTATTATTTTCCCTAACTTATACCTATACAAATTCTCTGGGTGTTACACATATATCGGGACATCTACAAGTCATCACCAATCAAGCAATGACTTACATTATACTCTAGTTTAATTGTGATGCCACCCAGCGAAATAGCCTACAACCAAGCCATACAACAGCCTTGTTCATAATAAAACACATCACAAGCCAAACCATTAGAACACAATTGATCTCATTTATCAATCCGTTATTATCACTAATTCAGCAATGGAGAACTGATAATTATATGATCAACAGAAAATAGGATACAATTACTAATGAGTTGTAGAACAGAAATGGATTATAATTTATTACAGAGACTGATTTGCGATTTGGTCGAACAGTTCTCGACAGAGCCAATTTCGAAAGACACGGTAGTCTAAATTCTCACTTTTCCAACCGAAAATCTAGACAAAGGGGTTCGCCAAAAAATGCAGCCAGGGCACCCGAAACTATGACCGTAATCCTGGGTTATAGATATCCAATTTGGATTGATTTAAGCTTCCAACATCAAGTTCTCGATAGGGCTGCTACTGGAGATAATAGTCTAAATTCTCCCTTTTTCTAACCGAAAATCAGCCTAAAAAACTTGACATCATATAGGGTCAAAACAGAGCACTATTCCCATAACCCATTATTTTGCCAAACAGCCCCTTAGGGCAAAAAAGGCCAAACAGCCACTTTAGGGCATTAAAACTCAACAAAACATCCCCTAGAATGGAAAATAACCAAAGTAGGAAGAATCCCACCTCTTGAAGCGTGAGCAACGACCCAAGGAAGTTCTGCAAACACTTCCTAAACCCAAAGATTTCCCAAACCTTCCATGTGAGACTTTGGCGAAACTTGGAGTTTCTGGTATCCACGCGTAGCCCTCGCCGAGTACTCCAACTTTAAACCTTGGTCTATCGGAAGACGACCAATCTCGACCCGTGAGATCGTAAAAGAAGTTGGAGCCTCTACACCCCTCTTATCCTCTCTCACTGCCAGATACAAGCCCCAAAAATGAACTTTTCCAATTTTTTTTCCTCCTTTTGTCTATCTTGACTTAAGTTGATAAGTGTCTCTTAAAGCGTCACGTGTCACGTGATCCTCGCTCGGATCCGTTCCTATCCTGAAACAATTTATTTTCGGTTTCGGTTCAAGTTCAATTTATTTTAAATGAACTTAACTTAAGTTATTTCCTAACTCCCGAGATTCTCATAAAAATCTCATCCTTGGGACTCAGTAGATACCCTTTACCTCAAAAATCGTGAAAATTTTGACTATCTCGAAATTCAACGAAAATTTTCTAAGTAACTAGATTTCGGAAGACAAATCCAACGGTGAAGTCCGTTTCGTCATCTGAGATTTAGAAAAAAATTCAGGCTTCCTTGAACCATTATGGCAATTTATTACATATTATGGCAATTTATTATTATTATTATTATTATTATTATTATTATTATTATTATTATTATTATTATTATTATTACATGATATTATTATTATTATTATTATTATTATTATTGTTATTCGTGACGCCTAAACTGGGGTCCGTTGACTACCAATAACCTACGGACACATAAGTGGTCATTTCGTTACCCGACTCCACTTCAGTAATCAGCAAGAGTCTCCTTTCAGACGGAGCTCTAATCTAAATACATCACTTGCATGAAACCCGTCTCACAAATTCAATATAATTACAACATGAGTAAACCTACTGGGGCCCATAAACAGTACTCATAAATACATACCAACTATGAATCCAACTATATCCAATAGTTCTAAGAGTTCAAATTTTACTCCTATACAACATATATTAAAATCTAAAATTCTAATACATGTAGTACATCACAAAATCAAAGCCACAACTGCGCTCTTCATACGTCTTTATGATGAGCCACCCGTGCGTCCCGTGATTCGAAATAACAAATTCCCACGACGTGGGTGAGCCATCGCTAGTAGCACTCGCCCCTAAGTGGGCTATTCTCCACCTAAGTGCATATGTAATGCTCCTGTGACGCCCCAAACCCGGGGTGTCCGTTGACTACCCATCAACCCGCGGAATTCTACATGTCTCACTTCATGAGGCATGTATATGTGTAAAACGGCCCAATAGGGCCCGCACATCCATACAACCCAAATATAAATTTTCTCCAAAAAATTATTTTATTTACAATTGTATTTAATTAAGCACTTACACAAAACTAGTCTTCTGCCTTACAATTTTACAAAATACAAGAGCTCCATCTTGGCCATTTCTTCGCTTCTAAGGTCCCGGATGAGTCCCATCCCCAAGTACTTCTTCTAAGACCAAAATATAATCCCACGACTATGAGCAGCTCCGCAGGAATTTCCCTACTGCTACTCCCACCTAAGTGCAATGCAATGGCGCACCAAACATACAACACATGCTAATATATCACTCATGCATATATTAACAAATTTAAATTTCCATACATCATGTTATTCAGTTTATAACAATAACATAAACTTAGCCTGGCTACTGCTAAGGCACACCTGCCGTCATTCCTCGAACGACCTTAATAATTCTCACAATCAACATGTTATTCACCCATGGCAACAACACACATCACACAATCACACAAACAAATTGCGGATCTGGTCCAAACCACCCGTGGATTTATCCACTTGGCCCAAATCTTGGAATCAAACCCACACGCCATCCGTGCCCTCAACAAATCCCCATCCATTACAAGTGCCCTTAAACAAAAAAGTAAAGCAAGTAGGAGAAAACCTCTACCTTTGGAGTTTGTCGAACTCCCCAAATCGTACCACACGTAGCCCTCGACGCTGGTGAAAGACTTTCATTTCTCGCCCGTTAAAACCGACGGTCCGATCATCGGGAATTATAGAGAGAAGGTACAGCTTCTCTCTCTAAAATCCACACCTTTCCTCTCTCTTCCGTTTGCTCTCTCTTTTTCCTCCTCTCTCTACCTCTCCCAATCCACTAGGTCAAGATTGGGACAAGAGACTTGTTCTCTCTTCGCCACATATCCATTTCTCATTGGACACCTTAGATTACCCAATCCACTTATCCATCTAACTTGTATTCCCACTCAATGGCATGATGCCATGTATCGCAAGTGAGCTCCGCCAGGCTCAGTGGTGCGACTCTCCCATAGCTTGACGGTGGTAGCGCCTCTTGGGTCACTCGCTGCGTAAAGTGCGGTGTCGCTCCTCGTGCCTCGAGAAAAAGCGTAAAATTCCCGGCTATCTCGGAATTGGCGGGGTCGACGTGTAGCTAAATTTCGCTGACGATTCAAGCGGTGGTCAGTTTCGGTCATCCAAGATCGAGAAAAAATTCCGGTTTTTGTAGAAATTACCATTTACCCTCCTTGGGGAATCTGGATTTAGGTGTCTCTGACTCGAAATAAACACATCGAGTAAATGCGCTGATCTACTTGAATGTCTATGATAACTTCGAGATCAAAGTCCTCAGCGACTCTCACACTACTTTAAGTATGAAATTATTATTTTATTTGTTTGTGGACAACCCTTCGATGTATATATATCAATTGGGCGCTCGAAGCGATTGATATATATTTGTTAATGGACTACCCTACGATGAATATCAATTGGCGCTCAGTTGATATTTTTAATTTGAACTCACCTAGATAATTAATATTTTTAGACAACCCTCCGAACTGTTTTCTCTGGACTCATCTCATGCACTCACTCCTATAGTTCTAGGATGTTCGGTGCATATGGAATTTTATGTATGCCAGATTCCCGTCTGATCTAATTCATCTGAAATATAAACATGAATATATTCACATAAAAAATAAATCCACACAATCACTATCATGTAATTATCATTTCAAACATCAAAATTAGCTCACTTGGGCTAATGATCAAACACAAGCAATTCGATGTGGATTACTTGACCAAACCCATATTTTCACGATTTATATTTTGTGAAATTACTGTTTCGGGAACAATAAAACCCTCGTTCTTTGTTCTATCAGCACAAATCAATCGGTTCACTTTTGTGAACCCGTATTTCGGCCATTTCCGGCCTCCAATCTACCAGCCATGATTTATGGAACCATCATCACACGGCCCCCAACCCAAGCGGTCCGTGGATTGATCTGGTGTTAGTGGGTCACCAATCCAAACATTTCGGTTCCCGAGTTTGGGCAAGTCAAGCAACCGTTCAAGGCCTCAACCCGGCAGAAACATTTATGGTGTAAACAAAGAATAAAAACCAAGTAGGGAGAAACCCACACCTCTTGGAGTTGAGGAAACTCCGAATGCAGTACTGAAGCCCTCCTGCGCGTCGAGCGGTTCTCCTTCTTGTCACGAAGGCCAGCTAGACGGTCGGATCGCGTGATTTTAGAGAGAAGTTAGACTCTCTTTCTCTAAAACCAAAATATCTGCCTCTACAAGTCCCCTTCCCTTTTGCACGTTTTGGTCTTTTCTTAAGGAAGAAGAAGACCACTATTTAGACTTTTGTCTTTTTCCTCATTTAAACTTTTCCATTAATACCAACTATGTCCTTCTTTTCCCAGTTTTGCCATTCGGCACTATCTCGGCCGTCCATTTTCATCGTTTCTCTACTCATACTCGGTACATGAGTCGTGTTATATGTGACTTTTTCCTTCTCGAATATCGTTTCACGGCACGGCGCGTGCCTCGAAAAGCGTGTCAACTCAGGCTATCTCGGGAATTTTAAATTTTACGTGCTAGCTAGATTGAGGCGATTCAACGATGTAATCCGTTTGATCATCCGAGATATAGAGAATAAATTTTAGATTTTAACGAAATTACAATTTAATAACCAATTCTGATTTTGCCCTTTTTCTAAATTGAAATTTCTCAGGGTCCCACATTCTCCCTCTAAAGGAATTTCGTCCCGGAATTCAGAACGATCTAATCACTCATGCATATACCGCAGCGAACTCTATCATGCATAAACTAGTTATTTAAATGTTAAGCGATAAACCCGCATTACCTTCATCCTAAACAAGGAAGGGATAGGTGGCTGTATCGTGTCCTCGCTCCACGTAGACCACTCCACTTCATAGTGCCTCCGCCCAGTACCCTCGAAAACTCAGCCTCACGGTCTTGCGTGCGAAACACGATCGGCTATCAAAGCAATGCACCTTTGGTCGTTCCTCCTCGAAGGTCCCATCGTGTCAACCTCAATCATCCCCAATCCACCACATGAGATGGATGCGGGTATATTTCAGACATGGAGACGTGAAACACCTCGTGGACATACGACATCTTGGCGATGCTTGCTTGGCCGATGCAGCGGCGGTGCCTATCCCTCGAGTATCTCGAAAGGTCCAATGAACCTCAGCGATAGCTTCCTGCGCTTGCTGAACCTGACCACTCCTCTTAGGAATCACCTTCAAGAGGCGTGATCCCAGCCTCCGGAACTCTAGGGTCGGCGTCGCATCCTCATAGCTCTTACGCATACGGCCCAGTGAGAAAATGGCTGTCGTATCAAGCTCACCTTCTCGGAGGTGTCTCTAATAAATCGGGACCCGTGATGGAGCTCTCTCCACCTCGGTCAACATATGATGATCTACATGGCCTCCCATACGTGCTTCATACGGTGCCATCGCCCATACTTTCGCTGTGCTTGTTATTTATAGGCGAATTCATAGGAAAATGCTCATCCGAATTTGCTTATTTATGATCCGGGACGCGTAACGTAGCATGTCCTCTAACCTATAGTCCTCTCGGTGACCATCACGTCTAGGGTGGAGCCATTTGTACTCATGGTGTGCGTGTGCCATCGCCTTTTGGAAACTCTTCGAGTGCGCGTAAACCATCGGATCTGTCAGGCAAGCTATGGATGCGGTACTCCATGTGGCTAGGACTATCTCGAATGTATAACCGGCGAATCTCTGCCAAGGCGAGAAATTCAAATCCATACCGGCCCGGAAAATGTGCCGACTTAGTGAGTGATTAAATATCACCGATACAGCGTTATGCCGCTGCGTCAGAGTGGCAAGTGGGTCGCAAAGTCCGTCGTGGTGCTCCCGCTTCCACTACGACCGCCTCGATGGTTGAAGTAGCCTGGCGTATTACGTGTTCAGCCTTAACACTGTGACATGTAAGACATCGTCGAGCAAAGTCCATGTCTCTTCATCCCGGCTCTCAATAGTACTTTCGCGGCGAATATCTGGTACATCGCCGTTGCCACGGATGCCGCGGCCGTCGAAGGCTGATGAAACTCACGAGAATATATTCTCTCAAATGGGGAACCCAGCTACTTATCCTCTATACGAAGACTAGCATCTGTGTGGATGGTCCGACCCTCGTCACGTATTACTGGCCCATGCGGTCCGCACAGTGGACAGCGCTATCTCTGCGTCCACACCGGGGACTTTCGATCACTGCTCCATGAGCTTGATTGTAGCCACTAAACTCCCCAAGGTACCCTAAGTCGCTCGTTATTATAGCCGCGTCGCGGTCTCGAGCATCCGCCACTCCGACTATACTGCCCGATGCTCCAGTGACTTCGGCCCAGGTGCGCCATTACCACATTTGCCTTCTGGGATGGTAATAACAGTGAAGTCATAATCCTCTAGGAACTCCATCCATCTGCGTTGCCTCGGGTTGAGGTCTACATTGTAGCTCTGCTTGAACTTTATGGTCACAGGTACACCTCGAACTCGCTCGCCGTATAAGTAGTGGGCCAAATCTTGAGCGAAGAATCACGGCCGCCCCGACTCCATGTCATGTGTGGGGTAAGTGCGCACCATTGATTCTTCTGATTGGCGAGAACCATAAGCTACTACCCTCCACGGTGCATCAAAACATCCCAATCCGGCCCTGGGGCATCTGAAGCCTGCTTGTGTACCCTGTTCCTGTCCAAGGGACTATCAGATGGGGCGAAGTAAGTCTATCTTGCAACTCTGGAATGCTTCCCTCGCATCGGTCATCCCAATCAAACTTGACCTCCTTACGGGTCAACCTAGTCATAGGTGTTGCTAATGCGGAGAAATCCTCAATGAATCTCACACAATACCCGGTAATCCCAGAAACTACGTATCTTGGTGACGCCGGCCTCTCCCGACTTCATCCAACGCCTCGACGCTATGCGGGTGGCCGGCCTCTGATGCGACACCACGCGTGTCCCCGAAAATCTCTCGATAGCGAACTTCTTTTCACCCGAACTTGGCGTCTGGTGATGGTCTCTCAACAATTGTAAAATGATCCTCAAGTGATACTCATGCTCCCACTCTGATTGGGAGTAGACTAAGATGTCATCCACGAAGACTACGACAAACTGATCTAAATAGGGTTGGAATATCCTATGCATGAGATCCATGAATCTTCTTGGCGCGTCGTCAATCGAAGAGGCATCACCGTAAACTCAAAGTGCCCCATAGCAGCGTCCTAAGCGGTATCTTGGGATATCGTACATCCTAATCCTCAGCTGATGGTAACGGTCGCGAGAAGGTGCATCTTGGAGTAGGCTTCGAGCTCCTCTCAGCTTGATCAAGCAAATCATCAATCCTCGGTAATTGATACCGATTCTTGATCGTAACCATGTTCAGCGCCATTAATCAATGCACGGGTGAAGGGTCTTGTCCTTCTTTACTTTGCAAATAGAGCAGGGCGCCCCATGGTGAAGTGATCGGTCTAATGAACCTTGTCGATAGCTCCTGGTGGACTCACGAGTTCTGACTGGCCGGTGCCATCCTATGTGGAGTCATAGAGATGGGTGAAGTACGAAGTGTAACTTCGATGCGAAGTCTTACCCTACGTGGAAGCGATCGGGTAGCTCATCTAGAAAAACATCCACATACTACTTTTCTCAAGGTAGATCAAGTCTAGTCTCTACTCGTCCTCTGAGGTAGGCTTGCTAGCCACCCAGCCAGTATCACGACATTTGGACTGCATTATCTTGTGCGGGGGTAAAACATCTATGTTTGTCCCCTGAAATACCCTGCAGTACCATCCTGGCACGTGTAGGAGGTAACCCTCCTACGCTCTGATAGATAGCGACTACATGGTTGTCGGCCAATCCATCCAGGGATGACCGTCGAACTCGACGTATCCATGATCTCGGGTCATTTGTAGTGGAGTCACTGAATCTCTAACTTCGCCCAACCTCATATCATCCTATTCTCGCCCTAATCCCTAGGGGAGAACTCACTCTCTTGGCTCCTCTAAGGTCGACCTCCTAAGCCCAACTCAATCACTGCGATACATGATGAATGAATCACGGCCTTTGAATCAAACATCACTCTAGCCCGTAGGCGGGATAGCGTACCACAATATGGCCGTGTCTGGCCGACTCGGCTGCGGTGTGACGGCATTAGACACGCCCCTGGACCCTGATGTCCCTGCACAGTGAGAGGCCTCGTCCTCTGCCCTCTACCCATACTACGGCCTCTCGAGACTGCGTAAATAATAGGTGCCTGTAGCACCACAGCCCAGGCGGCCTGTGGCTGCTCAGTCTTGTGGAGGAATGTCTTATATCCTCTCTGTCACGCTCTTGGCTGGGGCGTGATGTCCCAAAACACAGGATCCACGTCTGCAGGGCAATCCGTCTCATGTGTCCCGGTAGTGACAATGGTAGCCACCATCACATCGACTTGTGTGACTCTCGTCGTCTGCTGTGTGACTCTCATGCATCCACTGGCGGATAATGGTGACTGGATCTCATGACTAGGAGCCCTCTGCCTGTTCTGAAGCCCCGGAGGAAGGTATTTGTCCTTCCTGTGCCACTAACACTGCATCCAGTGCTCGAGCATCCTCATCTCTCGTATGGTCGAAATTTGTCCCTGACCGTGAATCCATATCCGTGGCGAGTCCTGCAATCTGGCCAAGAATGGACAACCAGTCCATTCTCGAATCTCGCCTTGGCGGTTGGTGGCCACGTAATCATGTCGACCATCCGGGCTAACTCGCGTGAATCTAACCCGTGATCCATCTGATCGTTAGCCCCACAGCCCCGGCTCACAGGAACTCACGAGCGCCGCATGTACCTCGCGATCTCACGGAAAATACTTGCCGTGACGTCAGAAACTCCGCCCGGTAATCGCAACCTCTGAAGTCTCACGAGTCTAACCCCATCTCCCACCATACCGGGCCTCGCCACTCTAATTTGGAGATCACGACTAGCACGATCTGATGGTATCGGAGGTGATCTCCATAGCCTCGAGTACATTCTGGAACATATCAAACAATGGTGCCACCATGGGATCTCTCCCCAGTGAATGTCGGAGGTGGTGCGCTCACAAATCTGGGAGTTGCTGGACCTCCCTGACTATCTGCCACACTAGCCCGTGCGATAGCAGTGCCACGCCCCTCTGACCTCTGAGGCTGTTGATCAAATGTCGGCGGTTTGGTCAGTCATCGATTGGTGCCTAACTGGTGCCAGTGGACGTCCTCTACGTCCTGTAGATCTCTCATAGCCATCTACACAATTAACATGGCGGGTTAAATCTCAATACGGTGTATCTCTGAGGCATAAACACGACCACAGAGACACCTAATGCACAAGTAATCGATTAATATACACATTGTCCTTGCATTTCATGTAATCTGCGAGGCAATAAGTGCATTTAAAATATTGTTTTCCAACAAAATTTTATTTTCGAGAAAATTTCATTTTTAAATATTTTATTTTATTTTTTTAGATCTAATTGCAAGTTTAAAAATTCAGTAGGGTATCTGCGAGAACATAAACAGTCTCAGAGATACTATTCACACACCGAGAGAAAAAAAATTCTGACTCATGATACATTATAGTAATTACTAAGAATATCTCATATATTAAATCACCCCAAAGAAAATTTTAAAAAATTTGTACTCTTTTTTTTAAACGAACGGTGTTTCATGAGCGGTGTCCATGAGCGATGATCCAAACGGGTGACCTCAGCGATTACTTTTAAAGCGATTACCGCGCACCAGCTAGTCATGTGCGCTGCGCTGCAGCCAGTGTGCGCGTAGCCGTAGCGCCGCAATCGCGCGGTACGTAGCGTAATGTGGCGGTCGGCAGCGCATAGGCGCTGAGTCGATGGGTGCATGTGGCGACTTCCTACCGTGCCCCGTAATCAGCGACATCGGCCTACCGCTTAGCCGCGCACGCCCATGTCGCCAACATCAATTTGATTCGCGACGTAAGCCCGACCCCAATACTTCGCGCCCGTGTGACCTCGAATGATATCGCCAACACCGCTAAACGCTATTCCATGTCATGACATCAAATCGGTGTCGTTGCCGTTTGCCGGGCCGGCGGTGACATCGAGACGGTGCGATCTTCACGAAGGAACGAACCTATGTCGCGACATCAATTTCATGTCGCGACCTCCTCCCGGCTGACCCGTGTGAACCATCGAATCCATGCGCGGCGCCGTTTACGCCGTCATCAAAAGCAAACCCAGTCGACGCCACTTCTGTCGACCTCCAAACTAGGTCGCGACTGATCTTGAAGTGGTAGTAGCCATTCCGACACGCCTTGCTGAAAAAATTTTTTTTTTTTTCAAACTCCTCGAGTGGCCTTCTTGCTCTTTGCTAAAGATCTGATACTTGAACCTTTTACTCTTTACCATTTCAAAATCTCTAGAACTTAATTACAACTCTTTCCTTTATGCAAGCGGAAATTTTCGAATTCCACAAATACCATTGTTCATATTAGCGGAGCACTATCGAGAAAAATTTGTTATTTTCATTTTTTTCCCTCTCCAAATAAATTTATAAAAATTTATTTTCTTCAATTCTTCAATTTTACCTTTGTAAAACCCTAGAGAAAATCATTTTCTTCAATTCTAGCCCAAATAAATTTGTTAGATTTGTTATTTTCTTTTCGGTTTGTACAGCTGTCTGACTCAAAATATTTTCCTAAAATATTTTCTAACGCATCGTGTGCTAATCACAAGCACACATACAATCTCACACATGAAACATGTCATGCACACGAACACACAATAATTCACCCGTCCACAAACACTTCCAACACCGTTATGCGATTATTATCTGGATTTTGTCCCATGATTTCCTAGGTAATCTCATACCTAAACCGAACATCGAACCACTAGTGGTGATCATCCTTCCAAACTAAGGCTAAGCCCCCGAATCCCACTCAATCTATGGGTTTCCATATGCCTATACTCCACATCAAACCACCTAGTGGTGATGTATGCCAAACAGAGCTCCTAGGTATTCGTATACCTAGGCTCGTCTGACTGTAGCCTTCCAAACCGGGGTCAGTTGGTTGCCGTCGGCCGCGGAATACAAGTGGTTGTCGGGTTGCAACATCGCCAGGGCAATCGAGGGCGAGGAGTCTCCTTTGTCGGGAGCTCTGCCCAAATACATCACTACTGTGAAACTGTCTGGCGGTCAATATGTTAACATGAGTAAACGGCCACTTGGGCCCATAAACGATTTCGTAAATACATACCAAACTGAATCGACTATATCCAATAGTTACAGGTTGAATTTTACTCTATACAACCATATAAACAAATCTAGATTCTAATATGTAGTACATCATAAAATCAAGCCAAAACTGGCTTTCTTCTATAGCGACCTCTATGATGAGCCAAATATAAATCGCTCTGTACTGAAATAATAAAATTTGACAGGGTGAAATTTGTCGCTCGATGGTGGAATTTTAAAAGTGGGCTATTATCCACCACAAGTGCATATGTAAATATGCTCCCAGAAATAAACACACATTCAAGTAAATGCATGATCTGCTTGAATGTCACGCGACCAACTCAAATCCGAGTCCTCAGCATTTCTACCACGCTCGCCCTAAGCCTGCGTATGAGAATTATTATTTTATTTGTTTGTGGAACTGACCCTCAGATGTATATACTTATCAATTTGGGCAGGTCGACGATTGATATATATTTTTAATGGACTACCCTCCGATGAATATCAATTGGGCCCTCAGAGCCTGATTGATATTTTTGATTTGAATTCTCTCAGATAATTAAAATTTTTTGACAACCCTCCAGAACCGTTTCTCACAGACTCATCTCATGCACTCACTCCTATAGTTCTAGGATGTTAGGTTATATGGATACATATGCCAATTCCAGCTCTGATCTAATTCACATGCAAATATATAAACATGAATATATTACATAAAAAAATAAATCACACAATCATGTCATGTAATTATATTCAAGCATCAAAATTAGCTCGTAGGCTAATGATCAAACACAGAAATTGATATTGGATTACTTGACCAAACCCATATTTCTGTTTATATTTTGTGAAGTTCTTTGTTCGAGAATAGTAAAACCCTCGTTTACTGTTCCTATCAAACACAAATGTGAGTTCCCTTTGTGAACCCGTATTTCATTTCGACCTCGAAATCACCTGACACATGATTTATGGAACCATCCATCACACATTTAACCCAAACAGTCCGTAGGACTGATACGGACTGTTCGTGGGTCTCAAATCCAAACATTTCGGTTCCAAGGTTTGGAACCGATCAAACGGCCGTTCAAGGCCTCAACCAACCGAAACATTTACATGGTACTTAAGCGAAGAATAAAAACAGTAGGAGAAGCTACCTCTTGGGAGGGTTTGAAACTCCCAAAATCCTGGTACCCACGAAGCCCTCTCCGCGTAGAGACGGTTCTCCTTCTTGTCGAAGGCCGTAGACGGTTGGATCGCGTGATATTTGAGAAAGTTAAGCTCTCTCTCAAACAAAATATCTAACCTCCTGCAAGTCCCCCGCTTCCTTTTCCACGTTTGGTCTTTTCTTGGGAAGAAGAAGATCACTATTGGACTTTTATTACTTTTCCTCGTTTAAGCTTTTCCATTAATACCAACTATGTCCTTCTTTTCCCGGTTGCCATTAGGCGCTATCTGTTGCCGCATTTTCATCGTTTCTCTTTACTCATACCACTCATGAGCACATGATGCGTGTTATATGTGACTTTTGTCACATGAATATCATTACAACACGGCAGCGATGCCTCGGCGATGTCAGCTCGACTATCACCGAAATTTTACGTGCTAGCTAGATTTCGAGACGATTCAACGGTGCTGTCCGTTTCATCATCACGAGATTTAGAAGAATAAATTTTGGATTTTAACGAAGTACAATTTAATAACAATTCGATTTCCTTTTTCCTAGTAAAAATTTCTCGGTCTTACATTATCAGCAATAACTTTATGTTCTTCAAAAAGGTTTGAGAATATAAAGGCGAAGTTGAGTTTGGAGTTTAAAACTTCATTACAAACTAACGGTTCCAAATTGAAAAGTTTTTCTTTTGAATTTCTCCTTTGAGTATTTTCTGTACAAAAAAGTTAGTCATAAAATAAATCAATCATTTTTATAAATCTGTCTACTTAACCAATCTTTCCTATCTTTACAAATTTTATAAATCTAAAAATTCTTTTATTTTTCATCATCTAAACTATATATACTAGAATTATCCTCTCAAAATCTAATTCACTAACTAGTTCTCATTGTCCTATTTATTTCATATTTCTTTTATTGATGTTTAATTTGGTTTTTCTATTTCGTTCATTTGGAAATTTTCAGTCGGGACATTCAGGTTTTATATGACCTGCTTGCCCACATAAATAACATTTACATTAGTTTTTACTATAATTGGTTATTCTTCTTTTATCGATATTTTCAATTCCTCTTGTATTAAAGGTTGGTTTTTCTATAATAAGTTCTAGATTTTCTTCTAAAAGGTTGTTTATGTCTGTGGAGTTTCTTATTATTCTATATCTATCTCTACATCCTATATCTAATTCTTCTCCTAGAATTTAATCTTCTCTGAGATTGTCTATTTAAATCTTGTTCTTTTATTTGACTTCTTTCTCCTATATTCAAACATTCTTTTTCTAACCAATTTTTACAAATTCACTCTCTTGCCTATATAAAGATTTTAATATTAAGTTGAAAATTATTATAATCTTTCTGATTCTTATATTTCTATATATTTATTTAAATATTGGTATCTATCTATCTTAGCAGTAGTACATATTTCTAAGTACCAATTATATTCACTTTTATATACGAAAGGTTACATAATTTTAAATGTTCAAACTATAAAGATATATCTGATTCATTTACATCTCTTGGGTTGTTCTAAAAATATAATTTTATAAGATTTATAAACACAGATATACTAAAATTATTTCTAACTTCTTGAAAATAACTCTTTGTTTTCTTGTTCATCTTTAAAAATTATGGCCGTTCCTCTAAGTGTACTTTTACAATATTCATATATTTCTTGTTGGTTTTGGAAAGCTACAATTACACCATCAGAATTTAAAGATTGTTCCCAATTTTCTATGGTTTTTCTAAGATTACTAGAAAAACCATAGAAAATCACTTCTCCCTTATACTAAATTCCAGAGTACCAAAGCTTTATCTTACCCCGTTTAAAGTCATATTGTGAAACAACCTTTTTAAAAAATTGTATGTTTATGATATTGTGAAAATTTTGTGTGATTAAGTCTGTGTTTATAATTTGTATGTTAGTTATTGTTTTTATTTTATGTCTTTTATTCATATCATACAGATGCATAATTTAGATTATGATCAGATTATGTTAAAGAACTTAGTAAGCCAAATTTGCATTCAGCGTGGAAATTTGAAAAAATTTGAATCATTGTATTTAAAACAATGTTAAATATACTAAGTGTTAAACCTGATATCTCTTAAACATTTGTGACAGTCTGAAACACTATTAAAAAACTAAGGAGTATTTAACCTAAGCTGTGATTGGAACAAATAAGTGATATTACCATGATTAATCACATATATTAAATAGTTCAGTTCTTGTACTGTGATTCAATTAAGTGAAAGTAGTATAGAAATTGGTACAATACATTATAGAAATTAGAATAGGTAGAAAAACCTTGTAGAAATTAATGAATCCTGAGTTTAAAAAAGAAGAAATTAAATATTTTAAGAACCTTGTAGAAATTCAGTTAGGAATAACCAAAGTAGTATTAGAAGAACATAAAAAGCTAGAAAGAAAAACAGGTGAGTGTGACTGTGATATACAAATCTGAGAAAAGTTAAAGAAATTCAGCAAGAAGAATAGATTTGTGTAATACAACCTTAGGAATTAGGAAGAAAGGTGGAAGACTTTAAGCATTTTAATTTAATTAGAAGCAACTTAGATTATATAAAGAACATTTAGTTAAAGAAGATAAATTTATTTGTAGAAAAGAAATAGAAAAATAAAAAATTGAACAACAAAATTTGAAAGAAATATTAGAAAAACTTAGTCAAAAATTAGATCAAATCTTTGGAACAATTAAGTTAAGGAAACCGATGAAATTAGAAGAAAATAAAATAGAAAATGTTTTCCAACAATTTGAAAAACTACATTTAGGAGAAAAACCAAAAACTAGTGTAGAATTTAAATCAATCCATTTGAACCTAGGAAATTTAGAAATAAAGCCATGAAATTGTAGAAAGAAAGAAGTAATCAAGCAAAAAATGAACCTATTAGTAAAATAGAAATTTTTGAAGTTAGAAAATTTAGATGAAAATATCGTTTGAATAAGAAAGAAGAAAACGAATCAAAAAAATAAACCTAAAAATAAGACTCCTTTAGATTTGGAAAATTAGTATAATATTTAGAAAGTAAAATAAATCCTTATAATATATGAAAGATTTGACAACAATAATGAAAAAGCCTACATAGAAGTTTAGACAAATAATTTAGGTGATAAAGAAACTCAACAGGAAGAAGAACCAATAATAAATTCTTTGGGAACAACAATGGTAAATAATAAAATAAGGTAAAAACAATAACATTTCCAGCAACTATTAAATTAAAGAAAACTGAAATAAAAGTAGAAGCAATATTAGATACTGGAGCTAGTAAAAACCTTTTATTTGAAACCTTAGTACCAAAAGAAGATCAACAAACCTTAACTCAACACATGGGAGTAGTGCGTTATAATCCAGAAAATAATAACAAAATATATAGCAAATGTTCTGATGATAATTAGCAACCTAACCGCTGACATTACCACGAACTATTTGGTACCTAGTATAAGTTTTGTATCCTTTTTATTTTATGTGGCCCGAAACCGGGTGCGTTGACTACCATCAACACAGGAATACAAGTGGATGTGGGTTACCAGCGCCGCCGAATCGGCGGAAGTCTCTTTGTGCGGGAGCTGCAAATGAATCACACACCTTGAAACACATCCCAAGCAGTCCAATATAGTCACAATGATACAAATATGGATAAAAACGGCCTCTTGGGCCTATACTACAATAACCATAGAAACATACCAACTATGAATCCAACTATATCCAATAGTTCTAAGAGTTGAAATATTTACTCTTATCTGACATATATTAAAATATTTCGAATTCTAATACATGTATAAGCCACATAAAGCCACATTCCGGCTTTCTTATGCTCTAGGATGAGCCGTCTCCCTCGCACGCTCCATGCATAAAGGGGTCCCAGTGGGGTGAGCTAATGCTCGATAAGTCGCCTAAGTGGGCTGCCTCACCACCTAAGTCACGGTCTGATGTTCAGGTCGCTCACGTATTGGCAATCGTAGTCCTGCTTGAATGTCTGCGTGACCCGACTCGGATCAGAGTCCTCGCAGACTCCTCACACTTTCGCCTAAGCCTCGTATGAGAATTATTAGATTTGTTTTATTTGTGAATGACCCTCCCAGATGTATATATATCGATTGGGCCGCTCGTGTTGATATATTATTTGTTGTGGACTACCCTCCGATGAATATCAATTGAAAAACAAGACAGTCAAATCTTTGAACTGGGACTTCCTGCAGATGATTAACATTTTTCTTTGAACCATTTTCTCTAGACTCGTCTCATGCACTCACTCCTATAATCCTAAGGTGTTCCAGTGCATATGGAATGCATGTATGCCAGTTCCAATACAGTCTAATCACATGCAAATATATAAACGTGAATATACTCGCATAATTCCAAATCACACAATCATGTTGTAATTATACAACTCATACATGAGAGTGGCTCACTTGGACTAATGATCAAACCGCAAGCGGTCGACTTGAATCCTCGACCAAACACATTTTCACACAAAAATATATTTTTTGTGTCACTATTCCTATGAGCGATGAAACCACAGGTTTTACGGTTCAAACACCTGAAACCATTCATCGGTTCACTTTGTAGACGCATTTCACGGTATTTCGACCCGATTTCAATCAAGGCATGATTTTAATGCATAATTGCCACACAAACAGCCCACTAAAATTCTAGACTGTCACGGCCAATCCAAAAATTCGAAAAAAATTTCCAACAATTCGATCCCAAGTTTTGGGACCGATCAAACGGCCCCTCACGGCCTTAAACCAACCAATACTTGGTTTATTACAATTTTGGTGAAATGAAACACCCAAACAGCCCTCACGGTTACGGCTCAACATTTTGGTTTCCAAAAATTCCTATCAATTCGGTCCCAAGGTTTGGGACCGATTAAACGGCCGTTCAAGGCCTCATAACAACCGAAACATTGAAAAACACTTAAAGAAGGAATAAAACTCAAGTAGGGAGAAACCCCTACCTCTCGGAGTTTGTCGAAAACTCACAAAACCGGGTCACGCGTGGCACCTCCCGCGTAGAGCGTTTTTCCTTCGGCCCGAAGGCCGTAGGCGGTCGATCGTCCGTGTATTTCTGAGAAGTCGGGAGACTCTCTCTGCAAACCCTGCATTTTCGTTTCTCACACCTCTTTGCATCCCCCTCCTTTTTTGATTCACGTTTGGCCTTTTGAATTGGAGAAGAAGGTCATGTTCTCTATTTGTCTTTTTTAGTCACTTAAATCAATTTCCAAAATGACCATTATGTCCCTCTTTTACCAGTTTTGATATTCGGCACTACCTCGGCCATCCATTTTCTATGTCATTTATCTACTCCTTACCGCCTTGGCCACATAGTCGTGTTATATGTGGCTTTACGTCCTCTGCTCAATCGTTTTTTACGGCACCGAAATGCGATGCCTCGAGAAAAACGTGTCAACCAGGCGTCTCGAATTTTAAGAAATGCATTGGCTAGATTTTGTGGGACGATTCCAACGGTGCAATTCGTTTCGTCATCTGAAGATCTAGAGAATAAATTACGGGATTTTTAACCGGATATTAATTTTGTAATCGAAGTACGATTTGCCCTTTTTCCGAGAAATTGGAATTTCTCTGGGTCTCCCATTCTCCCTCCTTAAAGGAATTTTGTCCGAAATTGAATAATCACAATCACTCACATCACTATACAGCAGCACTCTATCAATACATGTAGCAACCATTTAAATCTTAGCGACTAAACCACGTACCTTCATCCCTAAGCGAAGGGATATGGCCCGCATCGTGTCGGCGCTCCCCACGTTAACTCCTCCACTCCCACGGTGCCGCCATAGCACTCTCACTAGCCTCCACGGTCTTGTTTGCAAAGCACGATCCTGACTATCAACAATGCACCAACGGTCCCTCCTCGAAGGTTATCCGTGTCAACCTCTATCTGTCCCGATCCACCACATGTTTGGATGCGGAATATATTTCGAGCATTGAGCGTGGCTTACCTCGTGGACACGACATGCGGCTGATAGCATGGCAAGTGCGGCCGGTGTATCTCTTGAGTATCTCGAGGTCAATAACCCTCGGCGATGCTTCCGCGCTCGCGAACCTGACCACTCCCCTCTCTTAGGCATCCGCCTTCAAAGCGTGATCACCAACCTCGAGCTCTAAGGGTCGACGTCGTACATCCGCATAACTCTTCTGGCGGCTGCGGCGTTTGAGAAAGCCATCTATCAAGCTCCGCTCTCTAAGGTGTCTCTATCAGATCGGGGACGTTGATGGGCTCTCTTCCACCTCGGTCCAACCTAACGGTGACCTGCATGGCCTCCCATACAGTGCCTCATACGGTACCATTCGTATACTCGCCTGATAACTATTGTTGTAGGCGAATTCCACTAAGGGCAATTGCTCTTCTACCCTTATGATCCAGGACGCATGCTCGCAGCATGTCCTCCTAACACGTATAATCCATACAACATGTAACCCTACAGCCCCTGTTTGGTGTGTAAGCACTAACCTTCTGGTCACAATCGCGATGGACCGTCCAACCTAGTTCGTATCACTGAATGACATCCGCTATCTTGAGCCACTGCCCAGAAACCGACAACACTAATCGCGATCTCGAGGGGTATCGAATCTCGAGTCACTCGACTCCTGTCGCTAACTCAAGTCTACGTGATAACTTGTCCATGGGTTTCATCTCGAGTCACCAGGCTCCTATCACTCAACTCTAAGTCTATGTGATACTTGACCGTGGAATTTTCATTTTGGTGACATGAATTCTTAAACACACTTCAAGCCTATTACATTCTCACAGAAATTCGGGATATCTCCTCGGGTTTCTTACACCCTAACTCCAGGATTCTCACCTAAGGGGATGTACGAGCCCCTTTTTGCTTTGCCCCACACACTCTAATTACTCGTCATTTCCTGAATCGAACTAAGAGTCTTCATTAGGCAGTAGTCTCGAACAAACTCAACCCTCTCGCTCCACCAGTAGGTGAATGACATCTGGGTGCACCCACACCCGACTCCATGCGATGTTACCGTGCACACGAACGCAATAATGTCGTACGGTGACACCCAATTCCGGGGTCCACCATGAGCAGAATCTTAGAGATCACTCACTCATAATCTCGACCTATCAGGTCAACTCTCACCCCACATCCTAAGGCATCTATACTTATAAGCTACTCACAAAGACCTTAATCTAAGCCCAATCCAATGCCAAAATTAATAAGTATGACAGCGGCTAAGGTCTCGATTACTAACGACCTTGGAGTAATTTGTCGACTCATCCATGTCAAGCTTGACATCCAACAACTTAATCGTCACCACCCTAAGGTCCACCATGCTCGTTTATGACTTTAACCCACACTCACAGCTCAGGCCTATCTATGCTGCTGAGTGCTTGTATAGCGCCCAAAAACTAGCTGTGGCCAGTTCTACGACGTACTAAGTGGAGGAATGGCCTTCACCTCGTCTATTCATGGAATTTGCATTGTCCCAAAAAGTCTTGAGATCCTTTTGTCTCAGAGGCAATCAAAGTCACTCGTACTACGATCATTTTAGTCTTGAAACTGAGTGTGAAGCGATCTTGCCTCTTCCCCAAAACTGGAGAAAGGCGATCCTCCCTCTTTCTGGCAGTGACCGGTGTTCAAGTATCCTCAATCTCTCTCTCTATGGTCAGGACCGCCCCAACCATGGAGTTCATGTCCCGTGGTGAAATCCTACAAATCCTTGAATGGACAACTTGACCCATTCTTTGATCTCCTGTAATACCCGGCTTGATCCCAGAAAACTTGGCATCTTGTAGATCGACATTAGGTCTCTACCAACTCATCAACGCCTCAACCTTCTCTGGGGTCTCACCGACACCGGTGACACCACGTGTCCCGAAATCTCACCTCGGTAAGCTAAAACTCTCACTTGCCCGAACTTTGCGTACATCGATGGTACTGCCAGCCAGTAACCTGATCCTCGATGATACTCATGCTCCGCTCTGGCGGGAGTAGATCAAAATGTCATCCACAAAGACTACGACAAATTGATCTAGATAGGGTTAGATACCCTATGCATGGATCCATGAATGCGGCAGCGCGCCGTCCCGGCCGAAGGGCATCCATAGTAACCTCGAAGTGCCATGGCAGTCCTACGCGGTTGTCTTAGGGATATACGTATTCCGCAACCCTCAGCGATGGTAACGGTCACGAAGGTCTATCTTGGAGTAGACTCGCGCTCTCTCAATTGATCAAACAAATCATCAATCCTCGGTAATGGAGTGCAGGTTGATTCTTGATCGTAATACATTCAGTTTACTTATAGTCAATGCCACGGTCGAAGGTCTTGTCCTTATTTTTCATAAGCGAGGCGGAGCGCCCCATGGTGAAATTAACCGGTCTATTCGAACCCCTTGTCCGGTAACTCTGTGGCGAACTCTGAGTTCCTGCAACTCAACCGGTGCCATCCTATGAGGAGTCATAGAGATGGGTGAAGTACCAGGTTGTAACTCAATACCGAAGTCTACATCCCGATGTGGAGGTAGTCCAGGTACCTCATCTAGAGAAACATCCACATATTTGCACACTACTCGAGGTAGATCCAAGTCTGATCTCTCCTAGTCCTCTAGGGTAAGGCTGGCTAGCCAACTACGCTATACATCACAGACATACGGACTCTGCATTATCTTGTCGGTAAAATATCATGGATTGTCCTTGAAATACCATATTAGATGCCAGATCCTGGTATGGCGGTAACCCTCTACGCTCTGTCCGATGCGATCTGCGCTCTCCGACCAATCCCATCCAAAGGATGACATCAGACGACATGTCCATAATCCTCGGGTCCAGTAATTGGAGTCTTTGAGATCTCGATTCCACGACCTCGACTATCATCCACTAGTCTCGCCTTTGGTCCCTGGGAGAACTCACGCTCTCTTGTCTCTAAGGTCTTTAGGGTCCTTACTTGCATTCCACCCATATTTGGGCCTCATGCTCTAGCTAGAGCATGACTAGTCTAATCCCGAGGTCACCTCGAGAGTAATCTCGCGCCTCACAACACTTTCTCGTGCACGAACCAATGGTCTACCACCATCGGATCTCTTCCCCCACAGTGAATGTCGGGAGGGATGATGCGCCTAAACCTGCAGGTTACTAGGATCTTCTGTTTACTGAGTATACCGGCCTATGCGATAGCATTCTTTGTAATACCTACGGCCTCGGCAAAATGCGCTTATCAAACACGGTTGGTGCTGACCCGATTCCGTGGGCCGCCCTCTGCGTCTCGTCCTGGAATCCTCGTCCTACACTAGCCATTCTGATTAACATGGCGGTTAAATCTCATCTGATATCTCTAAAATAACATAGCCGAGACACTAATCATATACATAAATCGGTGTATACATTATCGCCCATTCACCGGTAGTAAGGCAATCCGACCCCACATTTAAAATATTGTTTTCAACAAAATTTTATTTTCAAAAATTTTATTTTGAAAATTTCGTACCGAAAATTTTATCGAATTTTATTTGATTTGATTTATTTTAATTAAATTTAATAAATATTTTTAAAAAAATTTTGATGTCTGGTGTTCATGAACCGGTCGAACGGTGATCGAAACATTACGGTCAAAAGCCCGGTGGCAGGCAGTGCCTGAGCACCAAAACGCTTGGTAGCCGGCACGTGCGCGGGCCGTAGCGCGCGTGGCGGATGTCTTGAAGCGACTTTGGCCGTATCGTGGCCCGGGCCTCGGCCGATCCGCGACTCGCTCGCACTCTGCCGCGCGCCCCACTTTCGTTCGCGCTGCGGCGAGCTTTTGCGTCTGCTTCGCCCGGCGCCAGCGCCCGTACCTCGTCACAATACAATTTTGTATTGCGATCACGATTTTGTCTCTGCGGCCCTTCGATCCGCAATCTGGCATGTGTGTGCGATACACCCACAGCCGTAAACCCCTTTGCCCCGGCTGGCGTGTCGCGATACAATTTCTTTGTATCCAAGACACGATCTTTCGGCCAACCTTCTATTGCAATACAGTCCAACCTTTACCTCTACAATACAAACCACTGTATTGCAACACAACCCCTAATCCTACTAGCCTTCTAGCCTGCAATACAATATTTGTATTGCAACATACCTCTTCCAAACCAGTACCCAATACACATACAACTGCTCTAGCTAATTTAGGCGGTATACTTCAAATTTCCGCACCAAATTTTTTTTTTTTTCATTCTTATTATTTTTTTTTTCAGCAGTTGGAAAATTACAAAAAAATATATATACATTTTTTTTTCTCCATTATACTAAAATAAATTTCTAAAAATTTATTTTCTTCATTTTTCATTTTTCAGTCTGACAAATTTCTAAATTCATTTCAACCCTTTTCTTAGGTTTACACCATATAAAGACCTTATAAAATTATTTTCTCACCTCACAGCAAATAAATTTATAAAATTTATTTTCTTTTTCCAGTTTTTCACTGAAAAAAAAATTTTCTCCACCTTATATACATATATATTCACCTTTCATTTCCATCATTACATCAAATAAATTTATAAAAAAATTTTTTCCTATTTTCTTTAGTTTTAACCAGCGTAAAACAAAATTTTCTTCTGCATCAACAACCCAAATAAATTTAGTTAAATTTATTCTATTAAATTTTGTTTCAGTTTGCAACATGGAAACTCTCAACAAAGTTCAATACACCTGTGCTAATCACTTAAGCACACGAACATTTCACAACACATACGACATGGTATACACACCATTCATCAACATTCACATGTTCACATCGATTATCAAATCACCTGAAATATCCTTACATACATGTAGTGTCCTAGTTTTTATCTGTGATTCTAGGTAATCTCTTATCTCAACATCGAACCACAGTGGTGATGTTCTTACACTTCTATGGCCTAGCCCGAGCCCTCATTCTCTAGGTTTCCATACCTATACTCCATCAAAACCACCTAGTGGTGATGGATACTAACCAGGAGCTCCCTAGGTACTGCATTATGCCTAAGATATGATACCAAATTTGTGACGCCCCGAAGGCTTAGGGTCGTTGACTACGCGTCCCGGCCAGCGCGGAATACAAGTGGATGTCGGGTTACTTGGCGCTCACCGGAAAATCGACGAGTCTCCTTTTATGCAGGGCTACTGCCCAGTGAATCCTGCCATGAAACCTGTCCCAGCAATCCAATATAGTCACAATGATACAAATATGGAAAAAACGGCCTCTTGGAGGCCCATACTACAATATCCATAGAAACACATACCAACTATGAATCCAACTATATCCGATAATAGTTCTAAGTTCAAATATTTACTCTTACTTCACAGCATATATTAAAATACTCGAATTCTAATACATGTAAACCACCAAAGCCACATTCCGGCTTTCTTCTATAACTCAGCCTCTAGGACGAGCCGTCTCCTCGCACGCTCCACACATGCACAGCAAAGGGGGTCTACGGCGAGGTGAGCTAATGCTTTCGATAGGAGAATCGCCCTAGTGGGCTACTCACCACCGTCAGTGCAATGTTCCAAATTAAACACACATTCAAGCAAATGCGATCCTACTTGAATGTCATGACCAACTCGAGATCCAGAGTCCTCACTGACTCCCACCACTTTTCGCCTAGCCTCGTATGAAATTATTAATTGTTTATTTGTAGATGACCCTCCGATGTATATATATCAATTGGGCCACTTGACTGATTGATATATTATTTTTTGTGGACTACCCTCCATTGAGATATCGAATTGGTAGCTCAGATGATTGATATTTTTTAGTTTGGACTACCCTCACGATAATTTAACATTTTTTAGACAACCCTCGAACCATTTTCTCTAGACTCATCTCATGCGCTCCTCCTATAATCTAGGGTGTTCCGATTGCATATGGAATGCATGTATGCCAGTTCTAATACAGTCTAATCACATGCAAATATATAAACGTGAATATACTCGCATAATTCAAATCCACCTGATCATGTTATGTAATTATACAATACATACATCGAAATTAGCTCGCTTGGACTAATGATCGAGCACGAGCAATTGAGCTTGAATCACTCGACCAAACACATTTTCACACAAAAATATATTTTTGTGTCACTATTCTATGAGCGGTAAAAACCCTGGGTTTCGTTTCAAACACCTAACCATTCATCGGTTCCTTTGTGAACGCATTTCAAGCCATTCTGGCCCGATTTCAATCAAGGCATGATTTTAATGCATAATTGCCACCTGAGTAGCCCACTAAAATTCTAGTATCACGGCCAATCCAAAAATTCTTAAAATTTTTCCAACAATTCGGTCGAGTTTTGGGACGATCACTTTGACTCCTACTGGCCTTAAACCAGCCAATACAGAACAAACATTACAATTTTGGTGATAAAACACCTGGCTTGACCCTCGCGCGGTTATGGCTCAACATTTTGGTTTCCAAAAATTCCTATCAATTCGGTCCCAAGGTTTGGGACCGATCAAACGGCCGTTCAAGGCCTCATACCAACCGAAACATTGAAAAACACTTAAAGAATGAATAAAACTCAAGTAGGGAGAAAACCCTACCTCTCGGAGTTTGTCGAAAACTCTAAAGCCAGAATCGAAACGCCTTTGCTCCGCGTAGTGCGATTTTTCCTTCGGCCGAAAAAGTCGATGAATCCGGATCGTCCGGGTATTTCTAGAGAGAGTCGGAGACTACTGCAGAACCCACCATTTTGTTTCTCCACACCTCTTGCATCCCCCTGCTTTGGTTCACGTTTTGGCCTTTTTGAATTGAAGAAGGGTCAAGTATTATATTTTTGTCTTTTAGTCGCCGTCGATTTCGAAATGACCCGTTATGTTCCTCTTTTACCAGTTTTGATATTCGGCACTACCTCGGCCATCCATTTTCATCATTTATCTACTCATACCACTTATTGCACATGAGTACGTGTTATATGTGGCTTTCGTCACATTGAAAATCGTTTTACGGCACCCGAAATGCGATACCAGCGATGTCAGCCTTCCGTATCACCGGAATTTTCTGAGAATTTTTCGTCTTTGGCTGGGTTTTCGTGAGACGATTCCAAAGGTGCAATCCCGTTTAAGTCATCCGAGATCTGAAATAAATTACGAGTTTTAACGAAATTAACAATTTTGTGTCGAAATTACGATTTTGCCCTTTTCAGTGGAATTTCTTGGGTCTTAATTTAGGTTTAAATTTTGCATTCTTTACAAGGAGGTATAACAATACAAAACAACCAGTTATTTCACCCAAAAACTACAACAATTGATACAAACCGCAGAAAAATAGAATCAATAACATAGTTTCTCATTATGCAAATAAAATGAAATAAAAGATAGTATAGTCAATAATTATTCAGAAATTTAAAAAAACTCATTAAAATTAAAACCGCTAGTTCAAAGCGAAAGAAATAAGAATTATAGGAGAAGACCTCAAAACTTGTTGGAAGAGGAACAAAACAATTTGTAAAATGCGATAAAAATCAGTTGCGTATAAAACTTCGGATATTGCATGTAACCTTGAAGATACAAAAGAATTTAAAATACAAATAGAAGAATTGTTGCAAAATAACTTATCAAACAAGTTTTGGTCACTCATAGATCATTTGCATTTTAGTTAGAAACCGCTAGTGAAGAAAACGAGGAAAAGTACAGGATGGTAGTGAATTATAAAGATTAATTAGTAAATACTTTGATGGTATGTAAATACCTAATAAAGATTCTTTAATTAATTCTGTCAAGGATGTAGATATTTTTTCTCAATTAGATTGTAAGTGGATTTTGGCAAATAAGATTAGATGAAGAGATAGCAAACCATGGGTGCGTTTTCTTGTCCTTGTGGCTTATATGAATGGAATGTAATGCCATTTGGATTAAGAAACGCTCCTCAAATATTTCAGCTAATGATGGATAGAATATTTGGTAAATACTCTTTTATTCTTGTATATATTGATGATATTCTTGTTTTTTCCAAAACTTTTATGAACATATAAAACATTTAGAACTTGTTTTTGAAGAACTTATAAATTATGGATTGATAGTTAGTAGTGTGACGCCCCAAATCCCGGGGGTCCGTTGACTACCCGTCAACCCGCGGAATACTCGTGAGTGTCGGGTGACCCGACATTTTTCACGAAAATCGGGCAGAGTCTCCTTTGTACGGGGAGCTCTACCCAAATACAGAACCTACATAAACGTCTGAAGCAGTCGATATAGCAGTTTATGATTTAGCGGTCCTCACAGAGCTCATAAACAATACTCGACTATACATGCAAACTATGAATCAACTATATGCCAATAGTTACAAAGAGTTCATATGTTTTTACTCTTATACAATACATACATTAAACTTAAAAACTAATACATGTATACATCAAAGCCATAGCGGCTTTCTTCTAATCTCGGTCTAGGGCGAGTCCCCTCGCACGCTCCACATGCACGTAAAATAATATCCCTCGGCAGAGTGAACTAATGCTCGATGAGTGGAATGCGCCCTAAGTGAGCTACTCACCACAGGTACAGAAATGCAATATTCCCGATGAAAACACACATTCAAGCGAATGCATGATCTGCTTGAATGTCTACATGACCAACTCGAGATCCCAGAGTCTCACAGGCTTCTGTCACACTACTTCGCCTCGTATAAGTATTAATTTTGTTAGTGGACAACCCTCGGAATGTATATACTTATCAATTGGAAAAACTCAGACCCGATTGATATATTATTTATTTAATGGACTACCCTCGATGAATATCAATTGGGCCGCTCAGACGATTGATATTTTAATTTGGACTACCCTCCAGATAATTAATATTTTTAGGCAGACCCTCGAACCGTTTCTCTATACTCATCTCATGCACTCACTCTATAGTCCTAGGGTGTTCCGGTGCATATGGAATACATGTACCAATTCAATACGATCTAATTCACATGTAAATATATAAACATGCATCTCCTTTACAAAACAATCAATTCACACAATCATGTCATGCAATTCTATTTCATACATCAAAATTAGCTCGCAGAGTACAATGATCAAACACGAGCAATTTAATTTAAATCGCTCGACCAAACATATATTTTCACAAAAATATATTTGAGTACCGTTTAGAATAGTATGAAACTCGGTTACTATTCACGAGAAAAATCTAAATCATCGGTTCATAGTGAACCGGGTTTCGACGTTTCCGACCTCGATCCGATCAATACGCCAGTTAACACGCTTGAATGCACTTAAATCAACCCAAAACAGCCGTGGAGCAGTCACGGGCTGCTCCATTTTGGTTCCAAAAATTATATCAATTTGGTCCCAAGTTTTGGGGACCCTTACCTCTCGGAGTTTTTCAAAAACTCACAAATCCGGTGTCCACGCGTAGCCCTCTCTGCGTAGAGCAGTTCTCCTTCTTGTCTCGAAGACTGCCGACGGTCGGATCGCCTGTATTTCTAGAGAGAAGCTCTCTCTCTTTCTAAAACTCTCTCAGTTGCTCACTGCTACATCCCGCCCCACACAATTTACGCCGTTTCTTTTCTTTTGGTCACTTAAATTTGGGAAGGCGACCCGCTGTTCCCCACTTTGCTTTATTATCCATTTAATCCATTTTATTTATCAATTCCCTTCTTTCACCGCTTGACATTCTAGCACTATCTCGGCTCGTCCATTTTGTCATTTCTCTACTCATACCACTTATGGTACATGAGTACTTGTTATATGTGACTTTCGTCGCATCGAAAATCGTTTTACGGCACCCGACACGCGATGCCTCGAAAAACGTGCCAACTCCGACTGTCTCGGAATATTACAAAATTTTACATGCTAACTAGATTTTTCGAGACGATTCCAACGGTGAAATCTGTTTCATCATCTGAGATCTAGAGAATAAATTACGGATTTTTTTAGCTGAAATTTCAATTTTGTAATCGAAATTACGATTTTGCCATTTTCCGAAGTGGAATTCCTAGTCTTACATTCTCCTCCTTAAAAGAATTTCAGCCCGAAATTCAGGACAATTACAATCAAATCACATGCATATGCAACGTGCACTCTACCATGTGATGTAAACAAATATTTAAATCCTAAACGACTAAACCACGCATTCCTCTCATCCCTAAACAAAGAAGGATAGGTGGCCCGCGATCGTGTCCTCGCGCCCCACGTGACCTCCACCCATGCTCCATAGTACCTTCACTAGCCTCACGGTCTTGCGTCGCAAAACCTGATCACGACTATCAACAATGCACACTGGTCCCTCCTCAAAGGTCCCATCCGTGTCAACCTCAATCTGTCCCCAATCCACCACATGAGCCGGATCCGATATACTTCCCGAATATGGAGATGTGAAACACCCGTGGACACCTCGACATGTCGGGCAAGAACGCTTAACCTAAGACGCAAATGCTGTCATCCTCCTCACTTCGAAAAGGCCCAATGAACCTCGGCGATAGCTTCCCGTGCTTACCGAACCTGACCACTCCTCTCTTAGGCATCACCTTCAAGAAAACATGATCCCCAACCTCGAACTCTAAGGGTCGACAACAGACATCTCGCAGAGATAAATTTTTCCTCGCCTCTGGCCAGCCGCAGAAGACGCCGTCGTATCGCTTCACCTTCGAGGCAGTGTCTCTAATCGTATTAGGACCAAAGTGATGAACTCTCTTCCACCTCTATCCAACCTAATCTGATCTACATGGCCTCCCATACAATGCCTCATATGGTGCCATTCAGATACCGCCGATAACTATCAAGCAGTAGCGACTCCACTAAGGGCACTGACTCTACCCTTATGACCTAGGACGCATGCTCGCAGCGTGTCCTCTAACACTTGTATATAATCCATACAACGTGTAACCCTACACAACCCCTGCTTGGTGTGTAAACGCTAACCTTCCCAAGGTCACAATCACTGACAATCCAATGGACCGTCAACCTAGTCCATGTCATGAATGACATCCATATACCGAGACCTTGCCGGCTCAACAACACCCACCAATTTCCAAAGCGGTTATCCAAATTCGAGTCACTTCCCGAATTCCTATCAATTCAACTCTAAGTCTACATGATAACCTGACCGTGTGTTTTCATCTCGATTAACATAACTCTTCGGCTCACACTTCGAGCCTCTTACATTCACACAAAAATTCGGGATATCTCCCCAGGTCTCTTACACCCTAACTCCAGGATTCTCACCTTAGGGGATTTACGACCCCCTTTTTGCTTTACCCAACACACTCTAATTACTCTTCATTTACTGAATCGAACTATGAGTCTTCATTGGACGTAGTCCTAAAGACAAACTCAACCCACACTCACCAAGAGTGGTGAATGACCGTACCGTGCACCCACACCCGACTCGACGCGATGTTATCGTGCATACGAACACACACGCTACATACTCGTGACACCCAATTCTCGTCCACCATGAGCGTATTTCTGCAGATCTCTCACTCATAATCCCGACCTATCAGATCAACTCTCACCCTACACCCTAGGGAAGAACATCTATTATCGGGCTTCTCTAAAAAGCGCCTTAATCTCTAAGCCCAAACTAAGGTCGTGGTCTGTATGACAACCCCGCTTAAGGTCCCAATTACTAACAACCCGATGGTCAAGCCAACCTCATCCATGTCAAGCCTCGACATCAACAACCAATATGTCTACACCCTAAGGTCCATTACGCTCACAAGCAACTCGATCCGGTCTCCCACTTCGACTCCACACACTCCGTCCTCCGTCTATTCAGGCTATCGGGAGTGCTTCAGGAGAAGCACCCCAAAACCGGGGAACCGGGTTCCTCCGACCCGCACTAGTGGTGGAGGAATGAACCGTATACTCATGTTCATTTAACTCGGGATCAAGGCTGTCCCAAAGTCCCGATCCCTGTCTCTAAGGCAATCTTCCGTCTCATGCCCGCCCGCCCTAGTCCCAAACCAGGAAGTGTGTTCGCTCTTCCCGAACTAGGAAGAAGCGCCGATCCTCCTCTGCTACCAACACCCGTGATCCCAAGTGTTCCGAGCATCCCCGATCTCTCTCTCTATGGTCGTGGTCACCCCGTCCATGAAAGTCCATGTCCCGTAGTTTAAGTCCCACAATCCTCGGGCCTCGACTGACAAATCCTCGCACCCCATTCCTCAATCTCCTCAGACACCTGTACCAATCTCAAGAAACCACGTATCTCAAAGATTGACATTCTGGCCTCCCCAACTCATCACTCTGCCTCAACCTTCTCTGGTCGACCGACACTGGACGTCGACACCCATGAGTCCCAAAATCAACCTCGCAGTTTAACCTCGCACTTACTAAACTCGCGCATACCGATGGTCTCTCAACAATTGTAAACTGATCCTCAAGCGACATACCTATGCTCCCACTGCTGGTAGACTCAAAATGTCATCCACTCTAAGACTATGACAAACCGATCTAAATAGGGCTGGAATATCCTATGCATGAGATCCATGAATGCTCAAGGGCGCATTCAAGTTAATCCAAAGGGCATCATCAGAAACTCAAGATGCCCATAACGTCCTAAACGCCGCCTTAGGGATATCCAGATTTCCCTAACCCTCACCGACATGGTAACCAAGCAAAGGTCTATCTCTGGGAGTAGACTCGCGCTCCTCTCAACTGATCAAACAAATCCGTCAATTCGTAATGGGTGTACCGATTCTTGATAGTAACCCTGCCTTTTTAACCGGTTTAATCAATGCACGAAGGGTCTTGTCCTTCTTCTTCGCAAATAACTGAGCGCCTAATGGTGAAGTGCTCTGGCCTAGCACAGTCCCTTGTCCAAAGAGCCCCGTAGCTGGACTCGAGTTTCTCGCAACTCAATCGGTGCCATTCTACAAAGGAGTCATAGAGATGGGGCGATACCAGGTAACTCGACACCGTAGTCTACAACCCTCCAGGAGGTAGTCCAGTAGCTCATTATCTCGGGAAAACATCCACATACTCGCACACTACTCTCAGGTGCATCTAAGTCCGGCCCCCTCCGTCCCTCCGTGGTAAGGCTCGCTAGCCAACCCGCTTAACCCGGCCCCTCGACTCTTGGACTCATATACTATCCGGGCAAAATATCACAAGCCACTTCCCTTAAATACCAGCACAGCATCGGGCCCCGCGTGGCTGCAACCCTCCTACGCCACAATTGATAACAACTCCTCTCCGTGTCGCCAGCCAATCCATCCCCGTGATGACATCAAACTCGATGTCCATAATCCTCGTGTCGATCGAGTAGAGTCCCCCGAGATCTCCAACTCCCAACCCGACACTATTCATCCATATCCTCGCCCCTAATCCCTAGGAGGGAACTCACATACAAAGGCCCTCTCTAAGGCCCCTGTGAGGTCCTTCCCATTTCCACCATATTCAAGCTTCACACTCTCTAGCCGGAACACGCCTACCCAACTCGTAATGTCAAAGGCAATTCCATGAGCCCCAACACCTTCTAGATCCTCAGATGAACCAACGGTCCGCCACCATCTAGATCTCCTCCCCATACAATTGTCGGAGGATGATGCGCCCTAAACCTCCTGAGGTTACTGTGGATCTTCTCCCCTGCCTACCCGCTATGCTCAGCCTATGCGATAGCCGTAATGTACTCCACAAGCCCCTCACAAGAAAAGCCCCGCCGATCAAACACTAGTGGTGCCCCACCGCACTCGTGGACGCCCTCTACATCCTTGTCCTTGATTAGCCAACTATACAATTAACATGGCGCTAGCTCAATACAAAGATTCTAAGGCATAAACACAACCCTCGGTGACACTAATCATACACATAAATCAAGCAGTATACACATCGCCCTTGCATTTACTGTGGTAATGCAAAGCAATCAATTTTTGCATTTAAAAATATTGTTTTCTAACAAATATTTTATTTTCGAAAATTTCATTTTTGAAAATTTTATTTTTCGAAATTTTATTTTTGTCTAATTTTATTTGATCTTATTTCATTTTTTTATTTAAAATTGTATTTATTTTCTTTATTTTTTTTTTCCTTTATTTCCAATTATTTCCAAGCACTGAAAAATCACTAAAAATTACTTCTTCTTTTTTTTTTTTTCATTTTGACACTCAAATAAAATTTATAGTAATTTATATACCCCACTTTCTTCTCAATTCTTACTATTTCAAAATCTAAAAATTATTTTCTTTACTTTTTCGCTTTTTTTCACTTAAAATTTCCACCATATATATATATATATATTTCATTTATTTCTGGAAAATGGTCCGTATCTCTCATTTCCACAATTCTCTCCTTGCTATTTATACATGCAAAGGGTTTAAACACGTTAATTTCTACACTAATTTTATGAGTTCACTTTAAAATTTATTTAAAATTTTATTTCATTGTCCTAAACCAAATAAATTTAGGTAAAATTTATTTCTTTATTTCTTGTTCCATTTTCTTACATATCAGAACTCCAAAATTTTCCACACTTCATCCTATGCTATTTACCAAGCATATCAATCATATAATATCAATCACATAACACCTAACAATTCATGTTATGCACAACCAAGCATGCAAGCACACTTCGCAAAATCCAATCACTCAAAACATAACAACACATGCATGCAGTGTCCTAGTTTTGTCCCATGATTTCCTAGGTAATCTCATACCTAAACTCAACATCGAACAACACCTAGTGGCGATGTTCTTACACTTCAAAGACTATGGCCTAAGCCCAAATCCTCAATCTCTAGGTTTTCATATACCTGCACTCTACATCAAACCACCCAAGGGCGATACCCAACCCAGCCCCTAGGTATTCGTGATACCTAAGCTCAAGCACACCAAGCCGTGACGCCCAAATCTCGTGGGGTCCGTCGACTACCCACAACCCGCGGAATACTCGTGGAGTGTCGAAAGTGACCCTACATTTTTTCTCGAAAATCGCAGTCTCCTTGTACCTGGGAGCTCTACCTTAAATATTTAACCTACATAAACCCGTCCCAAACAATCCAATATAACAGCTTATGATTTTAAAACTACTGGGGCCAATAAACAATAATTAATATACACGCCAACTAATCCAACTATATACCCAATAGTTACAAGAGAGTTCATATGTTTTACCCATACAATACATACATTAAAATTAGAGACTTCTAATACATGTATACATCAAAGCCACAACCCGGCTTTCTATTAATCCTCAGTCTCTAGGACGAGCCGTCCCTCGCACGCCCCCGTACCGTAAAATAATATCCTCGACAGGTGAGCTAATGCCCGCAGTGGAATCGCCTCTAAGTGGGCTACTCACCACCTAAGTGCAAGCAATGTTCCTATCGAAAACACACATTCAAGAAAATGCATGATCCTACTTGAATGTCTACTAATTAACTTCGATCCCGAGCCCTACCTCGACGATCACACTCGCCTAGTTTCTCGTATGAAAATTATTATTTTGTTAGTGGACAACCCTCCGATGTATATATATCAATCAATGCCCGACGACGATATATTATTTGTTTGTGGACTAATCTTCCGATGAATATCAATCACGCTCCGACGATTGATATTTTTAATTCGACTACCCTCCGATAATTAATATTTTTAGACAAATCCTCCTAACCGTTTTCTCTAGACTCATCTCGCACTCACTCCCATAGTCCTGGGTAAATTCAAAGGCATACTAATGCATGTATGCCAATTCCAATGCGCTTCAATTCACATAAATATATAAAATGCATATATTTACAAACAAGCACCACACAATCATCAGACACCCCGATCATTTGGGTCCGTTGACTACCCGGCAACCCGCGGAATACAAGTGGATGCCGAAGTTGACCCGACGCTATTTAGAGGACCCAGAAATCTCCTTTTGTACGAGCTTCTACTCAACTACAAGCATTCTCGTGATATACCCGTCCCAAACAAATTAATATAAATTCCAACATGAGTAAAACGGCCACTTGGGCCCATAAACAATACTCATCACAATATATCAACTATGAATCCACTATATCCAATAGTTTCAAAAGAGTTCAAATATTTTACTCTTATACAACACATATATTAAAATTAGAGAATTCTAATACATGTATACATCACAAAACCAAAGCCACAATCCGGCTTTTCTTCTAAACTCATCCCCAGTCGAGCCGTCCCTCGCACGCTCCCCCGTAATTCCATAAAATAATATCCCCATAGGGTGAGCTAATGCTCGCAGGAACTCGCCTTGCCGGGCTACCCACCTAAGTGCAAGTAATGTTCCAAAATAAACATACATTCAAGCAAATGCATGATCCTACTTGAATGTCTACATGACTAACTCAGATCCCGAAATCTCATCGATTCTCTCCCACACTCGCCTAAGCCTCGTATGAGAATTTATCTGCTTTATTAGTTTGTGGACAACCCTCCGATTAATATATATCAATTGGGCCGCTCCGACGATTGATATATTATTTGCTCGTGGACTACTCCTCCGATGAATATCAATCGTCGCTCCCGACGATTGATATTTTTCATTTGACTAACTCCGATAATTAATATTTTAGACTACCCTCCGAACCATTTTTTCTGCACTATCCTTCATGCACTAACTCCTATAGTCCTATGATGTTCCCAAAGCAGTATATGGAAATGCATGTATGCCAATTCCAATACAGTCTATTCACATGTAAATATATAAACATGCATATATTTACAAAACATTCAATTCGCACAATCATGTCATGTAAATTCCACATTTCCACATCAAAATTAGCTCACTTGGGCTAATGATCAAACACGAGCAATTTAATTTAAATCACTCGACCAAACACATATTCACACAAAAATATTTTCGTGTCACTATTCCCAGGAACAGTAAAAACCTAGGTTTTACTCGCTCAAACACACTGATTCACTCCGCTCACTTTGCGGAACTCAAGATTTCACTACCATTTCCGGCCTCATCCAAATCAATCCATGATTTATCACAAAAGCAACATTAAAACCACCCAGATCAGCTGCGTAGCGCCACGACGCCCGCTTTTGGCTTCAAAATCATATCAATTCGATCCAAGGCCTGGGACCAGATCAAACGACCGCTTCGCGTCCTCAACTTCAACCGAAACATTTACATGGTACTTAACCGGCGATTAAACCTGGGCAGTGAGAAACCCCCACTTCTGGAGCTGAGAAAACTCCCAAATCTGGCACCCATGCGAAGCCCTCTCCGTGCAGCAAAGCCCTCTCATTCCGAAGCATCAAGCTTCGATCAGCCTGATCGCTGCAGAAACTTAGAGAGGCTTACACTCTCTCTAAAACCAAAATATCTAATCTCCCGTAGCTTCCCCCCCTTTTCCACGTTTTGGTCTTTTTCTTGGCGTTAAGAAGACCACTATTTGGACTTCGTCCTTTTCCTCATTTAATATTTCAAAATTGCCACCTATGTCCTTCTTTCCCGCTTTTGACATTCCTAGCACTATCTCTGATTGCCTATTTTCATTATTTCTACTCATACCACTTAGCGGCACATGAGTACTTGTTATATGTGACTTTCGTCGCATCAAATTGCTTTACAAAGACCGAACCGCGATGCCTCGAAAAACGTGTAAATTCCGACTGTCTCGGAATTTGATGAAATTTTACGTGCTAGTTAGATTTCACGAGACAATTCCAACGGTACAATCCGTTTCGTCATCCAAGATCTAGAGAATAAATTTTGGATTTTTAACCGAAATTACAATTTTGTAATCGAATTTACGATTTTTCCCTTTTTCAAGAAATTGAAATTTCTCGGGTCTTACAATCATGTCATGCAAATTCTCATTTCATACATCAAAATTAGCTCACTACATGATCAAACACTATACGAATTTAAATCACTGACCAAACACATATTTTCACAAAATATATTGAGCACTATTTCTGAATAATGAAACCCCTGCTACTATTCCCGAAAAATCACAAATCACTCCGCTCACTTAGTGAACCAAGCCACGGCCACTTCCGGCCTCAATCTAATCAATACATGATTAACACATGAATGCACACTCAAATCAACCCAAAAGTCACCGTGGAGCAAATTACGCTACCCATTTTGTTCCAAAATATATCAATTCCGGTCCCAAGTTTCAGGGATCGATCGACGGCTCCTCACTCTACTCATTCAACTCAAACATCTCGCAAAACACTTAAAATGAGAATAAAACCAAGTAGGGAGAAACCCCTACCTCTCGGAGTTTGTTAAAACTCACAAACCGGTGTCCACGCTGCATTCCTCTCCGCGCAGCTTCTTTTTCCCAAAGACTGCCGAAGGTCGGATCGCCTGTATTTCTAGAGAGAAGTTCTCTCTCTCTCTAAAACTCTCTCAATTTGCTACTCACTGCATCCCGCCCCCTGTTCTTCTCGTTTCTTTTCTTTTGGTCACTTAAATTTGTGGAAGACTGCCACTGTTCCCCCTTTTGCTTTATTATCATTTAATCCATTTTATTTATTAATTCCCTTCTTTCACCAGTTTTGACATTTGGCACTCATTCCTGTCAGTCTAATTTTGGCTCATTTCTCTACCATACCACTTATGATACATGAGTACTCTAGGTTATATGACTTTCGGGTCCCATCGAATCATTTTACTTACACCTCGAAAAGCGAGCTCGAAAAACGTGCCAACTCCGAATGTCTCGGAATATTACAAAATTTTACGTGCTAACTAGATTTTTCAAGACGATTCCAACGATGAAACTGCTTTCACATCCGAGATCTAGAGTAATAAATTACGGATTTAGCCTGAATTTCACTTTGTAATCGAAATTACGATTTTGGCCCCCTTTTCCGTTAAATCGAATTTCGTCTTACAAGTAGAAAGAAAAATAAAGTTATTTAAAATCAAATTGAATTTTTAGGATTAGAATTAGAAAATGGTCAAGTAAAACTTCAAGAACATATAGTACAAAAAATCAATAATTTTCTACATAACCAGAAGATTTAAAAACCCTTCAAAGTTTTTTAGGATTGTTAAATTATGCTAGACCTTACATTAAAAACCTAAGTCAATTAGTTGGACCTCTTTTATAGTAAAAACCAAAATTAAGGGCAAAAATATTTTAACCAGGAAGATATTAAATTAGTCCAAAAGATAAAAGAACTTGTTAAGGATCTCCCAACTTTACATCTCCCATTAGAAAGTGAATATAAAATAATCCAAACAGATACAAGTCAAACAGGATGGGGAGGAATTCTTTTAGCATTAACCAATAATTTAGAAGAAAAACTTTGTAGATATTGTAGAGGAACTTTAGTGATTATCAAAAAGAACCTTAGTTCAACAGATTTAGAAATAAAAGCTATAATTTCTTCTAGAAAAATTTCAATTCTTTTTTAAACCAAGAACAATTTATTTTAAGAACTGATTGTGAAAATAATATTAGTACTTTTTGAGCTAAAAATTCTTCAAAAATTATCTACAAAAAGATGGATAAAATTTTTAACGCTTTAATTGGTTTTAAACCCAAATTTGAACATATAAAAGGAAAGGATATATTAGCTGCATTGGTTAAGTAGACAGATTTATATAAATGATTGATTTATTTATGACTAACTTTGCGGTACGTGAAAATGGTTTCAAAGGAGAAATTCAAAAGCAAAAACTTTTCAATTTGGAACTACATTTTAAATGAAGTTTTAAACCCAAACCTTCACTTCCCGCCTCTTTATATTCTCAAAACCTTTTGAAGAACATAAAGTTATCATGATAACCTTTGGTCTTTAAACCCCAAAACTTTCAAAACCAAAATTTAGAATATGCTTATGGAAACTATTTCACTTCTTTAGCCCAACATCTTCAAAAATTACGTAATCCGCTTTGTTGTTTTAGAAACTGAAAAATTCAAAATGCTTAAGAACCAAGAAAAGCAAGAAAACCAAATTAAGGATTTAAAAACAGAGTTAGAACCTTTGAACAATGTTAGTAAAACCGATTTAATTAATATGATTAGAAAATCAGCTTTGCTTACTCGACCACTTGAAAACTCAGAATTAAAAACAAGTTCTGACCGATTTATAATATTATAGTCTTACTATTTAGATAAATATTATGAAAAAGTGTTTAAGAAGCAGTAGTATATTATATGAACAATTTAGAACCAAAAACAGTGGAATTAAAATAGTATATATGGCTTACCATGATCCTGATTTATTTTTCGTTGTTTATTTAGCTTATGTAAATATGTCTCTTTTAGATCAATATTCTAACTCATCTCGAACCTTTATGGATCAAGGGATTTTGAAAAACATTTAACCGCATGTATCAAGTACCTAATAATTTTCCCCGAAAACTCGAAAAATATTGTTCAATATCTTTTAGAACTCGAAACTCATGTAGATATATCTTTGAAACCACCACCTTTTGTTTAGAACTCGATGGAAGCTACGCGTCTCAGCTTATCATCATGTATATATCAAACATAATAAAGAACCTTTAATACCAACAAAAACCTGAATGGGAAATGACCCGTTCAAAAGAATTTTTTGTATATTACAATAGATTTAGAGATTTTAAAATTTTTGAATTTAGAAAAACCAGAAATAAAAATTTTTATCTTATCAAGTAAACCCCAACCATGTCAATTGGAGAACTCCAACCGTTAGAAAAACTTTCAACCCAAAAATTTCTTATAACCTAGAAGAACAAGAGATTTATTAAACTGCCTTATGTGATTCACTGAGAATTATTTCATACGTCAATGATGACGCAAACTTCCTCGGGAAAGTCTAGATGCAGAGAGTTACGCAAACATGGAAAATGCAATGGAAGGGTAATGAAGACATCAAATCCTCGCAAACAAGAATAACCCTCGCAAACCGCAAAACGCTTCCAGAGTTCTCTTCTCGTAACTGCGCTTATCTTGAGCTCACTAGGAAAAGACAAACAAAGGAAAAGAACGTGTCCCCAAAGTAACCATTGGCTTCAAGTATTTATCATAATGCAGTCATCAAAGAAGCAGTTAACGCAGAAAGTTTGAAGACTTGAAGAAAAGATTTCAAGATTTGTACAAAAGAGGATTAGATTTTTAACTTTTATTTATGTGGCATAGTAAAAGTAAATAGTAGAGTTGTAAGTCATTAATTTTCCTTTAAGGACAAGTTGTAAGACCCGAGAAATTCCAATTTCTGGAATAAGGGCAAAATCTAATTTCGATTACAAAATTGTAATTTCGGTTAAAAATCTGTAATTAATTTCTGTGATCTCGACATTAAACGGATATCACCGTTGGATCGTCTTCGCGAAATTCGCTAGCACGTAAAATTTCGTAATATCTTCCAAGAGATTAAATGAGTCGGCACGCTTTTCGAGGCATGAAGCCAGTGTCGTAAAATGAATTTCGATGCGATTAAAGTCACATATAACATGTACTCATGTACCATAAGTGGTATGAGTATAGAAATGATGAAAATGGAGGGCCAAGATAGTGCCGAATATCAATTCTGGTAAAAGAGGAACGTAATGGTCATTATGGGATTTGATTTTAAGTCACTAAAGGACAAAATAATGAATAGTTCTTCTTCTCTTCCATTAAGCCACGGGGGTCATTCTAGAGATCCAAGTAGCTTCCATTGGTAAATTTTTGCAGAGCTCTCTGAATATCGAGATCCGACCGTCATGCCTTCGCCGAAAGAAAACGCTTATACGCGGAGTAGGCTACGCTGTGACTCATGTTTGTGAGTTTTGACAAACCCAAGAGGTAAGATTTTCCCCTACTTGCTTTTTATTCCTCTTAAATACTTTGCAAATGTTTGAGTTGATTTGGTCTTGAACGGTCAGCTTGACTCCATCCCAAAGCCTGGGGACCGACCCGATTTGATTTATTGAACCCAATGTGAGCTGCCCGTAACCGTGAGGGACTGCCGTCTTTAATAGCTTAAAATTATGGTTTAAATCATGGACGGATGAGCCGAAATGGTTTGAAATGCGTGGTCTAAGCCGTTTTGAACCTGATGAATAGATGTGTGTTGAACCTGCAAAACCCAGGGTTTAACATCGCTCCTAGAATAATGACACGAGAATATATTGTGAAAATATGTGTTTGGTTGAGTGATTTAAAATTAAATTACTGTGGTTTGATCATTAGCCCAAGTGAGCTAATTTTTGATGTGTATGAGTGGTATAATTACATAAATATGATTGTGGTGATTTGATTTATGCCAGTATAATTCCATGTTTATATATTTTGCATGTGATTAGACTGTATCAGAATTGGCATACATAGATTCCATATGCAATCGAAACATCCTAGAACTATAGGAGTTAGTGCATGAGATGAGTCTAGAGAAAATGGTTCGAGGGTAGTCAAAAATATTAATTATCTAGAGGGTAGTCCAATGAAAATATCAATCATTGAGCGCCCAATTGATATTCCACCGGGAGTAGTCCATTAAACAAATAATATATCAATCAGGCCTGAGCGCCAATTGATATATCTTCGAGGGTAGTCCACTAAATATAACATCTAGAGATGGTCCACAATTTATAACATCGGAGTGGTAGTCCACAAATAAAACACAATATTCTCACACGAGGCTTAGGTGAGTGCGAGTGAGTTTCGTGAGGACTCGGATCCGAGTTATCATGTAGACATTCAAGCAGGATCATGCATTTGCTTGAATGTGTGTTTAAATTGGAACATTGCACCGCACTTAGGTGGTGAGTAGCCCACTTGAGGGGGCGATTCTCCTAATGAGCAATAGCTCACTCTGCCGTGGGACTCCCTTTTAAGGTGTACAAGGAGCGTATGAGAGATGCCTGTCCTAGAGTCGTAGTTCTAGGAAGCCAGCTTCTGACGTGGCTTTGCTGATGTTAGCATGTATTAGAATTCGAGCATTTAACATATGTTGTATAAGAGTAAAACATTTGAACTCTTAGAACTATCTGGATATAGTTGGTATAAGTTTCTTTTATGGATATCAGTATGGGCTCATGAGACCGCTTTTATCCATATTTGTATCATTGTGATTATATCGACTGCTAGACTGTAAATGCGGTGCTTTATACAAGTATTGCATTTTGCAGAGCTCCTGCATAAAGGAGACGCGCCCGATTTCTCTTAGCGTGCCGGGTAAACCGACATCCACTTGTATTCCGCGGCTGACAGTAGTCAACGAACCCCGTTTTGGGGCCACAACTGTATCGAGCTTTAGGTATACGAATACCTATGGAGCTCGGGTTTGGGTAACCATTACCACTAGGTGGTTTGATGTGGAGTATAGGTACATGGAAACCTATAGATTGAGGATTTGGGGCTTAGGCCTTAGTTGAGTGAGGGCATCACCACTAGGTGTGGTTCGATGTTCGGTTTAGGTATGAGATTACCTAGAAAATCATGGGACAAAACTAGGACACTACATGCATGTGTTGATGTGTTTCAGGTGATTTGGTGAATTATTGTATGATGGTGTATGCGTTTATGTGTTGAGATGGTATGTGCTTATGATTAGCACATGAATGTGTAGAAAATATGTTAGAAAATATTTTGAGTGGTACAAACAGACAAAACTGGAAATGAAAATGAAGAAAAATAAATTTTAATAAATTAATTGGATGAGAATTAAAGAATGGAAGGAATAAATTTTTATAAATTTATTGGAGCGAGAAAATTTTTCGTTGAAAATCGAAAAATAAAATGAATTTTTTATAAATTTGTTTGGTTTAGAGGTAGAAGAAATTTTGACTTTTAAGGTTTACAAAGGTAAACCCAAGAATTAAACAGCCAATTATTAAATTATCGGCTATGGAAATGAGAAGAAATTTTAAAGCAAAGAAAATAAGTTTGATAAATTTATTTGAGTGTTAAAAAAAATGGAAAAAAAAATGATTTTAGTGATTTTTAGTGATTTTTCCACTTGTCGGAAAATAATAATAATTATAATTATAAAAACAAAAATTTAAATAGTATAATTTGAACAAGTTATCACGTATTATATTGTGAGAATTATATTGTAAGGTCTAAACTGTATTGCAACGTAAAGGGTCGGAAAACTCGTAGTGAAGATTGCATGTGCAAATACACTGTATGGTCATTAAAATTAAGCTTTGTGAAGGTTGAGGGTCAGCTGCAATACACTGGAGTGTATTGCAATATGTGGCTGGCTCGGGAGGAAATCAGATTGCAATACAAATCTGGAGTGGGCAACAGCTTTATTGCAATACAAACTGGGGAGCCGCACTGGCAGTCGCTGGAGGCTCGCATTGTATTGTGGTAAATGCAATGTACGCCCAAGATACGTGCAAGCGCCGAGCCGCGACATCTGCCACTGGGTGCCGCGACACCCGCCGCGGCGATCAGCGCGCGGCAAAGCAGCTGACGAGCTGGGCTTCATAGGAAGGGACGCCGCAGCGAAGCAGGCATAACGCTAAAGACGGGCGGGCCGCGACACGGCAAACAAGCCTCGCGACGATCACTGGTTTGGGTAATCACGATACGGCGCCGAGGCCACAACACGGCATGCGCTGCTACGGTCAAGGGGTAATAATACCACTAGGCCAAGTTAAAATCGTACACCCATCACCTACCGCTTGAACCGGCTGACTCACATCGTTCTCAGTCACTAAATGAACACTATTCAAAAAAAAAAAAATTCGAAAAAAAAATATTTTAAATTTAATTAAAATAAAATAAAAATCAAATAAAATTTGATACAATTTTCAAAAATAAAATTTTTAAAAATACACTTTTGGAAAATAAATTATTAAATTATATTTGAAGAATGATAAAAGGATTTATAGCACTGTGAATGCGGACATGTGTATACACCGATGGTATGATTAGTGTCTCTTAAAGGCTGTGGTCGGGATGCCTTTTAGAGGATATCAGACAGAGAGCAACCGCCATGTTAACTCGGGAGCAGATGGCTGATGAAGACGGTATAAGGACGTAGAGGGCAGCCCACGGATCATCGATTAAATAGTGTTTGATCAAGAGACTTTGATGAGGCCGTAGGTATTACAAATGAATGTTATCAAAACAATCGCAGTATAAGAGGTGACAGCAGACCCTAATAACCTCCAGAGCCTAGACGATCATCCTCCACCTTCACAGGGGGAGGAGATCCCTACAGGCTCACCATTGGTTCATACAGATCGAGAGGGTGTTAGAGGCTATAGAGATTACCTCTGACACTACCAGGATTAGACTAGCTGCATTCCAACTAGAAAGTAAGGCCCAACTATGGTGGAAATGGGGTGCTGACTCCTGTATAATCTTTAGATGGTCTTGTACGTGAGTTCCTTAGACAGGTTACAGAATAGGATAATATGTCAGAGGTTGCAGCTGAGATCTCGGGACTCTGCCTACAGCTGGACCGAGGGACACCATGGACATGTCAGTTCAAAGGTCATCCCGGGATGGATCGTCGACAAAACCATGTGGTTGTTATCGACAGAGCGTAGAAGGGCTACCGCCTACATGCAGGATCCGCACTGCATGGTATTTCAGGGGACAAGCATGATATTTTTTCCCTGCATGCATATGAGTCCGTAAGGGAAAGTAGCGGGTTAGCCTTGCGAGCCTTACCCTAGAGGACGAGGAGAGATCAGACTTAGATCTACCTCGAGTAGTGCAAATATGTGATGTTTTTCCGCATATTTAATCGACTACCTCCACGGAGGGTGGTGGTATTCTCTGTGACGAGCATTACACCCTGGTATTTCACCTCATCTCTATGACTAAGATAGGATGGCACCTGCTGAGCTGCAAGGAACTCGTAGTTCCGCCATAGAGCTATTGGACAAGGGTTACGATCAAGAATCTGCACTCCATTATCGAGGATCGATGATTTATTCGATCGCTTTTGAGAGGAGTGCGATTCTACTCCAAGATAATCTTCACTGTTACTACATCACCGAGGGTTAGGAGATAGATATCCCAAGATACGTTTAGGACATATGGGCACTTTGAGTTTATGGTGATGCCCTTTTCGATGGACGACGCACCGCTAGCATTCATGGATCTCATGCATAGACCCAACTCCTATTCCAGATCAGCAGTTTGTCGTGGTCCCTCGTGATGACACTTTGATCTACTCCGCCGCAGGGAGCATGAGTATCACTTGAAAATCAGGTTACAGCTTGATCGAGAGACCATCAAATGTAGACGCCAAGTTCGCAAGTGAGAGTTGGCTTACCCGAGTAAGGGATTGTCGGGGCACATGGTGTTAAAGAACGAGTGTCACAATAATTCTAGAGAAGGTCAGAGGCAGCTTATGCTGGAGAGACCTGGTAATGTCAATCTTCAGACATTTTAGTTTTCGGGATTGGTAGGGTATTACAGAGATTCGAGAGTGGGTCAAGTTGTCCATTCAAGTGGATTGTGTGATCTCACTGGATAATGGATCCAATCAATTAATCCCAATTACAGTAGAGAAATCGAGGATACTTGGAACACTCGGGATACGGGTGTTGGTAGCAAGAGGGAGGATCAGCTTTCTTATAGTTCGGGGAAGAGGCAGAAGACTTATGCTTCATACTAGTTTTAGGACTAGGGCCAAGATTGATATGATAGACTGATTGCCCTGAGAGACAGTGATCCCAAGATTCTCGGGGACAAAGACAGCCCCATTTAGTCGAGAAAGCATACGCACCATTCCTCCACACCCTAGCGAGGATGAGGAAACAGTCAATTCCGAGAAAAGAGGCAAGCACTTCCAAAGAATACGATAGCCGAGGGGCCAGAGCGCTGGTCAGGTCGTGATTAAATTAGAATTGCGCAGCTTGCTTGCGGACTCAGGTGGCATCAGGACAATGGTCGATTGTCGCTTGACATGGATGAGTTGACAACCACTCCGGGTCAAGGCACAGGCAGACCTAGCCGAAGGTCGGGCACTCCGATGACGTACATCGGATCTGGGCTTGTGGTGCTGCGCCCTTGTATAGCCAAGTATGTATGTTCTTCCCTAGGGTGGCAGTGAGTTAACCCGATAGTCGGGATTAAGAGTGAGAGATCTCCAGATCCTCGCCATGGTGGACCAGGATGGGTGTCACAAGATGGTGATTATTGTGTTCACGGCACCTGCAGATCTGTCGAACTGTGTGGGCACTTAGTCATTCACCACTCTTAGCAGTGTGGGTCGAGTTGTCTTTAGGACTACTAGTCCAATGAAGACTCATAGTTAACTCAGAAATGTAAGAGGCCTCGAAGTGTAAGCCAAGTGAGCTATGTTGTCTAAATGAAACATACTAATAAGTATCACATAAACTTAGAGTTGAGTGGATAGGAGTTTGAGGAGTGACTGCAGGCTCGATACCCCATTGGAAATTGAATCAGGTCATGAGTCGGGCAAGTGGTTTGTATATGGATGTCATTCATGATATTGACCAGGCATTTTTGCTGTGCGGATTATATACAGTAGCTGCAGGACATGTTTCAGCATGCCCTAATCATAAGGGTAATCGGGGAGGAGCAATTGCCCTTAGTAAATTCACCTACAACAATAGTTAATGTTTAGCATAAGGATGGCACCGTATGAGGCATTGAACGGAGGCCATGTAGTCACCGTTAGTTGGACAGAGGTGGGAGAGAGACCCATCACGGGTCCTAAGTATACTTAGAGACACTCCGAGAAGGCGAGTTTGATAAGAAAGCCATTTCTCACTACTCAGAGCCAAGAGCTATGCGGATGAGAGACGCCGACCCTAGGAGTTCGAGGTTGTGATCACGCTCACAGATTCCTAAGAGGAGAGTGGTCGTCTCAAGAAGCGTGGAAGCCACCGTCGAGATTCATTAGACCTTCGAGATGCCCAGAGGATAGGGCACCCAGATGCACGGCTATTTTAATTACCAAGACGTCAGTGTCCACGAGGTATTTCACGCCTCCATGTCTGAAATAATATACTCCGATCCAGCCATGTGGTGGATTGGGGATGCATCGAGGTCGATACCGATGGGGATTTCCTGGTGAGGGACCAGGCAGCACGCTGATAGCCGTGATCGTGCTTTGCAATGCAAGACCGTGAGGCTAGCGAGGGTGCTTACGGGTGGCACTATGGAGCTGTGAGGTCCACGCGGGAGCGAGGACGAGGTCGCCCATCCTTCTTATGTTTGTGGATGAAGGTAATGGGTTTAGTCGTTTAGCATTTAAATGCACTATTTTACATGCATGGTACAAGGCGCTGCAGATGTGCATGTGCGTGATCGTGATTGTCCCGAATTTTCGTGGGATGACGAAATCCTTTTAAGGAGGGGAGAATGTAAGACCCGAAAAATTTCAATTTCTGGAATAAGGGCAAAATTGTACTCTGCTAAAACTGTAATTAATTTTCTAGGATCACTGATGACAAACGGATTTCACCGTTGAATCGGTCTCTAAACTAGTTAGCACGTAAATTTCAGAATATTCCGAGACGGAGTTCCGCACGCTGAGGCATCGCGCTTCGGGTGCCATAAATGACTCCCTGATGCGATTTGAAGTCAAGAGATATAGCACGTACTCATGTACCATAAGTGGTATGAGAGAAATGATGAAAATGGAGGGCCACATAGTGCCGACATCAATTTCAGTAAAAGAGGGACGAATGACATACATGTGGAGTTTGATTTGAAATTACCAAAGGATAAAATAGTCGGTCAGCTTCTTCTCCATTAAGCCAAAAGAAAAACGTGGGGGTCATTTTGGGAGATCCAGTAGCTTCCATTTTTGAGAGCTTTTTGTGAGAGAGGGAAGCTTCCTAGAATATCGGAGATCCTAATCGTCTGGCCGCCTTCTGCCGAGAAAGAAAAACGTTCTACGTGGAGCAGGCTCCGCGTGGACTCCGTGTTTTGTGAGTTTTTGATAAACTCCAAGAGGTAGGATTTTCTCCCTACTGGTTTTATCTCCATCTTTTAAATACTTTGCAAATGTTCGAGCCGACGAGGCCTGAACTCGCTTGACGGTCCCAAAGCTCGGGACCGAATTGGATTTGATTTATTGAACCTAATGAGCAAAATTGCACCGTGAGGGACCGGCTTGGGTCTTTAATAGCTTAAATTATGCTTTAAATCATGGATCGACGGATGAGGCCGGAATGGTCATGAAATGTGTTCACAAAGTGAACCGATGATAACGGATGTGTGTTGAACCGTAAAACCTAGGGTTTTACTGTTCCTAGGAATAGTGACACGAGAATATATTTCTTTAGAAATATGTGTTTCTGGTCGAAATGATTTAAAATTAAATTACTTCATGTTCAGATCATTAGCCAAAGTGAGCACTTTGATGTATGAGTGTATACTCATATAAATACAGATCAGGTGACGATTATGCAGCATATTCCATGTTTATATATTTGCAATGCTGACAGACTGCATTTGAACCTAGTATACATGCATTCCATATGCACCGAACATCCTAGGACCATGTGAGCAGTTATGCAAGAGATGAGCCCAGAGAGCCAGTTCCGAGGGTCTAAAAATATTAATTATCGCAGGGTAGTCCATATGAAAAATATCAAACGTCGGAGCGGCCCAATTGATATTCATCGGAGGGTAGTCCACAAACAAAGAATATATCAATCGTCGGAGCGGCCCAATTGATATATCTTGGAGGGTAGTCCACTAAATATAACATCGGAGATGGTCCACAATTTATAACATCGGAGGGTAGTCCACAAATAAACATACATTCTCACATCTAAGCTAGTGAGTGTGAGGGAGTCGGTGAGGACTCGGGATCTGAGTTGGTCATGTAGACATTCAAGTAGGATCATGCATTTGCTTGAATGTGTGTTTAAATTGGAACATTGCACTGCACTTAGGTGGTGAGTAGCCCACTTAGGGCGATTCTCCTACTAAGCATTAGCTCACCCCATCGTGGGACCCCTTTTACAGTGCAATGTGGAGCGTGCGAGAGCATTTCGCCGCCCTAGAGGTCGAGTTCTGAAGAAAGCCGGATTGTGGCTTTGTTGATGCTATATGGCTGGGAATCTCGAGTATTTTACTATATGTTGGGATAGAGAAATGATTTGGAACTCTGTAACTATTGGAGAGAAGTTGGTATGTTTTTATGGATATTAAATATAAGGTCCGTAGAGACCGTTTTTATCCATATTTCCAGATTGTTTGTGATTATATTGGACCAAGCCGGGTGTAAATGCAAAAGTTTTATAAGTATTGTATTTGTGGCAGAGCCCCCTTGCTGTGCGAGGTGACTCGCTAGATTTTTCAAGTGGTGTCGGGTAAACTGACATCCACTTGTATTCCGGGTTAACGTGCAGTCAATGGACTTCGGCTTAAAGGCCACAATAAGCTCCTCAAACATTTAATTGTTAGGTAGATTTTTTACTTTCTTTTCTTAATTTGTCTTTAGTTTGAAAGTAGTCTATAAATTAGAGGCTTTACATACGTAGAAGGCATGCCTCATGAATGCCTTATAGAGTTTGAGAGAGTTGAGTGAGAGTGAAAGAGTTTGTACAGAAAGTTTGAATCAATAATATTGTAAGCATTTCTTCAATTCCCTTTTGTTCTTACTTTGTTTTTTAAAGTTAATTTTGTATTTATTTAGGAACAAAGGGGTAAAGATAAGCAAAGGGAAATGGAGTTTTGATTTAAAGTTTTAGTATATCCGTATGTATAAATCTTATAAAATTATATTTTTAGGAACAACCCAAGAGGATGTAAATGAACCTGTATTATATCTTTATAAGTTTGAATCAGCTTAAAATTAAAACCTTTCGTATGTAAAGAATATGAACAAAAAATTCTAGGAAATATGCAATTTTTGCAAGATAGATGTATACCTGAATATTTAAATAAATACATATTAAAAATACAAGGACCAAGTAAGTGTTAGATTATGGAATGAATTTTCAACTCGAATACAAAAACTCTCCTTATATAGAGTAGAATTTGTAAAAAAATTTGTTAGAAAAAGAATGTTTGAATATAGAGAAAGAAGCCAAATAAAGAACAAGAGATTTAAATAGACAACTTTGCAGAAGATTAAATTTAGGAGAAGAATTAGATATAGGATGTAGAGATAGATATAGGGAAATACAAGAAACCCAATAGATATGAACAACCTTTAGAAGAAAATCTAGAACTATTATAGAAACCAACTCTTTAATACATGATATGAAACCCGAAAATATTGATAAAAAGAAGAAGAACCCACTATAGTAAAACTAATGTAAATGTTATTTATGTAAGTAAGTAGGTCATATAAAACCTGAATGTCCTGAACTGAAAAAATTGCCAAATGAACGAAATAGAAAAACCCAAATTAAAATTAATTTAATAAAAGAATATGAAATAAATAGTGACAATGAGGAACTAGTTAGTGAATTAGATTTTGAGAGTGATAATTCTAGTATATATAGTTTAGATGATGAAATAAAAGAATTCTTTTAGATTTATAAATTCTGTGTAAAGATAGGAAAGATTACTAAGTAGATTGTATTTATATAAATGATTAGATTTATTTAGTGATCACAATCTCTGTGTATGCGAAATGGCTCTTAAAGAGAAATTCAAAAGCAAAAAACTTTCAATTTGGAACTGGTTATTTAAAATTATGTTTCAAACTCTAAACTCCTTCTCACTTCGCTCTTTATATTCTCAAACCTTTTGAAGAATATAGTTATTATTGATAAACCCTTGGTCTTTAAAACCCCAAACTTTCAAAACCAAAATTTAGAATATGCTTATGGAAAACCATTTCAGCTTTAGCCCAACATCTTCAAAATTTATAGAACCAGTTTGTTGTTTTAGAAACTCACAAAAAAAATTCCCAAATGCTTCAACCAAGAAAACAAGAAAACCTCGTGACGCCCCAAACTCGGGTGTCCGTGACTACCCGCTTCAACCCGCTGAACATCTATTTGTCTCAGATCACGACCATACTGAAAGTATAATTGCTCTCTTGCTCATAAAACTAATACTGCAAAAACCACATTTATACAAAATGATTTATTTACAATTGTCTTTGATTACAATTTATACAACCGGGTCTTAAAGCCCACCTACAAAAAATACAAGAGAGGGCCATCTGGCCGCTTTCTTCGCTCTAAACCCGATGCGTCCCATCCCTAACAATACGGCCTTCGTGACTAAAAAAAGGGTCCCACGACAGGGTGAGCAAAGCCCGCAGTGGAATTTCCTACGGCTACTTCCCACCTAAGTGCAATGCAAATGGCAGCCACCAAACATACAACACATGCTAGCCATCACCTAAAGTGCATATTAACAAATTTAAATCCCACATCAGTGTTATTCGGGGCCATAATAATAACATAAACTTAGCTCAATATGGGCTAAGGCAATAATCCGACGGTTCGCCTTGGAATGTACTCCATTAAAATCATACAAACATGTTATTTTCTCATAGCAATAAATACACATCAGCAATCACACAACAAATTATGTGATCGTCCAAACCACACCAAGGATTTATTCACTTCTGGCCCAAATCTTGGAATGTCATGTGGCCATCCGTGCCTCAACAACCTCTCTATCCATTACATGACTTTAAGGAAAAGTAAACAAGTAGGAGAAAACCCTTACTTTTTTGACTTTGCCGAAACTCCCCAAATCTAGCACCCCAACACGTAGCTCCCGAATGCAGGTGACCAACTTTGTCTTTTGCACTGGGGTTTAACCGACGGTCCGATCGTCGTAGATCTTAGAGAGAAGCCGGACTTTCTCTCTCTAAAACTCACTCTCCAGCCACTGCTGTCCAAAACCAAAGCAAGAAGAAAATGAAGATGGAGAAGATGTGATGTCTTCCTCAAAATTACAAGTTTGCCCTCATTTTTGACTTTCTCAACTCCACTTTACACATGGCTCATCGTGAGCCATGTATCTCATTTTGGTGCCAATGTGTCCTCATGAGAACACATGCAATTAAGGTACTTGGTCCCCGCCACGTGGCAGCCCTCTATTTCTTGCCACTTGACATCCCCTTACCTAGCCATGTGTCATCCGACACTCACGCTGAAGAAAACGTGAAACTCGACCACCTCTAATCCAACGAACGCATGTGCAGCTTAGACTTCACAGACACCTAATCTGTGAAGTCCGCTTTCACAACCGAGATCTAGAAAATTTCCGGATTTTGACCGAAATTACCATTTTACCCTTCTTCAGGGAATCTGGATTTTCCGGGGTCTCACAAAACCATATTAAGGATTTAGAATCAAAGTTAGAGTTTTTGAACAATGTTAGTAAAACCGATTTAATTAATATGATTAGAAAATCAGCTTGCTTATCGGTCATTGACAAACTTGTAATTAAAAATAAGTTCTGACCTGATATTTATACATTATAGAGTCTTATACTATTTAGATAAATATTGTTATGAAAAAGTGTTTAAGAAACCAGTATATTAGTATAGAACACTATAGAACCAAAAACAAAGGGAATTCAAAACAGATATATGGATCAAGGGATTTTGAAAAACATATTTTTAACCACATGTATCAAGTACTCCAATAATTTTCCCCGAAAATCGAAAAATATCAGTTTCAATATTCTTTTAACCGAAACTCATGTAGATATATCTTTGAAACTATACTACCTTTTGTTTAGAACTGATAGAAGCACAATGCCTTATCATCATGTATATATCAAACATAATAAAGAACCTTTAATACTCCTAACAAAAACCTGAACGTGGAAATGACCCTGCTCAAAAGAATTTCAGATATTACAATAGATTTAGAGATTTTCAAATTTTGAACTTAGGAAACCGTAAATAAAATTTTTCTATTACAAACTCCCAACCATGTCAATTTGGAGAACCCTAACATTTAGGTACCTTCAACCTTGTAAAAAAATTTATGAATTTTTAATAATAAGATTTATTAACCAAATAAGTATTTCATCAGACCATCATTACACGTCATGACGCAAAATTTTGGGGAAGTCTAGATGCGTAGAGTTATGCGTGAAACCTAATGGAAGGATAATGAAGACATCAAACTTACAAACAATAGTCAACTCAGAACTCGCAAAAACTACCTTCGTGAAAGCGTGCCTTCGTAACCAAGCTTATTCTGAGCTCACTGGCAAACAAAGAAAAGAACGGTCCTCAGCATACCATTTGGTCGATTTATCATGAGTCATCAAAGAAAAAGAGAAAGAACGTAAAAAGTTTGAAGACTTTGAAGAAAAGATTTCAGAGATTTGTACCATAAAGAGGATTAGATTTTTTAACTTTTACTATGTACATAGCAAAAGTAACAGCGTAGTTGTAAGTCATTAATTGTCCTTAAGACGCTTTGCCCTCAAACATTTAATTGTTAGTAGATTTTTTACTTTTCAATTTTATCTTTGTGAAAAGGTTCTATAAATTAGAGGCTTTATATACGTAGAAGGCATGCCTCATGAATGCCTTATAGAGTTTGAGAGAGTTGGAGTGAGAGGAAAGAGTTTGTACAGAAGTTTAATCAGACACATGATTGTAAGTATTTCTTTCAATTCTCTTTGTCTTACTTTGTTTTTGGTTAATTTATTACTAGGAAACAAAGGGTAAAAGATAAGGCAGAAATGGAGTTTTGATTTTGTAAATATTTTAAATACAATAATCAACCTACATGGATCCTCGTTGTTATTATCTTTCTTATAATAAAAAAGAAAAATTTTTCTTAAAAAAATTAATCTTGAAACCCATGCTTGAAAGTCGAATTTTAAAACTAGAAGTCTTAGTCTGCAACTCAGACCTTTTAACCCGTTTTAGCCGAGATGTGGCGTTGAGGAGACTTTATCCCATCTTGTGGGGATTTATCCTAAGACATCAAGTATGTTTATTATTCTGACTCTAAACTGTGGTGTTTTGGGGAGAGATTTGTGAGATGGCTTTTGCGTTTTTGCATAAGGGAGAATAATGGTCCCACAGACTTGCATGTTAATTATTATTATTTAAAAAACTTTGAAATTAAATTCCAGAGTACCAAAGCTTTATCTTACTTGTTTAAATATATTGTGAAACAACCTTTTTAAAAAATTGTATGTTTATGATATTGTGAAAATTTTGTGTGATTAAGTCTGTGTTTATAATTTGTATGTTAGTTATTGTGTGTTTATTTTATGTCTTTTATTCCTTATCCGCCTAGTGTTTATAATTTAGATTATTATCGTGTAATAGAATTTACATTCAGCGTGAAGAATTTAGGAAAAATTTAGATAAGCGCATGCTTTAGACATTGTTAAAACCTTACTAAAGATATTAAAACCTAGTGTCTCTTAAATATTTGTGTGAATCACAGGAATATATTAAAAACCTACGAGTTATTTAACCTAGAAGTCTTTGGTTAGAGCGAAATAGTAAAATATTATATAGATAATCTTTATGTTATTAGTTGGAAATTCTTGTAAGTAGTTCAAGTTCTTAGAAATTAGAAGTAGAATTTTGAATTAAAATTAGAAATTATAGTAAAAATTTAGAATAGGTAGAAAACCTTGTAGAAATTAATAGATACGAGTTTAAAAGAGAAATTAGCAGTTTAAGAAACTTGTAGAATTCAGTTAAAATAACAAAAGTAGTTTTAAGCAGACATAAAAAACAAAAATTTGAGTGTATTGATACTTTAAAAATTTGAAAGATTAAGAAATTCCAACAAGAAGAATAGATTTGTGTAATACAACCTTAGGAATTAGGAAGAAGGTGGAGACTTTAAACATTTTAATTTAATTAGAAGCAACTTAGATTATAAAAGAGCATTTAGTTAAAAGAGATAAATTTGTAGAAAAGAAATAGAAAAATAAGAATTGAACAATATATAAAAAATTTATGAAAAGAACTATTGAGAAAAAACTTATTGCAAAAAATTAGATCAAATCTGGAACAATTAGAATTAATTTAAGTAAGTGAAAGAAAATAAAATAGAAAATATTTTTTAACAATTTAAAAAAACTCAGTTTAGGAGAAAAACCAAAAACTAATTGTAGAATTTAAAAATCAATCCATTTGAACCTAGAAATTTAGAAACCAAAACCATAGGTGTAAGTAATAAAACCCGAAAAGAAAATGTCGAGGAATTTATAGAAGAAAATTGAAAAAACAGTAAAAATAATATAAAAAACCTTTAGTTCAAAGTCCAAAAATAACAAGATTTTTTAGCCAACATACTATAAGTTCATTAAAATATAATTATATTTAGACTTATTCTTGAAATAAAACAAAAACTTTTGAAAATAAAGCGATAAATATATGCATTTAGAATGAATACAATTATGCGAATAATTGGACTTCATAGAAGGAAATAGGGCCCTTGTAATAATAACCTTTTAGATACTAGAAATATTCAATAGGGACGCTCTTTTTTAGTGAGTGCAGAAGTAACACTTCGACGAAAATTATGCTGTTATGAGTTTGTATCCCACGATTCTGTATAGATCTTAAAGGAATTCTTGAAAAAATAAAAACCTTCTAAATACAAGGATATGATATATAGACACAGTGTGAAACCTTAGTATAGACATAGGATTGATTGGAAAACAACAAATCTTTTCGTTTAAATGCATAATGGAATTTGATGATATATTAACTTTTTGTTGAAAAAAGCACATAAATATGATTGAAATTTAAACTATTAAAATGGAGCCATTTATTCTGGAAAGATGATTACCACGGATAAATAAGCGGAAACAAAATATCAACCTCTAGTAGTATATATCAAAACTATAAAGATGGAAGTGCTAGTATAACTTTTGGAAATTATAGAACCATAAATATAGAACCCAGTCGATAGTATGGCCCAGATACGAACATGTTAATATAGTAGACATAGAAGAATCGGAAATTTATTACTAAATAGAAGCTGTAGAAAATTTATATAGAAACTCGAGTTAATTGATAGAATGTTAGAAGAATTTGAAAATCAAAATTGTTAGATGAACCAATAGATAAAGAAAACTTTATAAACTTCATATAATGTGTAATAGTATTTAGATGATCAAACTAATTACAAAACTTCATAATACAAACTTAGTTAGCAAATTTCTAAATATAGAAGTAATAAACCAATTTATAATAAAACCACATATTCTAGAAAAAGAAAAAATAAATGAAATAACTGAAATCTCAAAAGAACATGAAGAAAAAATAACAAATGAAAGTAAAAATAAAATTGAAGAAGAATTTGTAAATGTGCAAGACCCAATAAATTCCAATTTATGGAAAAATGGCAAAATTGTAATTTCGGTCAAAAATTCAAAATTTATTCTTTGGATCTCAGATGATGGCAGATTTCACCGTTGGAATCGTCTCGCGAAATCTAGCTAGCACGTCGAATTTTGTGAATTACAGAACTGGTTTTAGGTTACACGTTTTTCGAGGGCACATTAGTTCGGTCTTGAAGTAAAGCGATTCGATCTGCAGTCACATATAACAAGTACTCATGTGCCATAAGTGGCATGAGTAGATAAACAATGAAAATGGATGGCCGAGATAGTGCCGAATGTCAAAACTGGGAAAAAAAGGGACATAAATGTCATTAATGAAAAGTTTAAATGATAATAGGACAAGATAGCCAATAGTGGTTGTCTTCCCAAATGAAAAGGGAGCCAAGCGACCCAGAAAGAGGGGCGTGATACGATTAAGGTGCTAAAATGGTGGGTTTTAGTGAGAGAATGTCCACCTTCTCTCTAGGATTGTAGGAGATCCGACCGTCGGCAGTCGTCGGGACAAGAAGGGAAGCTGCTCTACGCGGAGAGGGCTTCGCGTGGGTATCGGATTTAAGGAGTTTTGACAAACTCCGTGAGGTAGAGTTCTCCACTGCTTGGGTTTGCTTTGTTTAAGAGCTATGTTAATGTTTGAGTTGAATAGAGGCCGTGAGGGGCAGTTTGATCAGTTCAAATCTTGGAACGGGGTGTTCAGTTTTGAAACCCATGTGGATAGTCAGTATTGTCCACGGGCTGAATTGGGTGGCTAGTTGTGCAATCATGTGTTGTGTGTGCTTTGATGTGAAAGGTCGAATGGCAGGAAATTAGGGTTCACAAAGTAAGCGAAGCCACGATTGGTGATTTTTAGGAATAGTAGCAGGGGTTTCTATTCCGAGAATAATCAATTCACAAAATAAATTTTGTGAATTAATGTGTTTGGTCGAGTAATTCAAGTAGAATTGCTCGTGTTTTGATCATTAGCCGCGTGAGCTAATTTTGATGTATGGAGAAATGTGAAATTACATATGTTTTTGTGATTTAAATTATGTGAATATATGCATGTTTATATATTTATATGTGATATAGACTGTAATGGAATTGGCATCATGCATTCCATATGCACTGGGGGCACCCTAGGATGATAGGAGTGAGTGCATGAGGTGAGTCTAGAGAGAATGGTTTCGGAGGGTTGTCAAAAGCTAAAATAGTGGAGGGTAGTCCATACTAAAAATAACTCCTGTCGGCGGAGGCAGCGAATTGTGTATATCGGTAGTCCATAAATAATATCAATCGTCGAGAGGCGGCCCAGATTGATATATATACGTCGGAGGGTTGTCCTGAATAAACATAATAAATTCTCTGTCTGTAGGCTTAGGCTAGTGTGAAGTCGGTGAGGACTCGGGGTATGAGATGGTCGAGTTAGACATTCAAGAGTAGGATGTCACCTTTGCTTGAATGTGTGTTTACTAGACGTGCATATGCATAGGTGGAGAGTAGCCCGCTTAGAATTGATTCCTCTTGAGCATTAGTTCACCACAATCGAGAGATGCTATTTTGCAGTACGAGGGCGTGCGGGGAGCCTGACAATCCACGAGGTTTTAAGAAGCCAGAATGTGGCTTTGATGGTTTTACATGTATTAGAATTGTTTTAATTTTAATATATGTTGTATAAGAGTAAAAACAATTGAACTCTGGAAACTATTGGATATAGTTGGATATATATATTGATGAGTAGTGTTGTATTGGGCCCAAGCGGCTGTTTGTACTCATGATATTGATGTTTGGGACAGGTTATATACATGTTTTGTATTTGGGTAGAGCTCCCCGTACAAAGGAGACTCTGCCCGATTTTCGTGAAAAATGTCGAGTTACCCGACATTCACGAGTATTCCGCGGGTTGACGGGTAGTCAACGGACCCCGGGATTTGGGGCGTCACAAAATGTAAAAACATAAATAGTTAGACAAGGCCTTAACTTTAAAACAAGAATATAACCTTCCAATGTTGACTAACCAATAAATGAATATAGAACAAATGGACCAATTTTAGATATAGATAATACTAGTAATCTTAGAAAAACCATAGAAAATTGGGAACAATCTTTAAATTCTGATGGTGTAATTGTAGCTTTCCAAAACCAACAAGAAATATATGAATATTGTAAAAGTACACTTAGAGGAATGGTATTACAATTTTTTAGAAACATGGTAAGCCATCTCACAAATCTTGATACCATTATTCTCCCTTATACTAAAAAACAAAACCCATCTCACAAATCTCTCCCCAAAAACACCCTGATTTAAATTAAGAAAAATAAAACATCACTTCGTGTCATAGGATAAATCCCCCCACCAAGACCATACAAAGTCTCCCTCAAACACCTATCCTCGGCTAAAAAAGCAGTTAAAGTCTCATAGGTTAGACTAAAGACTCTGGTTTAAAATTCCTTTCAAAACATGGGTTTCAAAGATTAATTTTTAAGAAAAATTTTCTTTTTGTATAAGAAAGATAATAACAACAGGATCCATGTAGGTTGATTATTATTATTTAAAATATTTTAAAATCAAAACTCCATTTCCCTTTGCTTATCTTTTACCCCTTTGTTCCCCTAAATAAATAAAATTAACTTAAAAAAAACAAAGTAAGAACAAAAGAGAATTGAAAGAAATACTTGTGTGTAGATTCAAACTTTCTGTACCAAAACTCTTTCCTCTCCTCCAACTCTCTCAAACTCTATAAGGCATTCATAGGCATGCCTTATGTATGTAAAGCCTCTAATTTATAGACTACTTTCAAACAAAGACAAAATTGAAAAGTAAAAAAATCTACCTAACAATTAAATGTTTGAGGCCACTTGTCATAAAGGACAGTGTGACTTACAACTCTACTATTTGCTTTTACTATGCCACATAAATAAAAGTTAAAAATCTATTCCTCTTTTGTACAAATCTTGAAATCTTTTCTTCAAGTCTTCAAACTTTTTACACGTTCTTTCTTTTCTTTGATGACTCATGTGATAAATCTGACAAATGGTTCTGCTGAGGACACGTTCTTTTTCTTTGTTTGTCTTCTAGTGAGCTCAAGATAAGCTTGGTTCTGAAAAGCTGCTACGGGCTGGTTTTTGCAGTTTGCAGAGTTGACTACTGTTTGCAGGATTTGATGGCTGATATCCAGCCTGTTCATATTCAGTTTGCACTTAACTCTACGCATCTGGGCTTTCCAATTTTGCGTCATCGTTGACGTATGATAATTACAGTAGATACCAAGGCTGGTTAATAAAATCTTGTTCTTCGAGGTTATAAAATTTTGGGTTGAAAATTTTTCTACTTGATTCAGGTTCTCCAAATTGACATGGTTGGGGTTTCGCGATAAGATAAAAATTTTATTCTGGTTTTTCTAAATTCAAAAATTTGAGAAATCTCTAAACTATTGTAATATCACGGAAATTCTTTTGAACAGGTCATTTCTCATTCAGGTTTTTGTTGGTATTAAAGGTTCTTTATTATGTTTGATATATACATGATGATAAGCAGGCACTGTGCTTCCATCAGTTCTAAACAAAGGTGGTATGGTTTCAAAAGATATATCTACATGAGTTTCGAGTTCTAAAGATATTAGACAATATTTTTCGAGTTTTTCGGGAAAATTGTGGAGTACTTGATACATCTTGATTAAAAATATGTTTTCAAAATCCCTTGATCCATGAGTTGAGGATGAGTTCAAAATATTTTTAATCTAAAGAGACATATTTACATAAGCTAAATAAACAACTTGAAATAATCAGGGATCATGGTAAGCCATATATCCTGTTTTAATTCCACTGTTTTTTGGTTCTAAATTGTTCATATAATATACACTGGTTCTTAAACACTTTTTCATAATATTTATCTAAATAGTAAGACTCTATAATATTATAAATATCAGGTCCGAACTTGTTTTTAATTACAAGTTTGTCAAACTGTTCGGTAAGCAAAGCTGATTTTCTAATCATATTAATTAAATCGGTTTTACTAACATTGTTCAAGGTTCTAACTTTCTGTTTTTAAATCCTTAATTTAGTTTTCTTACTTTTCTTTTAGTTCTTAAGCATTTGGAATTTCCAGTTTCTAAAACAACAGCCAGTTACGTAATTTTTGAAGATGTTGGGCTAAAGGCTGAAATGGTTTTCCATAAAGCCTATTCTAATTTTTGGTTTTAAAGTTTTGGGGTTTTAAAGACCAAAGGTTATCAACAATAACTTTATGTTCTTCAAAAAGTTTTTGAGAATATAAAGACTGAAATTGAATGTTTGGGTTTAAAACTTCATTTAAAGTAACGGTTCCAAATTGAAAAGTTTTTGCTTTTGAATTTCTCCTTTGAGCCATTTTCCTGTACACAAAAAGTTAGTCATAAATAAATCAATCATTTATATAAATCTGTCTACTTAACCAATCTTTGCTAATATATTATCCTTTCCTTTTATATGTTCAAATTTGGGTTTAAAACCAATTAAAGCGTTAAATTTATCCATCTTTTTGTAGATAATTTTGAAGAATTTTTATTTTCAAAGAATTTTTTAATATTTTCACAATCAGTTCTTAAAGTAAATTGTTCTTGGTTTAAAAATAATTGAAATTTTTCTAGAACTAAAATTATAGCTTCTATTTCTAAATCTGTTGAACTAAGGTTCTTTTGATAATCACTAAAAGTTTACTACAATATCTAAAGTTTTTCTTCTAAATTATTGGTTAATGCTAAAGAGATTCTCCATCCTGTTGACTTATCTGTTTGGATTATTTTATATTCACTTTCTAATGGGAGATGTAGGTGGAGATTCTTAACAAGTTCTTTTATCTTTTGGACTAATTTAATATCTTCAGGATTTAAAATATTTTGCCACGTAATTTTGGTTTTACTATAAAGAGGTCGACCTAATTGACTTAGGTTTTTAATGTAGGTCTAGCATAATTTAACAATCCTAAAAACTTTGAAGAGGTTTTTAAATCTTCTAGTTTGTCTGGAGAAAATTATTGATTTTGTCTATATGTTCTTGAGTTTATGCCATTTTCTAATTCTAATCCTAAAATTCAATTGAATTTTAAATAACTTTATTTTTCTTTCTACTAACTATCAATCATAATTTTATAGAAGTTCTTCCAAGCAAGTTCTAAATGTTTTGTATGTTCATGAAAAATTTTTGGAAAAAACAAGAATATCATCAATATATACAAAAAGAATAAAAGAGCATTTACCAAATATTCTATCTCCATCATTCGTTTAAGAAATATTTGAGGCGTTCTTTAATCAAATGGCATTACATTCCATTCATATAAGCCACAAGGACAAGAAAACTATGAGTCCATAGTTTGCTATCTTCATCTAATCTTATTTGCCAAAATCCACTCTTACAATCTAATTACTTGAAAAACTCTCCATCCTTGAATAGAATTAATTAAAGTCTTTATTAGGTATTTTATATGCATCATCACTTAAGTATTATCATTTAATCTTTTGTGATTAATTACCATCCTAGCTTTTCCTTGTTTTTCTTCACTATGGTTTCCTTTAAAAATCACGCTGTTCATGAGGACTAAAACTTGGTTTAATAAGGTTATTTTGCAATAATTCTTCTATTTGTATTTAAATTCTTTTGTATCTCTGAGGTTACATGCAATATCTGAAGTTTTATAGCTAATCTGGATTTTTATTGGTATTTACAAATTGTTTTGTTCCTATTCCAATGTTTTTGAGGGTCTTCTCCTATAATTCCTATTTTTTACGCAGACTAAAAGGTTTTAATTTTAATGAGGTTTTAAATTTTCTGAATAATCATTAACTATACTATCTTTTATTTCCTCTTATTTTATTTGTATAATGAGAAACTATATTTATTGATTCTATTTTACGTGTTTGTATAAGCAATTGTTGTAGTTTTTTGGGTGAAAAGTAGCTTGGTTGTTTTGTATTGTTATACCTCCTTGTAAAGAATGTACAAAATTTAAACCTAAAATAAAAGGATACAAACTTATACTAGGTGTTAAATAGGTTTGTGGTAATGTCATGGTTATGTTATTAATTATCATTGGAATATTAGCTATATATTTTGTTATTATTATTTTTTCTTGATTATCTTTTGCACTAATTCTCTACGAGGTTGAGTTAAGGTTTGTTGATCTTCTTTTGGTACTAAGGTTTCAAATAAAAGGTTTTTACTAGCTCCAGTATCTAACATTGCTTCTACTTTTATTTCAGTTTTCTTTAATTTAATAGTTGTTGGAAATGTTATTGTTTTTACCTTATTTGCTATATTTACCATTGTTGTTCCCAAAGAATTTATTGGTTCTTCTTCTATTTGAGTTTCTTTATCATCTAAATTATTTGTCTTAACTTCTATGTAGGTTTTTCCTATTATTGTTGTCAAATCTTTCCATATATTATAAGGATTTATTTTACTTTCTAAAGGTTGTACTAATTTTTCTAAATCTAAAGGAGTCTTATTTTTAGGTTTGTTTTTTGATTCATTTTCTTTTGGTTTTATTACTTCTACAATTTCCATGGTTTTACTTCTAAATTTATGGGTTCAAATGGATTGATTTTAAATTTTACACTAGTTTTTGGTTTTTCTCCTAAACTAAGTTTTCAAATTGTTGGAAAATATTTTCTATTTTTATTTTCTTCTAATTCTTGGTTTCATAACTAATTGTTCAGTATTTGATCTAATTTTTTGACTAAGTTTTCTAATAGTTCTTTCAAATTTTGTTGTTCAATTTTTATTTTTCTATTTCTTTTAAATTTATCTTCTTTAACTAAATATTCTTTTATATAATCTAAGTTGCTTCTAATTAAATTAAAATGCTTAAAGTCTTCGACTTCTTTTCTAATTCCTAAGGTTGTGTTACACAAATCTATTCTTCTCTATTTGAATTTCTTTAACTTTTCTAAATTTTATATCTCATGATCCTCACATTTTTCTTTCTAACTTTTATGTTCTTCTAATACTACTTTGGTTATTCCTAACTGAATTTCTACAAGGTTCTTAAAATATTTAATTTCTTCTTTTTTAAACTCAGGATTCATTAATTTCTACAAGGTTTTTCTACCTATTCTAATTTCTATACTGATTTCTACACTAATTTCTATACTAATTTCTACTTTCTAAGAAATTGAACTACTAGCATAAGAACTTGAACTACTAACATAAAGATTATCTATATAATATTTTACTATTTCGGTTCTAACTACAGTTTCTAGGTTAAATAATTCTTCGTAGGTTTCTTTAATAGTGTTTTCGTATTCACACAAATATTTAAGAGACACTAGGTTTTGAATATCTTTAGTAAGGTTTTTAACAGTTGTAAGACTCAAGAAATTCCAATTTCTGGAAAAAGGGCAAAATCGTAATTTCGATTACAAAATTGTTAATTTCGGTTAAAAATCCGTAATTTATTCTCTAGATCTCGGATGATGAAAGCAGTTTCAGATTGGAATCATACCAGTAGAAATCTAGCTAGCGCGTAAAATTTATTAAATTTCGAGACGGTCGAAATTTACACTTTTCGAGCATCGCGTTTAGGTCTTGAAGTAAAGCGATTTCGATCTCATTGAGTCACATATAACAAATTCATATTGCCATAAGTGGCATAAGTGAAGAGAAATGATGAAAGCGGACTGACCGAATGAAGTGAATGCAAAACTAGGAAGAGAGGGACATAAACGTCATTTTTAGAAAGTTTTAAGTCACTGAATGACAAAATTATAAATAGTGCTTCTTCTCCAAGCATTAAAGAACCGAGATGTAGACAGAAATTCCAATTTCTTGAAAGGGCAAAATCGTAATTTCGATTACCAAAATTGTAATTCGGTTAAAAATCAAAAATTTATTCTCTAGATCTCGGATGAAGGAAATGGTTATGCGGGTTGGAATGGGTCTTGTAAATCTAACTGGCACGTAAAATTTCATCAAATTCAGACCAGGCCAGATTTACACGTTTCGGGGCATCGCGGTTGAGGTCTTAGTAAAAAGAAACGATTTCGATGCGACGAAAGTCACATATAACAAGTACTCATGTGCCATAAGTGGCATGAGTAGAGAAATGATGAAAATGGACGGCCGAGGTAGTGCCGAATGTCAAAACTGGGAAATGAAGGGACATAATAGGCATTTTGGGATTTGTTTAAGTCATTAGAAGACAAAATAGGAATAGTGACTTGTCTTCTCAAAAAAGAAGAAGAGAAAAACACAGGAAAGGGAGAGGGAGATCCGTTGGCTGATTTTCTTAGAGTTCTAGTGAGGCGAGTCTTCATTCTCTCTCTAGAAATACGAGACGATCCGACCGTGGCGGAGTCTTGAGACAAGAAGGAGCGCTCTGCAGAGAGGGGCTTCGCGTGGGTACGGTTGGAGTTTTCTCAAACTCAGAGAGGTAGGGGAGTTTCTCCTACTTGGGTTTTATTCTTCGTTTAAGTACTATGTTAATGTTTCGGTTCGTTGAGGCGAGGCAGCCGTTTGAGTGATTCCAAATCTTGGAACCGAAATGTTTCTGGATTTGAGACCCAGGCATCCGTATGATTCACGAATTGTTTGGAGTTAAATGTGTGTTGAATGGTTCCATAAATTATGTATTGGTTTGATTGAAGGCCGGAAATGGCGAGAAATCTGAGTCGCAAAGTGAGTAGATGATTTAATGTTTGATAGGAGCGATGGCGAGGTTTTATTTCTTGAAACAGTAATTTCAAAAAAATATAATTTGTGAAAATATGGGTTTGGTCAAGCAATTCAAATCGAAAAGCTTGTGTTTGATCATTAGCCCAAGTGAGCTAATTTTGATGTTTGAGATGATAATTACATAACATGATTGTGTGATTTAATTTTTATGTGAATATATGCATGTTTATATATTTGCAAGTGTTATAGACTGTAATGGAAATGGCATGCATGCATTCCATATGCACTGGAACATCCTAGGACTATAGGAGTTAGTGCATGAGATGAGTATAGAGAAAATGGTTCGGAGGGTTGTCTAAAAATATTAATTATCGGAGGGTAGTCCAAATTAAAAATATCAATCGTCGGAGACGGCCCAATTGATATATATACATCGGAGGGTTGTCCACTAACAAAACAATAATTCTCATACGAGGCTTAGGCGAGTGTGAGAGAGTCGGTGAGGACTCGGGATCTGAGTTGGTCATGCCAGACATTCAAGTAGGATCATGCATTTGGCAGATGTGTGTTTAATTTAGACATTGCATATGCACTTAGAGTGAAGTAACCCATTTAGGGTGATTCCACTCTTGACGATCTTCCTTTGTACGTGGGAATTTATTATTTCAGGTACAAGGAGCTCACGGGGAGACGGCTCATCATGAGGCCGCTTTAGAAGCAGAGTTATTTGGTTTGTGATGCTCACATTATATTTAAATTTTAGAATTTAATATGTGTTGTATAAAGTAAAATTTTAACTCTTGTAACTGTGGATATAGTTTTGTATTATGATGAGTATTGTTATTGGGCCCCAGTGGCCGTTTTTACTCATGTTGTAATTATATTGAATTTGCTTGGGACGGGTTTCATGCCGGGTAATGTATTTGAGTGAAACTCCACTGTACAAAGGAGACTACGCCCGGGTGTCTAGTCGGGCCAACGGGCATCCCACTTGTATTAGTGGGTTGTGGGTGATCAACGGACCCGGGTTTGGGCGTCACGACTTGGTATCGGGCTTGGGTATCGACTACCACCTAGGGTTTGAGGGGCTTGAGCTTAGGCCATAGTCTTTGAGTTATAAGAACATCACCACTAGGTGGTTCGATGTTAAGTTAGAGTATGAGATTACTAGAAATCTTGAGACAAGAAACTAGGACACTACATGCACGTGTTTTGTGTGTTTTGTGTGATTTGATGAATTATTATTATTGAATGGTATGCTTGCCATGTTGTGATGAGCTCGTTTATGTGTGCTTGGTGATTACTTTGCATGAATGAGTTAGGAAATATGTTGAAAAATATTTAGGTGTACGATTAATATGAAAGCTGGAAAGAAAATGAAAAAATAAATAAATTTTAATAAATTTATGGGATGAGAATTGAAGAAAATGATTTTTTTCTAATGTTTTACAGTGTAAAAAAAAATAAAAAAAAAGTTATTTGGGTGTTATGGAAAATGAAAAAAAAAATGTATACATAATATTTTTGGAATTTTCCAGTAGTTGGAAACAAAAAAAAAAAAAAAAAAGGATTAAAGTTTAACTCATAAATTTTGAGTGGTTAAGTAGCAGTGGGTTAGGCTACGCGCGTCTAAAGAAACTAAGCGGGAAGCGTGGAGGTTTTGAAAAAAAAATGAATGAGGTCTTTGCAGGTTAGGACCTATTTGAGGTCGCGACATCGATTTGAGGTCGCGACTGGAGTTGTGACGTGAGGTGTGGAGCCGGAAGTGGCGTCGCGACTGGTACCCAGGCGACGAGTCTCAAAGCCCGGGCCGACTGTTTTTAAGCGTCGCTAGAGGCGGCGGAGCGGTTGGTGTCAGCGACATCACTTTGATGTCGCGAACTGATTAGGCGCCCTATGGGAATTGGTGTCGCGACCGGGTTTGATGTGACACATTTATTTTAATTTGGCGAAGGAGGTCGCGACTGGATTGTTGTCGTCGCGACACAGGAAGCTCCTTTGTGGGCGAAGCGAGGTGTGACATGAAATGCGATGTCGCGACATGGGTGAATCTCCAGGAGGGTCCGACTGGCGCGGTATCCAGGCGGCAGGTACAGGCGGGAGAAAGCGATTAACCGACCCAGTTTTGGTCTTGTTTGGATTAAGCGAGTCGTCCTTCGACTTTGCCGGTTGATGTCAGCGACATGATTCCGTGCCGCGATGTGTGACGCCAGTGAGGTCAGCGACACGGGGGCGAATTTGCTGGGTGTCGCGACCGGTCTGCACGTAACAAGCGCGTGACATGCGGTTTGCTTGTAGTGACATCGCGGCGCGACCACGACTTCTTTGTCGCCTTGCCAACCAGTGCCTGACCTGGAGCCTTTCTTGGCGTGCTTGATGTCGCCGTGCGACACAGGTTCTTGGTGTGCGCGCGGTGCATCCCGGCCCGATTTTGATCACGATTAACTGTTTAGGGTCAACTGTTTGGACCGCCATTCATGGACAACTACATTCATGAGCCTTCCATTCCTGAGGGTAAAAAAGTACAAAAATTTTAAACATTTTCTTGGGGGTGATTTAATATATGAGATATTCATATTGCATTTACTATAAATGCATTGACGTAGGGTGTGAAAATTTTTCCGGTGTGTGAATAGTATCTCGAGGCTGTGTTTATGTCTGGAGGATACTTCATTAGATACAAACTTACTGATTAGACAAAATTTTTTGAAAAAAAAAAAAAAAAATTTCAAAAATGAAATTTTGGAAAATAAATTTTTGTTGAAAACAATATTTTAAATGCAAAATTAATTACCTTATTACATGAAAATGCAAGAGGACATTGTGCTCTCTGCTTGATTTCGTGTATGATTAGTGTCTGAAATTTAATGTTTATGCCTTAGAGATACTGTATTGAGATTTAATTGTCATGTTAATTGTGTAGATGACTAGTAGAGGACGAGGACGTAGAGGTCATCCACGGGGCACTGGTCAGGCACCACCGACATTTGACCAATGCCGACATTTATCCATGAGCCTGTAAGAAATTTGTGGTGTTACAATTTGCTGCTCCTTACGGGCTAGTGGCAAATAGTCGAGGAGGGTCCTAGTAACCTCCGGTGAGGCTCACCACCCTCAGGCATTCACGGGAGGGGGCCGATGGTGGAAGACCATTGGTTTATCTCTGGATCGAGCGTCTTTGGAGGCTATGGAGATCACCTCGTCGACCGGGGATCGGGGTTAGGCATTCCGGCTAGGGCGAGGCCGGGTATGGTGGAGATGGGTTAAGACTTCGTAGAGACTTAGGAGGTTATGACGTAGGCGGGGAGTTTCGAGTTGTTCATGGGTAAGTATTTTCCAGAGACTGCGAGGCATGCCAAGGCGCTCGGGGAGTTCCTAGAGCAGACGAGGGCTCAGTGCCGATGGACTACGTGGCTAGATTCCACGAGTTAGCCAGTTAGATATTTGCGTGGCCACATACTTGGCGAGTTGGGAGATTTGAGAATGGTGAGTTGTCCATTAGGTGCGGGTTGTAGGATTACGCCTCACGGGATATGGATTCTATGGTTGGGACGGCTCTGACTATAGAGAGAGATATAGAGGATGCGCGGAACACTCGGGATCACGATGTTAGTGGTAGAAGGAAGGGCGATCGGTCTTCCGATTCGGATGAGCGAGAGCTCTTTGGTTGCGGGATCACCGATCTCACGGCCATCGGGCGAGGAGACCAGATGAGAGTTGCCGTCGAGGCGGGACGGATGAGTTTCGGTCGGCGGGACGGATGGTGTGTTACCATTTGTCGATAGCCTGAACACATGAGGCGGGGATTGCCCGGGCGGGGATCGGGGTTTTGGGACGGCCTGATCGGTCGATGGCGAGGATGGGAAGGATCTGATTACATTCCTCCACGGCCGCGGTATGAGCCGGAAGGCCAAGTCGGTTTCGAGGGGAGCTACGGGCACCCCAATTTCACGAGCGTGGCAGGGGCGGAGTATGGGTAGAGCGGAGGGCCCAGAGGTACAGAGGGACATCGAGGGTCGGCGTGTCTACGCCGTCACATTGCAAGCTGAGTCAGCAGATTAGCCAGTTATTTAGGGTACGTTTTTACTATCTCGCCTATGGATTAGAGTGTTGTTTGATTCTTGTGCGTCGCATTCATTCATTGCTGTATCAGTGGTGATTGAGTTGGGCTTAGAGGTCGAGACCTTAGAGGAGCCGTTATATGTGAGTTCTCCCCTAGGGATTAGGGCGAGAATAGGGATGATATGTCGAGGTTGCGAGTTGGAGATCTCGGGGACTCTGCTACCGGTGGACGGGGATCATGGACATGTCGAGTTCGATGTCATCACAGGGATTGGATCCAGCTGTGGCTACTGGTCGTTATCGATTGTGAGCGTAGGAGGTTCTGCTTGCATGCGGGATGGTACTCGTGTGGTATTTCGGAGACCAGACATGATGTTTTGCAGACGTTATCACGAGTCAAGTGTCGAGGACAATTAGGCGGGATAAGCTAGCAAGCATTACCCTAGAGGAGAGACCAGACTTGGATCTACCTCGAGTAGTGTGCCGTATGGATCTTTTCGGATGAAATTACTGGGCCCCGCCTCGCGGGAGGTACGTCAGACTTAGTGTCGAGGTTACACAGTGCTTGCCATCTCCTGGCTGTGCGGATGGCACCGGTCAGTGCGGGACTAGGAGTCAAATCAGAGCCTCTTGGACAAGGGGTTCATTAGGCAGGAGCACTTCACCATGGGGCGCTCACAGTTCTGTTGCGAGAAGAAGGACAAGACCCTTCGTCCATTGATTACCGACAATTGAGCAGGATCACGATCAAGAATCGGGTACCATTCACAGGGATTAAGGATTTTTTGATCGGTGAGGGCGGGAGTCTACTCAGATAGACCTTCTTCAAGTTTACCGTCGGTGAGGGTTGGAATCACGAATATCCCTAGGAGCCGGCGTTTAGGACGCTTTATGGGCACTTGCTGGGTTTACGGTGATGCCCTTGGTTGGCAGTCTGCGCGGCCCATTGTTCCATGGATCTCATGCATGGGATATTCCAGCCCTATTTTAGATCGGTTTAGCCGTAGTCTTCGTGGATGACATCTTGATATGCTCCCGGTCGGAGTGGGAGCGCAGGTATCCCGCGAGGATCGTTTTAACCATCGCCTATATCACAAGTTCGCAAGTGCGAGTTCAAGCCATCGAGGTGAGATTTTTGGGACACGGGTGTCATCGGGAGTGTCGGCCGACCCGCAGAAGGTCGAGGCTGCGGATGAAGCCGGGAGGCCGAAGTCATTCGAGATACGTAGTTTCTAGGATTGGCTGGATATTACAGAGATTCATCGAGACTTCTCCAAGATAGCAGCCATTCTATGACTAGGTCGACCCCTGGCGAGGTCAAGTTTGATCGGGATGACCGACATGAGGAGGCATTCCAGAGTCAAGAGGAGATCATTTCACTCTCCCATCTGATAGTCCCTATCAAAGGGATAAGGGCAATAATAAAGCATTGTGATGCCTCGAGGGCCTGATTGATGTGTTTTGATGCACCGGAGGGTAGTAGTTTTGTGGTCTCTTCGCCGCGGCTGAAGAATCACAAGGTAATTACTCCCACACATGACACGCGAGTCGGCGTAGCCCGCCTCAAGATTCGCGCCTACTACTTATACGGCGAGGAGTTCGAGGTGGCCTGCACTATAAAAGTCTGGAAGTATATTTTTACACACGACCTCAATATGAGGTAACGTAGATGGATGGAGTTCCTGGTGAGGATTATGATTTACTTCAGATTACCATCCTGTAAGGCAATGTGAAGTGGTTGATGCACTCACTAAGTCACTGTGAGCATCGCTAGTATAGCTTCTCTGAGTGGCTGATGCTCGAGACTGTGACACTGGGCCACAAGATCGATGAGTGTCTAAACACTCATATTATACTGGCCGGTTTTTTATTTTCGTGTTTATTTTATATAGTAATTTCATAGTTTTGGCTAGACTCCTCGATTCGTGTTTGGTTTGGATGCAGTGCATTGGAACAAAAGGAAGGGCAGTCATTTGGAAGCAAGCTTTGAAGCAATGGGGAGCAAAGTACAGTGAGCCGCGCCACGTCGCGACGTCCTATCGCCATGACGCCCAACGCCACCACTGGGTCAACAATGCAGAAGTCAACAGGCCGTAGGAACGCCGTGACGCCCAACGCCACGACGCCTCAACGCTGGACGCCGCCGAGATCCGCACCTCATCATTTAAAGCACGGCCGGCTCGTAAATCGGGACGGAGGCGCATTTAACTAAGGCATGGAATTTTGAGCAGAGATACGCCGCATCACCATGCCCGATTGCATCGCTTCTCATTTTTGGATTTGAAAATGATGTTTTAATACTAAACATTTTCATTCTATCATTCGCAGTGGGTCTAGGATCTATCTAGGGTTTTGTTGAACTCTGTCATGTGTCAGATGGATTAAAATTAGTACTTTATATTGTTCAAGTATTTATCTATTTGTTTTCATCTCGCTCTACGCCTATGATTTAATTATATGGTGATGTTCGCCAACATCGCATAATCACACCGAGATCCGAGATTCGAGAGATGAGGTTATCCAGTGATCTCGGGTAGAGTAGCTTTTAGTTGAATTCCAGAATAGAGATATTCCGATCCCGAAGGTGGCATCCGGTTAGAACATTTAAGCATTTTAATATATCGAGTTGAGATAGAGATATACTCAAATCTATTCACGGGGATAGGCGGATATACTCTCGAGAGAGGATATCTCGTGGCAAGATCACCTCACATAATCGATTAAATGATAAATATATTGAATAATAGCATCCTTAAGAAATAATCCATCGAACGTGATGTGGGAGACATAACCCTAGGGCCTCAATACCAAAAGAATTAATGAATCTAAAATCCTACCGACTTTCACATATTCACTTTCTTTCCTAAAATCATCTCTTCGTATATTATCTAAAAAAAGACTAACCTTTGTAGTCAATAATCTCGTCCCTATGGATCGATATCATCCGCATCGGGTGAGTACACTATATTACTCAAGACGCGTGCACGGAAGCCACATAAAGGCATATTTTACACACCAAGGCTGGCCTCACTGCTTTGATACCGCTGTTTAGGACAGTTTCTTAGGCTTGATATGTAGAATTAAGCAATTAGATAGTATTCTGGAATTTTCTTTACTTTTGTTTATTTTTACAAGTGCTGGTAATTTGGTTTTGTTGGTTCGTGTGTTATTACAGCGTAGTTTTCAGTAAGTACATGCGACATCGAGATCAAGCTAACCAACACTGCTTGATCCTCGAGCCGTAAAGACTTCGCACGTATTGCCTGGCAAACAGAACATAAATGCATTAGAAATCCAATAATCATGGAAAACATCAAGAACAAAATCTGCATTGAATGCATCGAACTACGTAGAGGCCGAAATGGGAATCACAAGGAATCAAGCACCCGCACCGCTTATACAGCCGTATGATCCTTCATGCTACTATATGAGTTCGTTTTACCACCAACTGTTGTTCAGACAGCTATCAGACGACCACCCATTCAAGCAAACAATTTTGAATTGAAGTCACCACAAGACAGATAAGTCAGGGACATCTTGCTCCATGGACTACCCCATGAGAACCCGAACATGCATTTGACTAACTTCCTTGAAGTCTCGCGACACGACGCCATGTCAACCCGAGTTACCGAGAGGCACTCAGCCGAGGCTTCTTCCACTCTCACTAGGGTGATCGAGCCAAGACGCTAACAAGTCACCCACCGCATTCCATTACCTCGTGGAATGACTTACAGTAAAAATTCTCACTCAAGTTCTTTCCCACCTTCTCGAAAATTGACAAATTTGTGCAAGAGATCAATACTTTTGGACACCTAGAGGGGGAGAACCCGGCAGGCATGGGATGATTTCACGACTATCATGAAGTGCCCACACCAATCGATCGATCGGGATGATGCAAGTCCACACCTTCTATAATGGTCCGAGAAACGTTAACCAGAACAATGATTGATGCTTCACCGAGGAGCACCGATGAAGAAAACCACGCACTGCTTATGAAATCTTAGAAGATGTCACACCAACACTAATCGCGCTCTAAAGAGAAGGCCACACCAAGAACGCTTTGGTGGTGCATTTGCATAATGAGGTCCTCAACAATCTGGTGAATCATGTGGCACAACTGACTAAACAGTTAAATAGACAACAAGGAACTCGCGAACGCCATCCAGACCAACCCATGGGAGTTATGTGAATTCTGTGGGGGACCGCACAATAGCACTAATGTCATCAGAAACCTCACAAGAGAGCAAGCCCAAGACGTGTCCGTGCTTAATGTAATCACTCACAAAGCAAAGAAGGACCGTACGGGGGAAACAGCGATCGACCGTAATCGTGGCCAAGGGTGGTGTAATAATCGTAACCGTAATAGTCGAATAATCATGATACGGGTGGCGAATAATCGTAATACGCTATCGAACCGAACTAGCCAACCACCTCCGAGAAAAGTCGATTTTTAACAAGCCTGCACGCATGTTAACTTCCCACTGGGCCATGAATGAGACTAAAGCAACATGCGTGAGCAAGCAACCCAGCTTGAACAATCATAAAGACAAATCGAAGTTTGGAGGCACAAATGCAGCTAAACGGGCAAACTTATCGACAAAAAGACAACCGTTCCTACTAAGCAATTCGTGGCAAACCCAAGAAGAGACGGAACGAGCATGTTAAAGCAGTCATGCGAGAAGGGAAAGAATTGGAAATACGCCATAACCCCGGGCCAGAGAACGCTTAGAGATCGAGAAGGTCATTCAAATGGGAGCGTGAAAGACGACGCAGACAAAGAACAGCCCCGTGAGAAATAAATATCGTGAGAACTTTCATCAAGCGCCAAGATATCGGGCTTCTACCTCAAATAGCTCTCGTTACATAAATCGATAAGCAATTCACTAAATTCATGGAGGTGTTCAAAAGTTACACATCAATATCCCGCTTTTCACGATGCCCTAGAGCAGATGCCCGCTTATGTAAAATTTATGAAAGACATTTTGTCCTTAAAAGAAGATTAGGCTGATTTTTGAAACGCTGAACTTTAATTGAGGAACGCAAACGCCATACTTCGAGGAAGCCGCAGCCAGGGCTCAAGGATTCAGCAGCTCACTATCCTCGCACCATCGGGAAATGCCATCTTCGAGAGCAGCCCTATGTGATTTCCGTGCCAAGATAATCTTATGCCCCTATCCATTTTCAAACGCTTACAGTATCACGATTAAGGGGCCACACTTCACTACAGACAGATTCACATCCAAGAGGGATAATAGGAAGATGTCTTGGTAGTTGTTTGACAAATTTATCTTTCCCACAGATTTTATTGTTTCGGGATATGGATAAGATAAAGAAATACCGATAATCTCGGGGTAGACCGCTTGCAATCGCGTAGCAATGATTGATGTTCGTGAGGGGAGAATCAAATCGAGGGTACAAGAAGATGAAGTAAAGTTCAAACGCGGTTTCGAGGCAAAGTAGACACCCAGCGTGAAGTGATACTCTGCTTTTACGGTCGAAATAAGAGAGGCTATAGTGTTCAGCCGAAGTGGTCTCACTAACCCTTCGAGACTAGCCCACGAGAATGAGTCCGAGAACCCGAGCGAAGAAAGAGTAAGAATACAAGCAAATGGATGGACTTTCTGACACAATGTGACGCGAAATACTCAATCTATGGGCGTATGAGCAAAACGCCGGTCCCATCGACGGGAGCAACCGCCTCAAGATGGAACAAAACTCCTACCTAGCCATTCAAGTATGTATACTCGGGTCAATCTACGCCATCCGCGATTATCTCAAGATCTTTGATCGCACTAGAGAAGAGAAGTTATTGAGGGTCCTTCGAGATCACAAACATGCACTCTGATGGTTCTAGTCGATCTAAGGCGGATTCGCCCTTCTATGTGCATGATCGCATTTTTTACTAGAAGATGGACATAAACTCGCTGGAAGCGCAATGAGGTTAAATCCGACAACGGCGAGGTACCGGAAAGAGGTTCTAAATGGCGATAATCGGGTGATTTAATTTTATTTCGCATAAGGTAATGGTCACCCTACTTCAGCGCCGAAGAAGCGGAGGAACAACTGCCATCAAGATCGAAACAACATTCTATCACTGCTAGAAACAGCGACTGTGGAGGGATTCCGGTGGCTGATTATCAAACCGGCCAGGCCACTCGAAAAGATCATTTCCCATTGCCGCTTTCTATATCGATGCTCGACGATTAGCTTCTGCTATGAATACTATTGCTTTTTGGATGGATATTCCTAAGCATAACTGGGGCCTGGCTATAGCTCAAGATCGAGAAGACAACATTCACTTGTCCTTATGGTACATTCGCATTCCTGGGCGGATGCTCTTTGACTGTAATGCACCGTGCACTTTCAACTACGTATGATGGCCATATTCTCGCATACATGGTGGAAAAGACAATTGAGATCTTTATGAACGATTAGTAATGGGAAATTCATTTGACAACTGCTTAGGAGAACTTGAGAGCCGTGACCGCAAGATGCAAGAGTATTGAAACTTAGTACTCACCGGGAAAAGTGCCATTTTACGTATTAAGAGGGTATTGTCCTCGACATCGGATTTCAAAGAAGAGGGATAGAGGTAGATAGGGTGAAGATCGAAGCAATTGAAAGTTGCCTCCACCTCGTCAAAGAAAGGGATTCAAGTTTTAAAGCACTGATTTCCCATAGCAAAGCCATCAAGGATTTTTCGCAGATTGCAAAACCGTTGTCTAACCTCCTAGAATAAGGGATCCCATTTGAGTTTGATCTGGCAATGTTTGCATGCATTTCCTCGCTTGTCAAGGATAAGCTGGTTTCACCCTATCGGCTGCGGGCACCGCATTGGTCTTTTCCATTCAACTCACGCGCGACGCCACGACTTCGCGATTGGGGCAGTTCTGGGGCAGAAACGAGAAAATCTTTCAGGTAATCTATTATGCTAGTAGAACCTTGAAATCATGCCAGCTAAATTTATGCCACTACAGAAAGAACCGCTGGCCATTGTGTTTGCTTTCGACAAGTTCAGCTATATTTGATTGGCAAATATGTCGCAGTACACCGATCATTCTTCCATTAAGTACTACTTACCAAGAAAGATGCAAACCCGACACCCTGGTGGGTCCTTTTGTTGCAAGAATTGATGTAGAAATTAAAGACAAGAAAGGCACTGAAAACCTATAGCCAGACCATCTTTCACGACTGGAAGGGGCCATAGATGATGTTCCAGTGAATGACGAATTTCCAGACGAGAAACTCTTAGCTATTGAGGAAAAGAGAGCAGTTCCATGGTTCGGGCAGATTATGTGAATTATTTGGTGGCTAAAGTAGTCCCTCCTCCGAATTTAACTATCACGAAAGAGGTTTTTCGTGACACTTGAAACACTACTACTGGGAGCGAGCCTCAATTCTTTGTAGCGTACATCGGCGGCTGATCAGGATAAGGAGATAAAAGTTCGAAGATGAAACGCACAAAGATTCTTAAACCATTGTCACACTCTACCGTGTGGTGGGCACCTCTGTGGCAGAGAACAAAGAGCCAAGGTACTCCAATCGGTTTTTACCGGGCCTACCTTATTTAAAGACGCTTCATCAATTGCTTCCACGCGATTAAATGTCAACGAATGGGGAACATCTCTAGAAAGGATGAGCCACCCATGCATCCCATTTTGGAGGTGGAATTGTTTGATTTATTGGGGATAGATTTCATGGGACCATTTCCTGCATCATATAGCAACTTATACATTTTGTCAAGTGGGTGACTATGTCTCAAAGCTGGCGAGGCGATCCCTACATGCAATCATCGACGCTAAGGTCAGGGCACAATTTCTGCGCAGCAACATATTCTCACGTTTTGGAACCCCTCGAGCATTGATCACAGATAATGGTACCCATTTCTGCAATAAGGTAATTGATAAGGTTTTGCAAAAGTATGGGGTACGTCATCGTACATCTCTTGCATACCACCCACAGTCTAACGGACAAGCAGAGGTATCAAATCGAGAAATCAAGTACATTCTCGAGAAGACAAGCACGCCTCCGGTGAAAGCTGGTCTAAAAGATGGACGATGCACTGGGCATACCGCATACATTTAAAAACTCCTTCGTGGGTATGTCACCGCTCGCACTGTTTATGGTAAAGCGTGTCATCTTCCAAGAATTGGGGAGCATCGAGCCTATCGGGCCACTGACGCTAAACATGGATAATACATCGTCTACGAGAACGACCGCTCCAACCCGAACTAGACGACCTCGTAAACGAAGCGATGAAAACGCCCGCGATTTAAGGAAAAGACTAAAGCCCGGCACGACAAACATCACTGTAAAGGAGTTCACACCGACAACAAGTTCTTTTTATTCAATTCCTCGCCAAAGCTTTTTCCAGGAAATTGAAGTCTCGATGGTCCGCCTTTCACAAAGGATTCAAGGTCTTTTCACACGGTAAAGGTGGTTACACATCCCGAGAAAGGCACATTTACAAATACCACCCAACGACAAAGCCGTATTATGGTGGCTAGCTTCGCAGATACAAATCTATTCTTCTTGGTTTAGTCGCATGGGCGGTAGCGAAGCTGATCATTTGAGTTCTCTGCAATCCACACATCCTCCCTCCGTGGTCGCCGAGCTAACGACATTAAACATAGCGCTCGGGAGGCAACCCAAGTTTCCTTTACACTTTCTTTTCCCGAGTGACAATTCTTCGTTGTTTTGATTGTTTTAAGTAATATTAGTTTGTCGGTCTTGGCCGTGAATCTGCCATTCGCCCGGTTGTTTATTTTTTCGTGACCCGAACGCGTAGGTACTGGAGGATCGGGTGCTCCTGCGTAGCATTACAGTCCGTGAGTATCACATTTACAGCGGGAGGTTCTCGCGAACCAGGGCTGCTTAGTGTGTAAAATTTTTGGGAACTCTTCTCTCGTAACGCCGCTGACGCATGCCACGCCGCGATAAACACCGGCCGCGACGCTTGAACGCCGCTGACGCCAATTTCAGACCCGAACGCCGAGACGTGATTTCCAACATCGCTGACGTGATTTTAATGAGCCTTCCGGAACGCCGCGACGCGGACACTCAACGCCGCGACGCTGTTAATCCGATTCTTCGCCACGTCGCGATTGATCTCCAACGCCGCGACATGGATCTCCAACGCCGCGACGCGAATTTTTATGAGTCTCTCACGCCGCTGACGCCATATCCAACGCCGGACTTTACGAGTGCCACTCTCTGTCACGTCACGACGTTACCATCAACGTCGCGACGTTGGTTTCAGCCCTCTCTGTAACGTCGCGACATTACCCCCACATCGCGACGCTGTTCCTGCTTTAAGGCTACACAGCCTCATTTTGCTCTTCACTGCATTACTACCACTACTCCGAAACTCCTAGCCCTCTTAAGACTTGTCTCACTAAATTTTACCGAGCTCCCGTCACGCTCGGCCGAGACTCCCTACATTGCCCCTCCGACCGCCTCAGGCACTTCAGAGCCTCCCCTCACACACCCGGGTCCCGGGTCATCGTGGCATTCCCACCACACCGTGCCGGCTCCTAGCTCTAGTATCGCCTCTAGGTACCACGCATTCGCTTCTGGCTCAGTGGATCTTTAGGTTCACATTTAGGCATTGTTAGGTTTATTTTCTATTCTTTAGCCTATAAAGTAGGCTTTTAAAGACACTTAGTAGTTTTCAGTTTGTTTTAGTGCACACTAGGTGTTTATTTTGTTTCGTCTAAGTCAAGAGGGTGTCCACTTTGGTGTCACTACCACGTGTCTTCTAGGTCAATATAAACTGGGTAAAAAGTAAAAATTGTCTACAAGCGAGTCGGTCCCACGAGGACCCGACTCCCACTTCACGATGTCACGCGGCTCAGGAATGCGAGTGCCGCCGATCGACGGCACCATTTACAAAACCGATCGCTCATCAAGGAGAAGGGGTTTCACCCACCTCGATGACTTTTCCTCGCGAAGACCATTAAGCGCTTAAGGATGGCGTGCCTTGTGCCAACCACCTCATCCAAGAAAATGGGATGAGTATGGTGCGAGAGTTCTACTTCCAATCTCGCTCCCATGTCTTGAAGAAAGTCGCAGGCGGCGACGGGTCGACTTCATGAGTCGATCAATAGTTATTACGTTTAGGAAATATGTCCTGAAAGGGGCCGACGGCTCACTGAAAGCACCCCGACAACCCCGAGATTATACGCGTACTGACCAATGGCTCCGGGGCGAAATGAAAATCAATAGTGCGGCCATGCCGGCCCACTTCAAGGCCGGGCATTTGGCCTTCATTCGCTGTCCGCACCACCATCACGCCAAGGCCTCATTCGACGACGAACGCAGCGGCGACCGCCAAGCTGCCCCGCCTAACTATGCCATCTTACATGATATACCCTTCGATAGTCAAGGTGTTATCGAGGATGCCATCCTCCATAACCTAATGCAAGATGAACTGGGGCACTTCTTCCTTATCTTTGGCTTGTGCAAACAAGTCAGGTGCCCTCGACGATAACGAGGCCCGGCTCCACCCTATAAAGGCCATTTTCAAGGTTATGACACACTGTGTCCCGCGACCCGATGTGTCTACGGGCCACGAGCCCTGACGAGGATGAGTCAGATGACCATCGTGCCTGCTATGGCTTCCTCGTGATCCCAGGAGACATCAAGCCGCCCCGGTCTCCACCCACCTCCACCACCACCCCTACAGCCTCAGGAGGCAGCCTCATCCAGTCCCTCACCCGATCCTGAGGACCGGGTGCTCTCACTTACAAAGCACTTCGATGCATTCTGGGATGAGACCCAGGAGCACCGAGTCCTCGTCTCACAGATACGAGGCCCTCCCTTGCTGATATGCGCATCGCCCTGGCCAATCGCAAAGCCATCATTCTTCGGCCAAAGAGAGTCCCGCAGCTCCGCATCACCCAGCTCGTCTTCACTTGCCACCACCACCGCCACCGCAGTGATCACCAAGGGAGTTCCCTTTACCTCTACTTTTGTTTATTGCCACTGGGGACATCGATATTTTGCTCAAAGGGAAGCTCGTGGCGATCGGTTTTGTTTTGTTTAGTTATGTTTTGTTTTTAGTATTCGCGGTAGTGTTTCTTGTTTCGCTCAAAGATATTAGTTGTATGTCCGCGTAGTTTCAATTTACTTTTTCCCATTTATTTTGCCGAGTCATGTTAGTTTGTTCGGGCATGTGTGCCAGTCATTCGTGATATGTAGTAATTATGCTGTATGTGTGCCGTTGAAAGTCGAGGATCATTTTTCGATCGACCCGCTTTTGACATGGATGATTGGATGCATACACCGGCTGGATGCTCGGTAATTAGGTTGAATAGGTGGAAAGGTTTGTTTTAACCAATCCCGTAGTCAAGAAACCATTAATGATCCTATCACATTCACACACTACTAACCTTCGTATGCATAGTGTCGAGATTCAATCACGGAAGTTCGACAAACCTCGGGAGATTCTAACCATCTAAGTGATGGGACAATCTTAATCAAAAGAGGATTGCCATTGAGCCAAAAATAAAAAATAAAAAAAATAAAAAAATAAAAAAATAAAATAAAATAAAATAAAATGAAATAAAAAAAAAAAAAGTCAAAAGAGTCAGGTGAGTTAGAATAAGTGGATCACCCAATCTAACTCCGCACAATCCGAGGGGCCTTTCAAAGCCTAATGCCCTAAGCCAACCGGGCCGAGTCACGACCCCCACGCCCGCCTACACGCGACGTAAGATGGATTTTTCCACAACCTGTGGCCTTGAGTTTGGCTGAGTGTTCGGTGAAGTTTGAAGGAACTTAATGCCCGTGCTCTTAACCAACTGCGGGGAGTCACCAATGATCTCGCTTACAGAACACTCAACTAAAACTTCGCACTGTGCCTTTTTCCATTTCTTTTTGTGTACTTGTAAGTTTTTAGTATTTCGACAAGAATAAACGGGCGTGCTCCTATCCTTTCTAGTTAGTTTCTTCCAAATAGGTGTCAGCTTAAGTTCGGGGGGGTGCCTGAGCCTAGGCATACACTCGGAGGTCATTCATTATACGCACATAGGGTCATTGGGAAAGGTTATTAAAGACCATGGAATTCGAGACTAAATACTTCCACCTAGTTCAACTACAAACAAGAGTACAGGAGTCATCCAACCGATCCTCCATTTTTCAAGATGTGTGTAACACTGCTCTTAGTGTTACAAGATGTTGAGTGTGTGTACTCGGCGAGTCAATTTTCGCTGGGACAAGCAAGAAACTAAGTTCGGGGCGTGATGAGTGTCTAAAACACTCATATTATACTCGCCGCTTTTCATTTTAAGGTTTATTTTATAGTAATTTCATAGTTTTTGTGGCGATCCCGATTTGGTGTTTGGTTTGGATGCAGTATTGGAACAAAAAGGGCAAATTGGTTGGAAGCGCGCTTTTGAAGCAATGGGAGCAAAGCAAGAAAGTGGCCGCCACGGCCGCGACGCCCCATCGCCGCGATGTCCCCACGCCGCGACATTCCCCACATCGCGACGCCCCAACGCCACCACATTGGGTCACGCGTAAGTCAACATTCAAACGCCGTGACGCCCAATGTCGCTGACGTTCAACGCCGCGACGCTGGAACGCCGCGACGCCGCCGAGATCTGCACCTCATCATTTAAAGTACGAACGGCTCGTGAATCGGGGACGGAGGCGCATTTAACAAAGGCACTAATTCCGTGAGCAGAGTGACACGTACTTCAAGAAGTGCCCGGATTTGTACTGCTTTCATTTTTGGATTTGAGGATGTTTTTAATACTAAACATTTTCATTCTATCATTCAAGATGTTCTAGATCTATATATCTAGGTTTTGTCAACTCCCGTCATGTGTTGGGATGGATTAAAAATTATGATTTATATTGTTCAAGTATTTATCTATTTGTTTTCATCTCGCTTCTACGCCTATGATTTAATTATATGGTGATGTCTGGCCAACATTGGCATAATCACACTAGAGATCCGAGATTCGAGAGATGAGGTTTTATCCAGTGGATCTCGGGTAGAGTAGTTTTTCGCTTGGATTCCAGAACAGAGATATTCGATCCCAAGGTGGCATCTCGGGTTGTGAACATTTAAGCATTTCGAATATCGAAGTTGAGATAGAGATATACTCAAATCTATTCACGAGATAGGCTGACATACCCTCGAGAGTATATTATCTCGTGGCAAGCATCACCTCGCTAATCGACAAATGATAAATATATTGAATAATAAAGATCCTTAAGAAATAATCCATTGAACGCGATGTGGGGAGACATAACTTAGTCTTCAATACCAAGACCATTAGAATCTAAAAACTTAGTCGACTTTCACATATTCACTTTCTTTCCTAAAATCATCTCTTCAGATATTATCTAAAAAAAAAAAGTCGAACCTTCAGGTCAACAACCGGGCCCCAGGGATCGATATCCCACCGTGGAGTACACCGCGGCTACCAGCCACTGAACTGGCGCACATAGCGCACATTTTACACAGCCACACCGCGCAACCGGTCAAGCACAACGAGCACTGGGTACCTTTGGGAGCTTGCTGGCTACACCGGCTCTCTCGTTGAGCAGAGCGATTGAGTCTCGCGGGCAAGGGACGCAGATGGGGCGGTCAATCGTGTGACCGAGCACAGCTTAGGTAATGGGTGACGATGTATCGGACCATCTTCATGCAAGATGGCAGTCTCTCGATATAGAGGACTCCGGCAGTGGTTTCCTAGTCAATCGACTGAGAGAGATTCTCATGGAGTTTCACTCCGTCTCGTCGCGGTCCGTGTGGCACAAAGACGCACTCAGATCTTCGCCGCCAAGATATCGAGGGACGAAGAGACACGCAGGACTTGTTCAACGATGTCTCACGTGTCGCCAGGTTAAAAAGCTGAGCACCGTATACGCAGGGCTACTTCACCTATATCGGAGGCTGATGAAGGGAGCACGTCACGATGGACTTTGTGACCCACTCTGCCACTGGCAAGAGAAGCACGACGCAAGACGCGATAAATGACCGGCCACGGTTCAAGACATTTTCTGGGTACCGCAAATGACCTTCGCCTCGAGATTCTGTCTGCTTATACATTCGAGAGATAGTCCCACTACATGGAGTACCAAGATCCATAGTGTTTAATAGGGACCCGAGGTTTACGCACACTTTTCGAAGAGTTTAAAGCACATGGGCACGCTACCGACTACGAGTACAACAGCTCCACCCTCGTACGCATGGTCGCCCGAGAGGACTATACAGTGTTAGAGGACATGCTACGAGCATGCTGCCCCGATCATAAGGGCGTCGGGAGGAGCATTTCATTTAAGGAATTCCGCCTACAACAACAGCTTATCGCGAGCATGGCGATGGCACCGTACGAGGCACTATAGAGGCCATGCAGTCACCATTATGTTGAATCGAGGTGGGAGAGAGCCCATCAACGGGTCCTCGAAGCCGGGATTAGGAGACACTCGTAGAAGGTGAGCTTGATTACTATTAACGCCTTCTCACAAATGTGAGCCTCGTAAGAATGGCGCGGATGTGCGACGCCGAATTTAGAGTTCGAGGTCGATCACGCCTTCAAGGTGATGCCTAAGAGGAGTGGTCGTTCCATAGTGGAAGCTACCGCCGAGGTTCATCGACCTTCGAGATACTGAGAGGATAGGCACTGCTATACACGGCCGGGCGTTACGCCTCCTAAGAGATGTCGTGTCCACGAGGTGTTTCACGTCTCCATGCTTCTTAAATATACTCCAGATCCATCTCACGCCAAGTGGGATCGGGGGACGACGAGGTTGATACCTGATGGGGACCTTCGAGGAGGACCAAGGCGCATCGCTGGATACCGTGATCGTGCCTTACACGCAAGACCGCGGAGGCCAGCGCTGGTGCTATGGCATCATTATGGAGTAGAGGAGTCCACGTGGGAGCGCGAGGACACAATGCGGGCCACCTATCCCTTCTTGTTTAGGGATGAAGGTACGTGGTTTAGTCGTTTACCATCTAAATGACTGTTTGCATGCATGGTAGAGTGCACGTTGCATATGCATGTGAGTGATTATGATTGTCCTTAATTTAGGGACGAAATTCCTTGTAAGGAGGGGAGAATGTAAGACCCGAGAAATTCCAATTTCTTGAAAAAGGGCAAAATCGTAATTTCGATTACAAAATTGTAATTTCGGTTAAAAATCCGAAATTTATTCTGGGGACTTTGATGATTTGGGGGAAACGATTGTACCGTTAGAATAGTCTCACAAATCTAACTAGCACGTACTTTCATCAAATTCGAGATACGAATTTACACGCTTTTCGGCATCGCGCCAGTGTCAGAACAGATTTTTGATGCGACGAAAGTCACATATAACAAGTACTCATGTTCCATAAGTGGCATGCGTAGAGAAATGATGAAAATGGACGGCCGAGGTAGTGCCGAATTTCAAAACTGGGAAATGAAGGGACATAAGGCATTTTGGGATTTGCTTAAGTCACTAGAAGACAAAATAGGAATAGTGACTTGTCTTCTCCAAAAGAAAAGAAGAGAAAAACCTGGGAAAGGGAGAGGGAGATCCAGTGGCTGATTTTCTTAAGTTCTAGTGAGAGAGTCTTCCTTCTTAGAAATACTGATGATCCGACCGTCACAGCCTTCTGGATACATGAGAATCGTCTACGCGGGAGAGGCAAAGCGGGGTACTCCGATTTAGGGAGTTTTCTCAACTCCGACATAGGGGTAGGGCTTCTCCTACTTGGGTTTTATTCTTCGCTTAATTACTATGTTAATGTTTCGGAGCCGCTGAGGCCTCAACCTGGCCAAGCTGATTGGTTCCAAATTCGAACCGAAATGCTCGATTCGAGACCCACGAACACCGTATCGGATTTTTAATATATGTATTGTATAAGAGTGAAATATTGTAACTCTTGTAACTATTTGGTATATAGTTGATTCATAGTTAGTATGGCTACATAGTATCGCTTGCGGCCCGTACGTATTACCTGGCGATCGGATATATCGATATATCGATCTATCAGACCGCTTCGGGGACAGTATATGTGTTTTGTATTTCGTAGAGCTCCCGTACAAAGAAGACTCGCCCCGATTCGTGAGAACGCCGGTCACCGACATTCACGAGTGTTTCCGCGGCCGATCAGCTCAACCCACCCCGGGTTTAAAGGCCACAAATTGCATCGAGCTTAGGTATACGAATACCTAAAGGGAGCCTTGCTCGTAGCCATCACAACTCGTGCGGTTTGATGTTCGCTTAGGTATGAGATTACCTAGGAAATCACGAATGTAACACCGCATGCACGGTGTTTGAAGTGTGATCATGTGAATCGATTTCGCGGGCGTAAGCCAGATGTTTCGTCAGGTATAACATGAATTGTTAGGTGTTATGTGATTGAGATTATATGATTGATATGCTTCGTTGATAGCATAGATGAAGTGTGGAAAATTTTGGAGTTTATGTTGCGTAAATTGGAACAGTATGGAAATTAAAAGAAATAAATTTTACAAAATTTATTTGGTTTAAGGACAATGAAATAAAATTTTAAAATGAATTTTTAAAGTGAACCTATAAAATTATTGAAAGTGTAGAATCGGCAGTGTTCAAGCTTACTGCATGTACGGAGTAGCAAGGAGGCTTCGAAATGAAAAAATGAGAATGAGATAAAAATTTAATAAATTTATCGATAATGAAATAAGATTTTATTAAATTTATTTGGCTGTGTTAGATCAGATTTAAGACCCGAAATTCTAATTTCGAATAAGGGTGATGATGCTTTTAACCGAATCGGGCCGAGCATGCAGGGCAAATTTCGGCCGACTCGATTGTTTGCGGGCCGGGATGCAGCGCCTCGGATTGTCTCGGGCTGAGGTGAGGATCGCTAATCGGGCTGACCGCAGCCCGACGCAGCACTCCTCGCAAAAGCAAGGAGGAACGGGGTAGGACGCGTCGCTTCCGACGCTAAGCCGCTTTCGGTGAGAAAAAGACCGCTTAGAGGGCGAATGCCGTGATACGAGTATGTGTCTAAGAATGTGTGGGTGAATGTTTAGCGCTTGGTTTTTATGCGCACCTTCAACGATGGAAGGTCTTTATTTATAGTAGATGTTCAACCAAATGGATGGTGGTTAGAGTCCTTCCCATCGATCGATATTTCTTATTTTAGTCCATATCTGGATTTGGTACGTGATATGAAGGAGCCTTGCCTGAGATAATCCTTTCTTTATCGGGGGAGCACTCCAACCGGCGATGATCCGTTATTATTTTCCTTCCTTATTGATAAGCTTGGCCGATCTAGCAGATAATATATTGCTAGGGGTTAATTTATTTTCTCTGTATGAGCCGGCGTAATAATCGATTTATAGGATATGGGGCTTCCAATTCATTCAGATTGTCCTGACCTCGCCCTCGGCCTTCGACTGGGGCCTCTCTGCATCGAGGAGCCTTGGCTGCATCACGACCCACTTTTCGAGCTTGGTTAAGTGGCCCGCAGTTTCCATATTTTAAACCCTATCAAGTTGCTCTCACTGCGGTATCGCCGCGTGGGCAAGGGCTGCAATTCTTCTCGCATCGCTGCAGCTTCTACGCACCGTTTCGGTCGGGCCAATTAGCCTCTCACGCCATCATAAGTCTGCGGATAATGATGACCCTTAGGTTTTCGCTACTATTTCTCCCATTTCTTCCACTTTCCTTCGCTTTCTTTCGTGGATATTCCGCCTTGTCCCGTTTCCCGCTCTCGGACCCTTTCTTTCTCAGCCTTCGTGACTCCTTTGGCGCAAATTCCTTCTTCATCAGACTTCCGGGTCCATCAGGTCCGTGATCGCTTTGATTGGTACCACTCAAACACTAGGTTTAACCGACGGGCTTTTATTTCATTACTCACCTCATGGTCCGGTCTTCAAGTAGATTGGGTGATGACTCCTCATTGTTGCCTGGCCTCAGACAGCCGAGATGTCCCGCATTGCTCGGGCTATATCTCGAATCCCTCGACCGCCAGCTGCTCGCCTCCTCTTCCCTGATAAGGGTGAAGCCGAAAATAAACCTAATTACATATCCTGGGGGGTCGGAGTACCTTAAATCTGCTGTTCAACATGCTGTGAATGTGGGACCTAGTAAGGTCGACCCTTCGTATGGGAGTACCTTTGCTGATCGTTATCGACCTCCCCCTTGTATACGAGTATGGGTCCCCGATGTCTTAACCTTTTATACCTTTCGCGTTCTGGATGGTTTGTTTTTCAGGTCGCCGACAATGGCCTCTCGCTTTCCTCTCCGCACCCTTCTTCATGAAGAGGGTCTTGCAACATTTCAACATTTGTCCTCCCAACTCGGCTCCCAAAGGTCAGCATTTTGGTGAGGTTATTGGCTTCCTTTAGTGGATAAAGTGGCTTCGCATCCCTAGCTCGGGCCTGCTTTCTTCATCTTTTCGCCCAAATGAGACCACCGAGGCTTTTATTTTTCCGCACGTTCCGGCTCCTCTGCTGATCTTTGATCTTCCATCTTCGCATAGGTCATGGAAGGGACGCTATTTCTTCGTTAGCGGTTTTAATCGGGGAATACAATCCTTCTGACAAGGATGACACCCTAGGTGTTCCCCACTCCGCCCTGGGCGCCCCGATAACATTCGTGAGCATTTGTACTCGCTTTTTTGCATGACTTATCCGAAGGTGGCCTGGATGTTTCGATTTTGTACTATCTCGGCTTGTTTCCCGGGAGGCTCGTCTCGAACTTAGCGCTCGAAGATAATGTCATAGCCCTAGCGTCTATGGGATATCCCCGCTCTGCCCTTATGCAAGACCGATAAGGCCTACATTCCCGTCCATCTAATTCGAGGTCTTTACGCTCCTTTGCTTCGAGGTCTCGTCCGTCGCTACTCCTCGATCCTCTCCCGCTGGGCTTACTGGCCGCGCCCTACTGGGTGGAGACTTTGGTCTAGCCTGGGGGGCTGATCTCTAAGCCTCTGGAGTGTGCTGAAAAAACCGAGCTCCACTGGCGGCGAGCGCCTGGCCACCAAAGTTCAAGCCGAGCGCCCAACCGCCGAGAGCCGCAGCCAAGGCTGCCTCCTTTGCAGCGAGGCCCCGCGGATTTCAGCCCCCACCCCCCTAAGCCCGACCCGAAGGGCTAAAGACCCTGAGTGCGGCCGCTGAGCAATTTTCTGCTGGGCCGTTATGCCTATAAATCAGTTCCTGAATCCGCCTGGGAAGAAGTCAAATCGCCTCTCGAAGGCGACAGAATCAAGAGAAGAAAACCGAAAGCAAAAGTCGACAAAACCCGACTCTCGCTTAACACCGAACTCGCGGCAGTGGCCGTCTCCATCTCATGACTCCGACCTCGAGGTCGAAGCGCGATGCCACGACGAGGCTTTCGCTTTATCCTCTCGGGGGTCGCTTCTGCAAGTCTATAATTGTGCTTCGCTTCCATGCCGCTCCGTGCCAGCGCATCGCCATGTTTGATATGCGTAGACAATTATCTCAAAGGCCCGGCCGAGAAGGCCAAACTAAAATGGTAAGACGTAAGAATCGCCCGCGAATTTATAAAGCCAAGCGCGGGCCTCTCACTTCAACGAACCGAAGCCGCGTGAGTACGAAGCGCATATGATCGGCGAAGTGGAGCGACTTAAGTCCGATGAAGCATACTTCGCCTGGGCCAGGTCGCGTAAAGTAGGAAGACGAGGTCCGGCGAAGCTCATGATTTAATCGCGCGTGCTTCGGAGGTTCGAGAAGTCGTTCAAAGCTTCACAAAGTGATTTGAGTGAGGCCCAGGAGGGGCTGAAGTCTGCCGAGAGCTTCGTGGTTGTGAGGAGCTCATTACCTCCCCGGCGAAATATGGATCTTCTGCTTTAATTACATATGCGCTTAATCTGCGGATCCAACGATGGCGTTTAACTCGGAGCGCCGCCGGCCCGAAAGTGCAAGGCGCAGCCAGGATCGCCGTCGAATCTTCCGGCCGCAACTCGCGTAATCTGGCTGAACGAGGAATGTCATGGATTGGGCGCCAAGCAGATTCATCGAGATAGTTTACCGCCGCAGGGATGAGGTCATTAGGTACCGAGGGACTGTGCCAAAGGCTCGGGCTTCGTGGCTCGCCTTTCAACCTGAGTCGGCCGAGCATACCGCATCCGACTTTAATTTTGACTCCCTAGCTGATGAAGAGGCAGAGGAATCTTTTCTACCGAACTACTCAAGAGCCCGGTACTCCGCCGTGGGCCAATTTCCCTCTTCGCCGTCCGTTCCTCCCGTAAATACGTCCCGATTCTATGCTTATGCTCGCTGGTGCCTCGCTTTATCTTTGCTCATCTATACGCATGTTCTCCTTATTCGACTCGAGGCTCGAGACATGTGTGTTCTTCCGAACATATTTATATATATATATATATATATACTTTTTTTATATATATATATCGCTCAAGGTTTCCTATCATTGTAGCATCGCCGCTTATCTTCCATGATTCGAACGGCCTGTGACATGATCGTGAGTGAGATGAATAAGCTCGTAAGACTTAGTCACCGTGGCCTTGTAGGAGCTGGTCTGACTTTATTTAGTTAATCTGTTGGAAGCGATTCGTCAATGTCGACTGTTGAATAAGAGGACATCCATGCGAATAAGAGCTCGCCCATGTTGAGTGATAGGAAGAGCCTGGCCGTAATGAATAATTGAGGAGGAGTCATTCCATGTTGAGTGATGGGAAGAGCTCGCCGTAATGAATAATCGAGGAGGAGCTCGTCCATGTTGAATGAGCAAGAGCTCACAATGTGAGTTACCGAATAAGAGGTCAGCCCATAATAAGAGCTCGCCCATGTTGAGTGACGTGGAAGAGCTCGCCGAATGAATATCGAGGAGGAGCCTGGCCCATGTCGAATGATGGGAAGAGCTCGTCAATGTGAGTTACTGAATAAGAGGTCGTCCATGCGAATAAGAGCTCGCCCATGTTGAGTGATGGGAAGAGCTCGTCAGAATGAATAATTGAGGAGGAGCTTCGCTGGGAACGTAATAGTAGGGCAGCTCGGCCCATGCCGAAAGGGACATGGGATGACTGGCTGTAATGTGAATAATAAAGTGAGCTCGCCCATGCCGAGTGATGGGATGAGCTCGCCGTAACGGAGTAGCAGAGCTCGCCCATGCCGAAAGTGATGGGATGAGCTCACAGTAAGGCGTAATTGTAGCAGCTCGCCCATGCCGAAAATGTGGATGAGCTCGCCGTATCGAGTAGTAAAGCAGCCTGCCCATGTTGCGATGGGATGAGCTCGCCGTAATGAATATTTGAGGAGGAGCTCGGCTCCAGTTGAGTGATGGGAAGAGCTCGTCGTATCGAATGGGTAAAGTAGAGCTCGGCCCATATCGATTGATGGGATGAGCTCGCTGTAATGAATAGTAGCAGAAATGGCCCATACCGAGCGACGGGATGAGCTCGCCAATGAATAGTAAAGTAGAGCTCAGCCCATGCCGAGGATGGGAAGAGTCGGCCGAATGAATATTCGAGGAGGAGCCGCCCATGTTGGAGTGATGGGAAGAGCCTCGCCGTAATGAATATCAGGAAAGCAAGAGCTCGGCCCATAAGCTGAAAGTGATGTGGCGAGCTCCTCGTGATGAATAAGTAGGCAGAGCCTGGCCCATGCTGATGGCGGGATGAGCTCGTCAGTATTAATTAGTAAAGTAGAGCTGGCCCATGCCGAGTGATGGGATGGGAGCCCCGCGTAATGAGTAGTAGCAGAGCTCGCCCAGGTTGAAAGTGATGGGATGAGCTCGCCGTAATGTATATCAGGAGGAGCTCGGCCCATGCTGAGCGGCGGGAAGAGCCTGGGCTGCACGAATAATAAAGTGTGAGCTCGGCCCATGCCGAAAGTGATGGGATGAGCTCGCCGTGGCGACCAGGCGAGCCGGCCCATGCCGGTGATGGGATGAGCTCGGGCCGAATGAATATGCGCAGCCCGGGTCTACGCCGAGCGACGGGATGAGCTCGCCGAATGAATAATAGCGTAGCTCGGCCCATGCCGAGCGACGGGATGAGCTCGCCAATGAATAGCAGCTCGGCCCATGCCGAGTGATGGGAAGAGCTCGCGAATGAATACTGAGGAGAGCCGCCCAGGCGCCGAGCGATGGGAAGAGCTCATCAGAATGAATAATTGAGCAGGAGCTTGTCCATGTCGAGCGACGGAATACCGCCGTAATGAATAGCAGAGCCGCCCATGCCGGCGCGCAGGGGATGAGCCTGCGAATGAATAGCAAAGTAGAGCTCATTCCATGCCGGGTGATGGGAAGACTGGCCGTAATGAATAATTGAGGAGAATGAATAATTGAGCAGAGCCGCCCATGTCGAAAGATGTGAAGAGCTCGCCGTATCGAATACTGAAAGCAGAGCCGCCCATGTCAGGTGGACAAAGAATTTCGCCAGATGAGAGGTACGCAGGTCGGCCCATGTTGAGGAGCGGGATGAGCTCGCCGTAATGAATAGTAAAGTAGAGCTCGCTCCATGCCGAAAGATGGGATGAGCTCGCCGTAATGAATAGTAAAGTAGAGCTCGACCATGCCGGTTAATGGACGAGCTCGTCGTAATGAATAGTAGCAGAGCCTGCCCATGCCGAGCGATGGGAAGAGCTCGCCAGAATATTGAGGAGGAGCCTGGCCCATGTTGAGTGATGGGAAGAGCTCTCAATGTAGAATATTTGTGCTGTGAGCTCGGTCCATGTTGAGGATAGAAGAGCCTCGTGATGGAACAGAGAAATAGAGCTCGGGCCCATGTCAGACGGGATGAGCCTCGCTGTGGCGACTGTAAAGTAGCTCGTCCATGCCGAGGATGGGATGAGTCAGCTGCAGGAGCGGGCCGTGGCTCCTGCGCCAAGGCCTAGTGGCTATGTAGCTTGAGCTGGTCTAACTCCCGAGGCGCCGTGGCTCCTCGCGCGTGAGCAGTGAGCTCAGCTGAGCTGGCTATGGCTCGGCGCTAAGGCCGATCGGGCGAAATTCGAAATGGGTCTCACTCCCGAGGCAGCCGCGGGCTCTCAGGGCGAGCAGGTGAGCTAGTCAAAGTGAGCGACGTGGCTCCGGGCGCTAAGGCCGAGTGGCGATGTAGCCCGGGTGCCGGGTCCGACCCGAGGCAAGGTGGCCCTCAGGCGGCGAGCGGTGCTCACAAAGCTGTGGCCGCGCCCGGCGCGCTAAGGCCGAGCGGGCGATGTAGCCTCGAGTTGGTTTGACTCCCCGAGGCAAATGCGGGGCTCGCGGCGAGTAGTATTCGCCAGCGGAGCAGCTGTGGCTCCGGTGCTAAGGCCGAGTGGCGATGTAGCCCTGAGCCGTCCCGACTCCCCGGCAGCAGCGTGGGCCTGTATGAGTAAAGAGCTCACAACTGAAAGGCCGTGGCTCCGGTGTTGTGGCCAGAAGTTGGAAGAGTTTGATATGTTGAAACGCTGCGGTTACTATTTCTTAATTTTCAATTCTTGGAAAGAGGCGACCGCCTTTTAATGCGATTTATGGAGAATTTGATCGATCGCGACGAACTTTCGAATACTGATCTCCTTATAAATGATTTCCGCTGTTCGTACGCGAGGCTTGTTCTTTGTATAATGCACAACTGAAATCAAGGCTGAGATGAAGAGTCGGTTTGATCATCAAGCCGAGATTCTTCCGAAGATCCTCGAGTTAGCGCCGCTGCTCTTCCCCGCATGTGCGAGTTGTGTTTTTCCCTAGTCTCCCTTTACGAGTCATGCTATTCCCTACCGTGCTGGGTGGAATGCATCCGAGAGGTATGATCTTGCGATGCTCTCTCTCAATGGTTCTTCTTCTTCCTCCTACTCCTCTTTCTCCCTATCACCCTTTCTTTCTCCCTATCACCCTTCTTTCTCCCTATCACTCCCTTTCTTCTTCTCCACTTTTCATTCCGTCTTCCTCCCCTCGGCTCTCTTTTTCCTCCGTCCGAACTCTTGCACTCCTTTTCTTTTCTTCTTCTCCTCTTTTCCACTTTCTTTTCTTTTCTCCCTATCACACCCTTTTTTTTTTTTTTTTTTTTTGAGGGACTGCTTGTACTGAATATTACTCAAGATGTAATCGAGGACACCACTGATTGTAACTGAATGTAATTCAATTGAAATAAAGAGACACTTTTGCTTTTATGTCGATGTATCTTCTTATTTTGCCTTTTTCTGTATCTTACATATATGAACTGTTTGAGATGTCTAACCAAATGGTCAATAAACGTTCCATCTGTCACATGAGATCCGATAAGGCATTATTTAACATTACATACTGATGCTTACTGGTAGAAACGCTTAAGATGTTCCGCATTCCACGTATGTCGCAAGATTTTTCCTCTTCTGTTTTGAGTTCATAATTGCCTGGTCTGATGACTCAAGATATGATGTATGGGCCTTCCCAGTCAGCCTAGTTCCCAGGTGTTTTGATTCTTCCTTGCTAGCAGGAGCTTCTTTAAGACTAAGTCGCTTGGCACGTAGCTCCCGGGCTGACTTTCATTATAATACCCTGCCTTCCTTGATACTCCGCACGCCTTTCGAACCCGCTCGCATTTTCCAGAGTTCTAAGTTTAGACGGCTGGGCCCCGCCATTATTCCTCCTCTCGATGCTAACTCCGACTCTCGGAGACTTTATTCCAATCTCAACTGGCCATCGCTCTGCGCCAAAGGCTAGGGCAAATGGGGTTTCCCGGGTTGCTGACTTCTGTGTCGTCCTGTAAGCCCATAGTACCTCGGGGAGGTATTCTACCCAACTCCCTTTAAGATCTTCTAATTTGGTCTTCAAGGCAGCCTTGAGGGTTCTGATCGTGACTTCGGCCTGTCCATTCGACATGATGCGTCGGGACGAGTAGTAATTTTTAATTCCAGCTCTCAAGACAAAATCTTCGAATTTAGCATCATTTAACCGGCTTCCGTTATCCGATACTGTGGCTCAAAGCAACCTCGCATATGATGGCTCGCCACACGAAATTACGTATTTTTTGCTCTGTAATTGTGGCTAAAGGTTCACTTCGCCACTCGTGAAGTAATCCATCACATACTATGAATTTGCATCGCCTCTTACCACGGGCAGGGTCCCAATATATCCAAAAACCCCATTGTTGGAAAGGCCGTGGACTTGTGATTTGAAGGTTAAGGGTCTCTAATGGGAGGCGTGAGATCTCGCTCCCGCAGACTCCCCGTGATTTCGACCAGATCTACGCATCCTGAGTATGGTCAGGGCCAAAGAAGATCCTCGCTTTAAAAACTTTCCAAATGAATGCCCGGCCCGATATGATCTCCCGCGATACACCCTCGTGTACCTCTCTCAAAGACGCATTTCGATGTCCCCTCCCCGCGATGCATTTGCGGAGTGAAAAATCCTCGCTTGTAGAGACTTCCTTATACTCATGAAACCGTCACTTTAGCTGTCGCTTCGTGTCGCCAGTAGCTTCCGTCTTCATTATATATAGTTCCAAACGGGTCCATCCAACTCCTCTGACTTCATCTGGGCAAACTGGCCATGTTATAAGGATCGATTGCAGTGGTTCCGCCAAGTATTTAATGGGCGTCGACCTGCCGAGGTCTTCTTGTGAGGCTATGGCTAACTTCGCCAAGGGGTTTGCTCGGGAATTCTCTGTTCTGGGGACATGTTTGACTTGAACCAACACAAATTTCTTTAATAGATCGAAGCGACCTTCTCGAGGTATAGAATCATCGCTTCAATTTCTTTGGTCAGAGGTCTCTTCTATTTGTCCGACCACCAGCCGGAGTCACCGTGATACCTCTAACAACTGGTCGACCCTCTAATGAATGGGCGAGGTCAGAGGCCTCGGCTATCACGCCCCATACTCTACTCGTTTGTTCAAGCATGGAATCCAAATCTGAGTGCATATTCACTGCCCATCCTTCCGGGTGAGGTTAGAATTAGACTCCGCCCCGCTTCCTCACAAGATTCGAGGCCTCCATCTACGTGAGCTCCGTGACGAGGTCGCTCTTTTCTACGAGCGGTCTCCATGAAGTTCGGTTTCCGAGTGAATTCCATGACAAAGTCGGCAGACTCCGTGCTTTTATGGCTGCTTTGCCAGATTCGATGTCGAACTCATAGCTCTATGGCTCCACTTCCATCGCAAATTCTCCTGAGGCTTCTCGGTTTGTGCAATACTTCATGACGGATATTCCGTCGGGACTTTTATATGTGAGCCCGAAATAGGGATCGAGCTTCCGAGCCGTGGTTACCAAACATTAGTATTGGGTTTATCCATTCTCGAGTACTCCTCCAAGCCCTCGTGAGCTCGACCGCAATAGTAGACCTGTGGCCGGTGTACTCGTTTTGTCCTCGACTTAGCATCAAGGCCAGCCCAGTTTCCGGGACACTACCAAGCACAGAGGAGGGAGTTCTCCTCTACGTGCATTACTGTAATTTGGTGGAGAACTCGTGACACGTTTAATGTAGTAAATGCTTCTTCGCACTGCATCCCATTGGAAGGCCTTTCTTCGTAACTTTCAAGAAGGGTCGCACTGCCAATTTCGCCTCGACACAACTCCTACTTTTAGGCCGCATCCTTTCCCATCACTGCTGGACTTCCTTTATTCCTCGATGGCGATGGCAGAAAGCACAACCTTTATTTTATCTCGGGTTTGCCTCAATTCCGTGGTCGATCATAGCTTCATAAATTTTCTACTGACACGCCTAAAGGCGCATTTGGTCAGGTTCACCTTCACAAGCAATTCCTTAGATCTGGAACGCCTCGAGAGAGGTGAGGATGCGAGATTGGCCAGAAGAGATTTACTGAAGATGTCGCCTACATACCTCCATACGCGCCATCTCGTCTCGAACATTCATTACTGTACTGTAGGTCGCTTCCCGCGCTTCGAGCCCGAATCTGCGATCACTCGACAGCGCAAGTTCCTCGAGCCGGTGACGAAAGAGGTCTTTTCCCCGGTCATCCGTCCATGCTAACTGATTGTAGCCGAAAATACGCCCATAAAATTGAGAAGGTTCGGGGCTCCGCAAAGGGCGCCCACTGATGAGGCCGATCCTCGGGCAAAGGAAAGTCGCCGCATGCTCTCATGAGGCCTGAAGTCGATACGCAGTCGCCACTTGCCATTTGTTTTTAACGAGGACAACGCTAGCCAACCACTGATATTCTTATTTTCCCTAATCGCTCCCGCTGAGTGCTTGCCAATTTCCTCGTCGATGGCTTTCGCTCTCTCTCGCGGCGAAGCTCCCGGCTTTTGCTCTGACCGGCTCAAGGATGGGTTGGTGTTCAACCCGTGAGCAATTATCAGAGGGATCGATTCTCCCATGTTCGTCGTTTCCGCGAAAAATGTCTCTATTCGCCTTAAAAATTGGAGCGAGGAGGTTTTTTGAGGTCTCCTGCTAGTCTAGGAAATGACATAAAGTAGATGTTCCGGTCGTCATCCAAATGATACTGTTTCTAGTTCCTCCGAGGGCTCAAGTTGGGTGAGTATCTCTTCGCAAGATGTCAAGCTTCTCCGTCTACATTCACGCGGTTAACTCCGCCTTTGTTTCATGGAGGCGTGGGCATTCCGCCAATTCACGATCTCCTCTGACCATTCCTACACCATGTATGGTTGGAAATTTGATTATCATGTGATACGCAGTAGGGACGGGCTTTTATCAAGGCTGGAGGAGGGTTTGCCCAAAGAAAGATGTAATGGGGTGCCGACGTGGCTTCTACGATTAGGAACCTCACCTGGTCGTCGTCACCGGCAAGGGGGCTCTCCCAGGGTTAGCACCAGTTGAATCGAGCCTAATGGTAGTACTTTCTCTCCTGAAAACCCCCGCAGATGTGTGTTGACGGGATCTATCTTTTCTCTCCCAATGCCCATTTTATCGAAGGCTGATGCGAATATGATGTCACCGAACTCCTGTTATCAATTAAAACCCGATGGACTGTTGTGTTGGCCACGACAAGGAACCACCAATGGGTCAGTCATGGGATACCGCATCCCCTCCATGTCTGAGTCAGAGAATGTGATGGTAGTGTCGAGTCGCGGCTGTTTAGTTACTGCTTGTATTTCCCCCGTCTCTGCCGATCTGATGCTACGCAGGTGGGCCTTCCGAGCCGAACTAGATTCTCCTCCTCCTGCAAATCCTCCCGAGATCACGTGGATTTCTCCCGCGGTCGGGCGACGCCGAAATGGCCGTCATCGAGGTGGTCATGGCCGTAGCCCGGCCTGCTCCGATCTCTGACCACTTCAAGCCCGACTCGGGCTTAGTTCCCGAGATATGAAACGGCCTGAGACATCTCGCGCCGGCATTAAGCATTCCCATCTCTTCGCCTGTATACAATTGTCCGCGCGACGCCCGTAATCCCTACGCGAACTCGCGCAATATTCGGAGCTGTCCTCGCGCGGATCGATTTCATCTCGAAGCCGCCATCTCAGAACCGCCGCTTTCGCACTTCAGCGTGTGACCTGCACATCAGGCCGCTAGGGGTGTGAAGTGTCGAGGCGTAGCAATGCCGCCGCCTTCTCGATTGCGGGCCTGCATTTCCGCCTCTCGGTGATTTCCTTCCTTTAAAGGATCGCTTCGATCTTTTCGGGGGATTTGTCCTAGTCGTTTGCCTTTAGACTTCGCCTCGCCGCTTCGTCTGCTGCACTTTTTCTTTACAAGCGGAAGAACTTCTCTTTCTTTTGATATTAGCGCCTCGCCGCTTATGTATTCTCTCGCTTTCATAGTACTTCACATGCTTGTCATGTTCTTCGAGATGGAAAACATCAAGTCTTTCGATTATGTACTTAACCCTACAATGAATGCCGCGGATGGCGAACTTCTCATCTGGGTTCAGTGGACTCAAGATTGAACCTTTTGCACGCATGATTTTAAACTTTCCCGGGAGCCCGCTTCACACTCAACGTATGGTAACTCTACTTCAGATGTTCCGCCCGATGAAGTGGGAGACTAACGCAATGGATAGTTCCCGAATGACGTAGATGGATGAAGGGGGAATTTATTGAACTGTGCCAAGGCCGGGGCTCCTTTAGCGTAGTGGCTAATGCCTCGTATCGCACGTGGTCCCGATACCCATGTAGCTCCATCTGATTTTTGTATTAAGGTGATCGACGGGGTCTTTGACTCCATCGAATGTTTCTATTTGGTGGCATCTCAACTTCACTTAAGGGGGAAGTGTAGCACCTCGACCGTGAAGTGAGACTCCTACTTGTTGTACCAAGGCATCCATTAAGATCTCAGGCATCCCAACCACCCCACACCCGCCAAGCCCCAGCCGAAGACCCGAAACCTCCGCCTCCCACATGTCCGCTCTCCCGCTCCCGGGCCGAGGGTGATGTGGTGCTTCGCTCGGCGACTCCGCCCCCGAGCATTGCTTCGTTTCCCTCCTCTGCAGGGGCCAATCGTCCGTGCCCCTGGACGGCTGACTCGCCGCTTCGACGCCAAGGAACCGCCTGACCGAGTCGTCACGGAGGAAGGTCCCGGTCTTCCCCGCTTGTCGTGACTTCCCTGCGGATGTTGCAAATCTCTGGTAAGTTGTTCCAATTCTTCTATCAGGCGTTGATCGACGAGGCGGCGGCTTCCACTTCGCTGCATTTCGTTTGCATTGGCTCGCCCCAGGAGGTTCGTTATCTCGCGCTGCTCCCGATCCCGCATCCGACAGACGGGCGCCGCTTCCTCGCCAGGTTCTTGTTGATACCATCAGTAACCGGTGAAATCAGCGAGATTTATAAAGGAACCGCTTCTGCTCCTACTGCATCGCTAATCGATGATAGCGCGCTTTTTAACCGAATCGGCCGAGCGCGGTAGGGGCCGCTGGCCGGACCCGATTGTTTGCGGGCCGGGATGCAAAGGCCTGGATTGCCCGGGGCCGAGGTAGGATCGCAGACCGCTGATCCGCAGCTCGAACGTAGCACCCTCTGCAAAAACAAGGAAGAAGGCCTGGGCGAGGGCTGCTTCCAGGGCCGCCCGATGCCTAAGTCGCTTTCCCGAGAGAAAAAGAGATCGCTAGGAGGCGAACGTGCCGCATACTAGCAGCGCTCTAAGAATGTGTGTGTGTAAGAATGTTGGTGCGTTGGCTTTTATGCATCTTTCACCGACATGGGTGGTCTTGTATTTATAGTAGATGTTCAACCGCCTGATGGTGGTTGTGAGTCCTTCCCATCGATTCGATATTTCTTATTTTAAATTACACTCCGATTCTCGTACGGTGATATGGGCGAGCTGCTTGCTCAGATAATCCTCTTCTTATCGGGAGACCTAACCGGCGATGATCTCTGCAGTTATTTTCCCTTCCTTATTGATAAGGTTTGGTTGGATCTACAGGATAATAAATTGCTGGGGGTTATTCTATTTCTTTCAGATGAGCGATGCACAATCCGACTAGGATATGGGCATCCAATTCATCCGTGATCGTCTGACTCGGCCCTCGGGCCTTCGATTTGGGCCTGCATCGAGGAGCCCGGGTATTGCATCACGCACACTTCTTTGGGCTTGGCCAAGGCCTCGCAAGCCTATTTTTTAAACCCTATCAAAGGGCAAAATCGTACTGGACATGAAAATCGTAATTTCGCTAAAAATCCTAATTAATTTCGTGATCTCGTATGATAAAACAGATTTCACCGTTGAATCGCCTCACAAATCTAGCTAGCACGAAAATTTCGTCGACTCGAGACAATGAGTCGACACGTTTTTCGAGGCATCGCGATTCGCAATCGTGAAACGATTCGCTGTAACGAAAGTCATATATAACACGTACTCATGTGCCATGGGGGTGGTACGAAAGCAGATAAATGATTTAAACGACGGTCGAGATAACAATAATATCAATTCGCAAAAGACGGACATAATGGTCATTTTGAAATTTGATTTTAAGTCACTAAATGACAAAATTGTCAATAGTGCTTCTTCTCCTTCATTAAGCCAAGAGGAAAAACGTGAGAAACAAAAAAATTGGAGATCCAGTAGCCATTTTTGAGTGCTTTTTAAAGAGAGAGGGCACTTCTCTCTAGAAATACGGGCGATCCGACTGTCGCGGTCTTCGGATGTTATGAGAACCGCTCTACGCGAGAGGGCTTCGCTGCGGTACGGATGGTGGAGTTTACTCAAACTCCGAGATGTAGGGGTTTCTCCCTACTTGGTTTTATTCCTCTTTAAATACTTTGCAAATGTTTGAGCTGATTGAGGCCGTGAGAGGTCGTTGACCTGGCCCCAAACTCGGGACTTTAATTGATATGAATTTTTGAGTACCATCGGGAGCAAACAGGATCGCCACGACCGATTAGGTTGTCAAATTTGGGTGATTTGTTAAATCATGTATTGGTTTGGAAAAGGTCGGAATGGTTTGAGGATGCGTTCACAAAGTGGAACCGATGACTTGTTGAGCGTTGAACCGTGAACCTGTGGTTTTACTGCTCCTAGAATAGTGACACAAAAATATATTGGGTGGAAAATATGTGTGTTCGTCAAGGATTTAAATTAAATTGCTTCGTGTTTGATCATTAGCCCAAGTGTTAATTTTTGATGTATGAGTTGTAAAATTGCATAACATGATTGTGTGGATTTGAATTATGCGAGTATATTCATGTTTATATATTTGCATGTGATTGGGATCAGATTGAACCGCATACATGCATTCCATATGCACCGGAACACCTCAGATTATAGGAGGAGTGCATGAGATTTAGCCCAGAGAAAAAGGTTTGGAGGATTGTCTAAAAATATTAATTATCTGAGTGGGTAGTCCAAATTTAAAATATCAATCGTCGGCTACCCAATCTCGATATTCACCTGAGGGTAGTCCACAACAATTAAAATATCAATCGGTCTGAGCGCCCCAATTGATATTCACACTCCAGGGTAGTCCACAAACAAATAATATATCAATCGTCGGAGCGGCCTAATTGATATATACACATCGGAGGGTTGTTCACAAATAAACAAATTAATAATTCTCATATGAGGCTTAGGCGAGTGTGAGGGAGTCATGGCGACGATCCGAAGCCACAGCGTAGAAGACCAAGCAGATCACGTGATTCGCTTGAATGTGTGTTTAAATCGAACATTGCATAGCACTTAGGTGGTGAGTGCAAATTTCCACTTAGGTAATTCTCCCATCGAGCATTAGCTCACCTGCCGTGGATCCCCATTTTTACGTGCACAAAAAGGAGCGCAGGCGAGGAGACGCCGCCCTGTAGGTCGAAGTTCTAGAAGAAAGCCTAATGTGGCTTTGGTGGTTTTACATGTATTAAAAACTCTTTAAGTTTAATATATAAGGGTTTAAGAGTGAAAAATATCAGAACTCTTGTAACTATAGGATATAGTTGGATTCATAGTTGGTATGAATATCGAGAATTGTTTATGGGCCCAAGTGGCCAGATTGATATATACGCACCGGTTCAGGATGTGATATATCAGATTGGGGTAGAGCTCTCCGCATAAAGGAGACTCGCCCATTTTCTAAAGTGGCGTCTGCAACCTTACATCCATTTATATTCGCGGCCGACGTGAGAATAATCTGAATTTCGAAACGGGCGCACAGCCTGGGTATCAGAGCTTAGGCATAATGGCCTAGTGAGCTCAAAGTTGGGTTTCCATCACCACTAGGTGGCTCGATGGAGTATAGGTGTATATAGAAACCTATAGATTGAGGATTTAGGTTTAGGCCATAGTCAGGAAGAGCATCACCACTAGTGTGGTTCGATGCTGAGTTTAGGTACGATTGGTTTCCAGGAAAATCACGACAAAACTAGGACACTACGTGCACGTGTGTTGATGTGTTTTGTGTGATTTGGTGAATTATTGTGTGTTTGGTGTGCATGACATGTTTCATGTGTTGATATTTTTGTGTGTGCGTGGTGATTAGCACATGAATGTGTTAGAAAATATTTTAGAAAATATTTTGAGTGGTATAGTGTGCAAAACTGGAGGAAGAATATAAAAGAAATAGATTTTTATAAATTTATTTGGTTTAGAGGTGAAGAAATTTAATTTTTAAGGTTTTACGTTGTAAAATCAATAGGTAATTAAATGAAATAAATTTTACTAAATTTATTTGGGTCATGGGAATGAGAAGAAATGAAGTAAAGAAAATAAATTTTGCTAAATTTATTTGGTTAAGAGGAGGAGAAAATAATTTTCTAGGATTTTACAAGGTGTGAAATTGAAGAAAATGGGGTAAAATTAATTTTTATAAATTTATTTGAGTGTCCAAGAAAATGAAAAAAAATAAAATTTGATTTTTATGATTTTTCCAATTGCTAGAAATAATGAAAAAAAAATATTTATAAGGAAAAACGAAAAAAATATGGTGCAGATTTGGAATGGGCTACTGCCCAATTGTATTTTAAGAGAATGGGAATTGTATTGCAATACAGGATTTTGTATTGCAGTGAGGAACCTAGGATGGGCTGGAAGTGTATTGCAATACACTGGTTTGTATCAAGGTAGATTTAAAGAATGGCTGTGTAATCAGACAAGATAGGGATTTGTATTGCAACATAGTGGCTCTGCTGTGAGCAAAGTGTATTGCACATTGCAATGCCCGGTCAATTTGAAGTGGAATGTGTTAAATCTGGGGTTAATGACCTATATTGTGGGGCTTGGCTTTATCATCTTTGATCTGGCAGTAGTAAGGTATAACTGAGCTGTGGTAAGTGTGGTGAGTGGGTGGAGTGGGTGAGTGCTGGGTGTATGGAGCAGTGAGGATGACGTGTGAGTAGAGTGGGCGCAGAGTGTTTGTGGGTAGCCTTTTATGAGAAGCGTCTGTGGCGTAGCCTTGGGCCAAATATGCAGAGAGAGTGTGAGTGGCTGGGCAGGAGTGAGGCGGCGTGTGGGGCGCCTCAAACATGGCTGTTTGACCACAGGGGCTGTTTGTGAGACATGTTGCTCTTGGGCCTTTGTCTTCTGTTGTTGATTGGTGCAACGATCACTGGCTCGATTCGACTCGAGTTTTGGACCGGTTAGGCTAAATTACTATTCTGAGTCACTAAATAATTCTTATATTCATAAAAAAAAAAATTGAAAAAATTAAATTAAATTAAAATTTAAATAAAATGAATAAAAATCAAATAAGAATTTGTTAAATTTTGTTGAAAACAATATTTTAAATGCAAGGTGAGTTGCGGTATCTGGCCCGAGTTATGTGTATGATTGGTGTCTCGGGTGTGTTTATGCCTTGGGAATCTGTATTATATTAACTACCAATTGAAATCACGATTCTTGCGGTAGTTGTGTAGGAAACTATATGCATGGCGTAATGTGTATAGGAAAAGGTGAATGCTAAGGTTAAAGACATGACCTTAGGGTTTGAATCTTGAACAAGAAAGCAAATTTTATTGAGTAATGATTGAGTAGTTTAGATTTGCATGCAAGAAATGGCAGTTGAGTTCATGGTTGTCAGATCTAATAGTAATTAGCATACGCATTACTGAGTTGGGGCTGAAATAGAATTAAATGATTATTGTTGCCATGTTAATTGTGTAAATGGCTAGTAGAGACGAGGCGTAGAGGACGTCCGCGGGCCGGTCGAGCACCGCGGAGTTGACAGTGGCCCAGGCATTTGATCGCGAGGCCTGTGAGGCCGTAGGTGTTGAGGCTGCTGTTGTGCACGGGACTAGCATAGCAGGTAGTCAGGGAGATCCTAGTAACCCCCGGAGGTTTAGGATGCATCATCCTCAGAGCATTCACGGGGGAGGATGTCAGGTGGTGGCGACCGTGGTTTATGCGGATCGAGAAGGTGTTAGAGGCCATGGAGTTACCTCGACACGACCGGAGTTAGACTAGCTCTGATTACGGCTAGAATGAGGGCTTTGAAATATGGTGGGAAATGGGCGGGACCTCCTGGCTGGGTATGGAAGGAGCCGTTGTATGAGTCTCCTAGGGTTAGGGTGAGAATAGGGGATGATATGTCGAGTTGCGGAGTTGGAGATCTCGGGGACTCCCTCCCGGAGTAGACACGAGGATCATGGATATGTCAGGAGTTGATGTCATCCGGGGATGGATTGGTGACTGACTTCTGAGGTCGTTATCTATTGTGGCGTAGAAGGGTTCACCGCCTATCTTTGCGAGGCAGGCCCTTTCCGTATGGTATTTGAGGGGACAAGCATGACATTTTGCAGAGACAGTATACAAATCCAAGTGTGAAAGGGGGCAGATTAAGCGGGTGGCTGTGAGCCTTACCACAGAAGGGCGAGGAGATCAGACTTGAATCTACCTCGAGTAGTGTGCAAATATGTGGATGTCTTTCCAAATGAGCTACCTGGACTACTCACATAAGGGATGTAGACTTATTGAGTTACTACAATTATTTCACCCATCTCTATGACTCCCGCATAGGATGGCACCGGTTGAGATTGTGAGGAGCTCTGGAGTCCAGCTCACGGGAGCTGCTGAATGAGGGTTCATTAGACCGAGCACTTCACCATAGGGCGCTCAGTTACATTTTGCAAGAAGAAGGACAAGACCCTTCGACTATGTGACTATCGGCGACGGAGGTTGAACGGGGTTCACGATCAAGGAATCGGTACCCGTGCAGGATTGATAGTTCATTTGACCGGAGTTGAGAGGAGCGCGTAGTCCTGCAGGGGCCGACCGCCGCATTGGTTACCATCAACTGAGGGTTGGGGATACCGATATCCCTAAGGCAGTGTTTAGGACGTGTTATGGGCACCTTGAGTTTACAGTGATGCCCTTGGTTGGCGAGATACGCAACCGTATTCATGGATCTGGCCATAGGATATTCAGGCTATTTAGATCGGTTTGTTGTAGTCTTGCGTAGGCGACATTTTGATCTACTCCCGAGTCGGAGTGGGAGCATGAGTATCACTTGAAAATTGTGATGGTTGCGAGGAGACTATCGAATTTGTACACTAAGTTCGTTAAGTGCGAGTTTAACACCCAAGAGGTTGTGGGACGGACGGGGTGTGCACCGGGTGTCGGTCGACAGAGAAGGTTGAGGCAGTGATGAGTTGGGAGAGACCGAATGTCAATCTTCAAGATACGTAGTTTCTTGGGATTGGCAGGGTATCACAGGAGATTCGAGAATGGGCTGAAGTTGTCCATTCGGGGTAGGATTGTAGGACTTCGCCTACGGGATATGGACTACTGGTTGCAGGATGTACGACCATAGAGAGAAATCGAGGATGCACGGGGCACTCGGGATGTGAGTGTTGGTAGCAGAGGAGGACCGGCTTTCCTCCTAGTTCGGGAAGAGGCCGAGGAAGACTTACGCTTCACACTAGTTCAAGACTAGGGCCGAGTTGAGCATGAGTGGCCAGGTTGCCCCGAGAGACGAGGATCAGACTTTGGGACGGCAAGTCTAGTTAGGCGCAGAACATGAGTATACACAATTCATTTCCTCCACACCTAGTGAGGACCAGGAACCCGGGTTTGGAGTTCGGGGTGCTATACAAGCGCCGGCATCATAAAGTCAGGCCCGGAGGGGCGAGTGTGGGTCGAGTCGGGGACGTATTAGGGTGCATTGACGTGAGTGGACCTTAGGGTGGTAGACTGTGGTTTGTTGATTGTCGGGCTTGACATGGGATGAGTTGACAACCATCGGGTTGTCGATGGTGGGACCTAGGCGGGTTATCGTGCGACATTACATTGGATTTGGGCTTAGAGTTTAAGGCCTTTAGAGAAGCCGGTATAGATGTTCTTCCACTAGGATGTAGGGTGGCGAGTTGACACGATAGGTTGGGATTATGGTGGGGTCTACGAGATTCTGCTCATGGTGGACCGGGAGTGGGTGTCACGTGTATGGCATAATTGCGTTCGGGTTGCCTTGATGGGTCATTCACCACTCTTGGTGAATGAGGTTGAGATTTGTCTTTGAGGCTAAATCGATGAAGACTCTTTAGTTTGATTCGGTAGCGAGTAATTAGAGTGTGTGGGGCAAAAAGGGGCTCGTAAATCCCCTCGGGTGAATCTGGGTTAAGGTGTAGGGCAGGGAGATATCAATTTCTGTGAAAGATGTGTGGCTTGAAGTGTAAAGCCGAGAAGAATTATGTTGCCCGAAATGAAAGCGCGCGGTCAGTATCACATAGACTTAGAGTTGAGGTGGTAGGGTGGGTGACCGGATGAAAACCAGGACGAGTTATCCCGTAGACTTGAGGTTAAGTGATAGGAGTCGGGGTGACTCAAGTTGGATACCCATTGCAAATTGCATTGGGTGTGGTTAGTCGTAAAGATTTCGGTATATGGATGTCATTCATGACATGCACTAAGTTAATGATCCATTGGATTGTCGGTGGTGTGACATGGGAAGGTCGTTTACACACAGGTAAGGGTTGTGTAGGGTTATACGTTGTGCGGATTATATACATATGTTAAGTTACTGGCGTGAGCATGTCTGGGTCATAAGAGTAGAGGAGCATTTGCCGCAGTGGGGTCGCCTCTGATATGATTCTGAGCTGGCGAAGTATCACCGAGATATAAGCGCAAGTATGGGGCATTGTATGGGAGGCATGTGGATCAGATTTTGTTAGACCGGGTGGGAGAGGCTCATCAGATACGATCGATTAGAACACCTACGAGAAAGTGAGCTTGATATGATAGCGTCTTCTCACGGCTCAGAGCCGGCAAAGAGCTATGAGGATGTCTGAGCAGTGAGCCTTGGAGTTGAGGTTGGGGATCGTATGTCTTCATGAAGGTGATGCACAGGAGAGGGTGGTCGGGGTTCGTGACATGGGAAGCTATCGGGGTTTAGTGGACCTTCGAGATACTGAGAGGTAGAGCACCGTTAGTAAGTTAAGCGTTACCGCCCAACATGTTAGGTGTCCTGCGAGGTATTTCACGTCCATGCTCCGGAAGTATACTCGGATCCATCATGTGGTGGATTGAGGACGGATTGAGGTGACCGCGGATGGGACGACCGAGGGGAGGGACGATTGTGCGTGTTGATAGCCAGTGATCGGGTTTTGCGGCCTTAGGGCCGTGAGGGCTAGTGAGGTGCTATGGCGACTGTGGAGTGGAGGAGTCAACGATAGACGAGGACACAATGCGGGCCACCTATCCCTTCTTGTTTAGGGATGAAGGTACGTAATTAAGTCGTTTAAATTTAAATGACTGTTTACATGCATGGTAGAGTGCGCGTTGCATGTGCATGTGCGTGATTGTGATTGTCTGAATTTAGGATGAGAGATTCCTTTGGGGAGGAGAATCATGGGCCAGAAATTCAAATTTCTAGAATAAGGGCAAAATCGTAATTTCGATTCTGAAATTGTAATTTCGGTTAAAATCCGATTAATTCTCTAGATCTCGGATGATGAAGCGGATTTCCCTTAGTTGGGATAGATCTACATGAAATCTAGCTAGCGCGTAAAATTTAAATCCGAATTTTTGAGACGGTCGGTCGACACGTTTTGAGGCATGTCCTTGATTGGTCTGATAAAGCGGTTTTGTAGTTTATGCTTGAAGTCATATATAACACGTACTCATGTGTCATAAGTGGTATGAGTAGACAAATGATGAAAATGGACGGCCGAGATAGTGCCGAATATCAATTCTGGGAAAAGAGGGACATAATGGTCATTTTGAAATTTGATTTTAAGTCACTAAATGACAAATTCAATAATTCTTCTTCTCCTTCATTGGCCAAGAGAAATCACGTGAGAAACAAAAAATTGGAATCAGTAGCCATTTTTGAGAGCTTTTAGAGAGAGAGGCACTTATCTCTGAAATACGGGCGTCCAGGCCAGGTCGCGGTCTTCGGGACAAGAAGGGCTTGCTCTACTCGGAGAGGGGCTTGTAGGTACGGTTAGGGAGTTTACTCAAACTCCGAGATGTAGGGGTTTCTCCCTACTTGGTTGTATTCCCTCTTTTAAATACTTTGCAAATGTTTGAGGCGATTGGCGAAGTGAGAGACCGTTTGATCGGTCCCAGGCAGGACGAATTGATATGAATTTTGATACCCATTAGACGGCCCGGGTAGGCGCCACGGCTGATTGGGTTGTCAAATTTGGGTGATTTGGTATTAAATCATGTATTGGTTTGGAAAAGGCCGGGAATGGCCGTGAGATGCGGGGTTCACAAAGTGAACAGATGACTTAATTGAGTGTTAGACCTTAGTAAGCCCTAGGGTTTCTTTGTTCCTAAGATAATGACACAAAAATATATTTTGTGAAAATATAATGTTTGGTCGAGTGATTTAAATTAAATTGCTCGTGTTTGATCATTAGCCCAGTGAGCTAATTTTTGATGTATGAGTTGTAAAATTGCATAACGCCCAGTTGTGTGATTTGAATTATGCGAATATTCATATTTATATATTTGCATGTGATTAGGCGTATTGGAATGCATACATGCATTCCATATCTGCTGGAACACCTAGGATTATAGGGTGAGTGCATGAGATGAAATCTAGAAAACGGTTCAGAGGGTTGTCTAAAAACATTAATTATCGGAGGGTAGTCCAAATTTAAAATATCAATCGTCGGAGCGGCCCAATTGATATTCATCGGAGGGTAGTCCACAAACAATTAAAATATCAATCGTCGGAGCGGCCCAATTGATATTCATCGAAGGGTAGTCCACAAACAAATAATATATCAATCGTCGAATGACTGGTGATATATACACATCGAAGGTTGTCCACAAATAAACAAATTAATAATTCTTATCTGAGGCTTAGGCGAGTGTGAGTCGGTGAGGACTCGGGATCTGAGTTGGTCATGTAGACATTCAAGTAGGATCATGCATGCACGCTGAATGTGTGTTTTAAATTGGAACATTGCACAGCACTTGGGTGGTGAGTAGCCCGCAGGGGCTGATTCTCCTCGCGACGTGGCTCGCCGTCGTGGACCCCCAGCACTGCAGTGCGGGGGCGTGCGAGAGACGGCTCGTCCTAGGGTGGAGTTCTAGAATAGAAATGCGGCTTTGGTGGTTTTACATGTTAAGGCTCTTTAAGTTTAATATAGTGTATGGTTTTAAGAGTGAAATATTGTAACTCTTGTAAGCTATAGGATATATAGTTGGATTCATAGTTGGTATGAATATTGAGGAATTGTTTATGGGCCCAGTGGCCAGGTATTGGATATATATTACCTTTACATTTGGGACAGGATGTCGCGATCTTGTATTTGGGTGGAGCTCTCAGGTACAAGGAGACTGCTAGATTTTCTAAAGTGGCGTCGGACAACTGACATGCATTTGTATTCAGCGGGTTGGCGGAAGTCTTGGACCTCGAGAAATGGGGAAGTCACGGGGAGGTTTTGATAAATTTTGGACAACATGGTCCAGAATAGAAAGAAAAATAAATAAATAAATAAAATAAATTTTATGTATTTATTTGGTTTTAGAAAGAGTGAGAAGAAAATTATTTTCTAGGTTTCTGAGGGTGGCGAAGAAATGAGAGAAAATAAAATTTTATAAATTTATTTGAGTGTTAAAGAAAATGAAAAAAAATGTAATTTTTAGTGATTTTTCCAGCTGTTGGAAATAATGGAAATAAATGAATTTTTTTTTTAAAATTAAAGTCAAATCAAAATCAAATAAAATTTGACAAATTTTTCGAAAAATAAAATTTTCAAAAATTAAATTTCGAAAATAAATTTTTTGTTGAAAACAATATTTTAAATGCAAAATTGATTGCCTTGCACTTGGCTGTAAATGCAAGGACAATGTGTATCTAGCGATTTATGTGTATGATTAGTGTCTCGGGCGGTGTTTATGCCTTAGAATGCGCATTGAATTGTAACTGTCATGTTAGTGTGTAGATGGCTAGTAGAGGGACGGGACGTAGAGAGGACGTCCACGGGGCACTGGTCGGGCACCGAACATTTGTCGGCCCGCGAGTGATATTTGATCGCGGGCCTTTGTTGAGGCTATAGGTGTTGCGGTAATTTGCTATCACCGCAGCCTAGCATAGCGGAGTGTCGGGAGGTCTAGTAACCTCCAAAGGTTTAGAGCGCATCATCCTCAGGCATTCCGCGGGGGGAGGGGCCGTGGTGACAGACCATTGGTTTATGCGGATCAAGAACGTCTTTAGGCTACGGAGATCACCTCGTGCGACGGGGATCGGGTTAGGCTGCGTTGGATTAGGCTAGAGGTGAGGCCCCGAGTATGGTGGAAATGGGCGGGACCTCCAGAACCTAAAGGCGATGACATGGGCGAGTTTAGGAGTTCATGGGTAAGTACTTTCAGGGTGCGAGAGGCTCGGGGAGTTCCTAGAGCGACGGGCGATGGTTGTGATGGATTATGTGACTAGGTTCCTGAGCTAGCCCAGGTGTTGTTGATGATTACGTGGCCGTAGAAGCTTGGCCCGAGGTTAGGAGATGTGAGAATGGAGTGAGTTTGTCCATTGGTCGGGATTGTAGGACCCGCCTACAAGATATGGATTCCATGGTTGGGACAACCTTGACCATAGAGAGAGTTGGGTTAGAGTTGAGACCTTAAAGGGCCTTTGTACGTGGGGTTCTCACGAGGATTAGAGGCGAGAATAGGGATGATATGTCGGGTTCGCGGTGGAGATCCTCGGGGACTCTACTCACGGTGGACACGAGGATCATGGACATGTCGGAGGTTCGATGTCATCTGGGGATGGATTGGTGACGACTTACGGGGTCGTTATCGATTGTGGCGTAGAGGGTTGTTAGCCTATGCGCGAGGGCGGTACTCGTGTGGTGTTTCGGGGAGACGAGGCTTGATATTTTGCCTTGTCACAATTATCTGAAGTCAGTGTCGAGACGATTAAGCGGGTTAGGTATGACCTTACCCTAGAGGACGAGGAAGACCGGACTTAGATTTACCGGATAGTTTGCGGAGTATGTGGATGTTTTCAGTTTGGCTACAGGATCTACCTCCACAATTGAAGTAGACTTGATTATCGAGTTACGCCCTCATACTTCACGTCTCTATGACTCATAGGATGGCAGGTTGGAGTTGCGGGAGCTCGAGTCCAGCCACGGGAGCTCTTTGGACAAAGGGGTTCATAAGACCGAGCACTTCACCATCAAGAGCGCTGGGTTACGTTTTGCGAAGAAGAAGAGACAGAGACCCTTCGTGCATTGACTCACGGACAGTTGAGCCAGGGTTGATCGAATCGGTACCCATTACCAAGGATTGACGATTTGTTTGATCGGTTGAGAGGAGCGCGAGTCTACTCCAAGATAGACCTTCGCTTTGGTTACCATCAGCTGAGAGTTAGGGATACAGATATACCTAAGACGGCGTTTAGGACGCGTTATGGGCACTTTGAGTTTACGGTGATGCCCTTTGGATTGACGAATACATCGGCAGCATTCATGGATCTCATGCATAGGGTATTCCAACCCTATCTAGATCAGTTTTCGTAGTCTTCGTGGATGACATCTTGATCGGCTCCCAGTCAGTGGGAGCATGGTATCACTTGAGGATTGTTTACGGTTGTTGAGACCATCGGTATGCGCCCAGGTCGATAAGTGCGAGTTCGGCTTCTTTGAGGTGGATTTGGGACACGTGGTGTCGACATCGGGAGTGTCGGTCGACCTCGAGAAGGTCGAGGCAGTGATGAGTCGGGAGAGGCCGAAGTCAGTCTTCGAGATACGTAGTTTCTTGGGATTTGTTGGGTATTACAGGAGATTCATTGAGGATTTCTCCAAGATAGCAGCGCCTATGACTAGGTTGACCTGGAAGGAGGTCAAGTTTGAGTGGGATAGCCGTCTCGAGGCATTCTAGGAGTTGAAGAGGAGACTTACTTCAGCTCCCATCTTGATAGTTCCGGACAGGGGACAGGGGTACACAGTGTATTGTGATGCCTCGAGGGCGGATTGGGATGTATTCTTATGCAGTCCGGGAGGCTAGTAGCTTATGGTTCTCGTCAGTTAAAGAATCACGAGCAAATTACCCTACACCGTGTGGAGTTAGGCGTAGTCTTCGCCTTGAAGATTTGGCGCCACTACTTATACGGCGAGGAGTTCGAGGTGTACTCAGACCATAAAAGTCTGAAGTATATTTTCACGCAGTGGGACCTCAATATAGAACCATGTGATGGATGGAGTTCCTAGAGGATTATGACTTCACTTTGCATTACCATCCCGGTAAGGCAAATGTGGTGGCTGATGCACTCAGTCGGAAGTCATGAAGAGCGTTGGCTAGTATAGCTTCTCGGGAGTGGCTGATGCTCAAGACTATGGGACGGTTGGGTTCTGATCACGGCTGACGATTTCGGGTACCTTAGGGAGTTTAATTAACACTTTGTCTCACGATGGCCAGTGATTGAGTCTCGATGGCGGGACGAGATGAGTGTCCATCGGGGATAGGAAATGCAGGTCGGTCTGGTGACGAGGGGCTGGACCCGTTCACGTAGATGGTAGTCTTCGATATAGGGACGGGTAGTGGTTCCCGGTTGTGGAATTTGAGAGGGAGATTCGGGGAGTTTCACTTTGCTCGATTTTCCGATGCATCAGGTAGCCGCGAAGATGTACCGGGGATCTTCGTCGCCCGATGTGTGGAATTAGGATGAAGAGACACGTAGGGGACTTTGTTCGACCCGATTGGCTCATGTGTCGGCCGGGTTAAATTTGAGCACGAGAGCCGGCGAGCTCGCCCGGCCATTGGAGGTGGGCGGAGTGGAAGTGGGAGCACGTCACGATGGACTTTGTGACCCACTTGCCACGGATCTTGCGAAGCATGGCCCGGTATGGGTGATGGTGGGACTCACGAAGTCGGCACATTTCTAAGCCGGTACGGATGATATGCGCCTTGGAGAGATTCTTAGGTTATACATTCGGGGAATGGTCAGAATTTACATGGGTACCAGTATCCATAGTGTCGGATAGGGACTCGAGGTTTACGGCACACTTTGGAAGAGTTTCCAAGGCTGGGCTACACGGTGACGATAGGTACAACATTCCACTCTCAGACAGATGGTTAGTCTAAGAGGACTATACAGGTATTAGAGGACATGCTACGAGCATGCGTCCTGGATCATAAAGGCAGCTGGGAGGAGCATTTTCCCTTAGTAGATTTCTCCTACAACAATAGTTATCAGGTGAGTATACAGATGGCACCATGAGGCGGCCATATGGGAGGCCATGCAAATCCATTTATGTTGAATTTGAGGTGAGAAAGAGCTCCATCTTTAGTCTGATCGATTAGAGACACCTCAGGAAGGTGAGCCCGATCGACCGGCGATCTTCTCACGACCCAGAGCCGGCAGAAAGAGCTATGCGGATGTGCGACGTCGACCCTTAGAGTTCGAGGTTGGGGATCACGTCTTCTTGAAGGTGATGCCTAAGAGGGAGTGGTGGGTTCGGCGCGTATCGTAGGAGTTTATTGGACCTTTTGAGATGCTCGAGAGGATAAGGCATCGTAGCGTGCTGGTTGGGCGTTGCCTTGACGCGTGTCGGTGTCCACGAGGTGTTTCACGTCTCCATGCTCCGGAAATATACTCCAGATCCAGCTCATGTGGTATATTGGGGATAGATTGAGGTTGACACGGATGGGACCTTCGAGGAGGGACCAGTGTGCATTGTTGATAGCCGTGATCAGGTTTGCGGCCTTAAGGCCGGGTGAGGCTAGTGAGAGTGCTATGGCGGCACTATGGAGTGGAGGAGTCAACGTGGGAGCGCGAGGACACGATGCGGGCTACCTATCCCTTCTTGTTTAGGGATGAAGGTACGTAGTTTAGTCGTTTAAGATTTAAATGACTGTTTACATGCATGGTAGAGTGCACGTTGCATATGCATGTGATTGATTGTAATTGTCCTAAATTTTGGGATGAAATTCCTTTTAAGGAAGGGAGAATGTAAGACCTGAGAAATTCCAATTTCTGGAAAAATGACAAAATCGTAATTTCGATTACAAAATTGTTAATTTCGGTTAAAAATCCGTAATTTATTCTCTAGATCTCGGATGATGAAACGAATTTCACCATTGGAATCATCTCACGAAATCTATTCTTACGTAAAATTTCATCGAATTAGGAATAATTCGAATTTACACATTCGAGGCATCGCGTTTCGGGTCTGCGTAAGCGATTTACCGATGCGTCGAAAGTCACATATAACAAATACTCATGTGCCATAAATTGGCATGAGTAGAGAAATGATAGTGAAAATGGACGGCCGAGATAGAAGCTAGAATGTCAAAACTGGGAATAGAGGGACATAAACGTCATTTTAGAAAAGTTTTAAATCCTTAGATGACAAAATTATAAATGGTGCTTCTTCTCGAACATTGAAAGAACGAATTTTGGGGCGTGCTTGAGAAAAGCGTGAGGCGGCAAGCGGTTTGAGAGTTTTTTAGAGAGAGAGAGACTTCTCTCCTAGTTTCCGACAAATCAGACCATCAGTGATCTTCGGGACAAGAGCTACTGCGTGGGGCAGGCTCTGGCATGGACACGGATTTGAGGAGTTTTGACCAAACTCAGTGAGGTGAGGTTTCTCCACACTTGCGTTTTATTCAGTTTAAGTACTTTACAAATGTTTGAGTCAAAAGAAGTAGTTAGGGACCGCTGATTGATCCCGAAACATGGGACCAAGTATTAAATTTTTTGGAATCCATTGAAGCGGAGTCCATCAACTGCCACGGCTGATGGGTTTCTAAGTGTGACTCATTGAAATAAATCGTAGCTGATTGAAATTGGGACGGGAATGGCGTGAAATGCGGGTTCACGGGGTGAAGCCCGATGAATTGTAATTTTTCGAGAATAGTAGCAGGGTTCACTATTCGGCTTGATGTTCTAAAAATATATTTTTGTGAAAATATGTGTTTGGTCGAGTGATTTAAATTAAATTGCTCGTGTTTGATCGTGCTTGAGTAGGCTAATTTTGATGTATGAGTTAATTAATTTACATGACATGATTGTGTGAATTAAATTTTTTGTAAATATATGCATGTTTATGTATTTACCTGTGAATTAGACTGTATTTGAATTGGCATACATGCATTCCATATGCACTGGAACACCCTAGGACAATAGGAGTGAGTGCATGAGATGGAATCTAGAAAGCGGTTCGGAGGGTTGTCTAAAAATGGCTAATTATCGGAGGGTAGTCCAAATTAAAAATATCAATCGTCAGACAGCCAATTGATATTCATCGGAGGTAGTCCGGCAAAACAAATTAAAAATATCAATCGTCCGGGCAGCCCTGATTGATATTCATCGGAGGAATTAGTGCAAACAAATAATATATCAATCGTCGGAGCGGCCCAATTGATATATATACATCGGAGGGTTGTCCACAAATAAACAAATAAATATAATAATTCTCATACGAGGCTTAGGCGAATGTGAGAGAGTCGGTGAGGACTCGGGATCTGAGTTAGTCATGTAGACATTCAAGTAGGATCATGCATTTGCTTGAATGTATGTTTATTTTGGAACATTGCCTTTGCACTTAGGTGAAGTAGCCTTAGGGCGATTCCTGCGAGCATTAGCTCACCTGCTGAGGATATTATTTCACAGGTACAGGGAGCGTGCGAGGGGACGACTCGTCCTAGGGATTGAGGATTGGAAGCGGGTTGTGGCTGGTTGATATACATGTATTGAAATGTCTAATTTTAATATATGTGTTGTATAAATTGAAAATGTGTAACTCTTGTAACTATTTAGGTATATATTTGGATTCATAGTTAGTATTTATTATGAGTATCGTTTGTGGACCAAGTGGTCGTGCCATGTGATTGGATATATTATGGATATATTGGATCTATTGCCTTGTTTGGAGACCGGTATATCACGAGGTTTTGTATTTGGGTAGAGCTCCCCATACAAGGAGACTGGGTGCGTGAGAAATGTCGGGTCACTCGACATTCACGAGTGTTTCCGCGGGTTGACGGGTAGTCAACGGACCCCCGGGTTTAAGGCGTCACAACAGTTGTTCTTAAACCATGCAGTTTATCTAAATTTTTTCTAAATTCTTCACGCTGAATGTAAATTCTATTACTAAGTTCTTTTACACGATCATAATCTAAATTATAAACACTAGGCGGATAAGGAATAAAAGACATAAAATAAACACACAATTTCTAACATACAAATTTTCACAATTTTATGCAAAATTATAAACACAGTCTTAACGAAATCACACAAATTTTCACAATATCAAACATACAAAGTAAATATAATTTTAAATTCATATTGTGAAACAACCTTTTTTAAAAATTGTATGTTTATGATATTGCTTAAAATTTGTGTGGCTTGTGATAATTTGTATGTTAGTTGTTGTGTGTTTATTTGTAATCTTTATTCATATCCTCACAATTTATAATTAGATTATGTCGATAATAAGAACTTAATAAATTTACATTAATGATGAAATTAGAAAAATTTAGATATACATGCTAGAACAAACATTCATACTAAAGATATTCAAGGCCTAGTGTCTCTTAAATATTTGTGTGAATACGAAGCCACTATTAAAGGAGCCTACGAAGAGTTATTTAACCTAGAATCTTTAGTTAGAGTAGAAATAGTAAAATATTATATAGATAATCTTTATGTTATTAGTTAGTTCTTATGCTAGTAGTTCAATTTCTTTAGAAAGTAAATTAGTATAGAAATTAGTGTAGAAATCGGTATAGAAATTAGAATAGGTAGAAAAACCTTGTGAAATTAGCTGAATCTAAGTTTAAAGAAATTAAATATTTTAAGAACCTTGTAGAAATTAGGTTAAGGAATAGCAAAGAGTAGTGATAGAAGAACATAAAAGCTAGAAAGAAAAACATGTGAGTGTGATTGTGATATACAAAATTTAGAAAAAAGTTAGAAATTCAACAGAAGAATAGATTTGTGTAACACAACCTTAGGAATTAGGAAAGAAAATTTAGACTTTAAGCATTTTAATTTAATTAGAAACAACTTAGATTATATAAAAGAACATTTAGTTAAAAGAAGATAAATTTTGTAGAAAGAAATAGAAAAAATAAAATTGAACAACAAATTTGAAGAACTATTAAGAAAAACTTAGTCGAAATTAGATCAAATCTTTGACAATTAGTTAAAGGAAACCCAGTAAATTAGAAGAAAATAAAATAGAAAATATTTTCCAACAATTTGAAAAACTTAGTTTAGGAGAAAAACCAAAAACTAGTGTAGAATTTAAAATCAATCCATTTGAACCCAGAAATTTAGAAGTAAAACCATGGAAATTGTAGAAGTAATAAAACCAAAAGAAAATGAATCAAAAAACAAACCTAAAAATAAGACTCCTTTAGATTTAGAAAAATTAGTACAACCTTTAGAAAGTAAAATAAATCCTTATAATATATGGAAAGATTTGACAACAATAATAGGAAAAACCTACATAGAAGTTAAGACAAATAATTTAGGTGATAAAGAAACTCAAACAGAAGAAGAACCAATAAATTCTTTGGGAACAACAATGGTAAATACAGAAAATAAGGTAAAAACAATAACATTTCCAACAACTATTAAATTAAAGAAAAACGTAATAAAAGTAGAAGCAATGTTAGATGCTGGAGCTAGTAAAAACCTTTTATTTGAAACCTTAGTACCAAAAAAGATCAACAAACCTTAACTCAACCTGTAAAATTAGTGCAGTATAATCAAGAAAAAATAATAATAACAAAATATATAGCTAATGTTCCAATGATAATTAACCTTATAACCATGACATTTACCACAAACCTATTTAGTACCTAGTATAAGTTTGTATCCTTTTATTTTAGGTTTAAATTTTGTACATTCTTTACAAGGAAGTGTCTTAATACAAAAGAACCAAGTTAGCTTTCACCCAAAACTACAACAATTGCTTATCTGAGCACGAGGAAAATAGAATCGATAACATAGTTTCTCATTATACAAATAAAATAGGAAATAAAAGATAGTATAGTTGTAGTGTCGAAAGATTTAAAAACCTCATTAAAATTAAAAAACCTTTTAGTTCAAGCAGAAAAAATAGGAATTATAGGAAGACCCTCGAAAAGCATTGGAATAGGAACAAAACAATTTATAAAATACCAATAAAAATCGATTTATTATAAAAACCGAGATATTGCATGTAACCTTGTAGATACAAAAGAATTTAAAATACAAATAGAAGAATTATTGCAAAATAACCTTATTAAACCAAGTTTTAGTCCTCATAGATCAGAAGCATTTTTAGTTAGAAACCATAGTGAAGAAAAATGAGGAAAAGCTAGGATGGTAATTAATTACAAAAGATTAAATGATAATACATATGATGATGCATATAAAATACCTTATAAAGATTCTTTAATTAATTCTATTCAAGGATGTAGATATTTTTCTCAATTAGATTGTAAGAGTGGATTTTGGCAAATAAGATTAGATGAAGATAGCAAACCATGGACTGCGTTTTCTTGTCCTTGTGGCTTATATGAATGGAATGTAATGCCATTTGGATTAAAGAACGCTCCTCAAATATTTCAACGAATGATGGATAGAATATTTAGTAAATACTCTTTTATTCTTGTATATATTGATGATATTCTTGTTTTTTCCAAAACTTTTCATGAACATATAAAACATTTAGAACTTGTTTTTGAAGAACTTATAAATTATGGATTGATAGTTAGTAGAAAGAAAATAAAGTTATTTAAAAATCAAAGTGAATTTTAGGATTAAATTAGAAAATGGTCAAGTAAAACTTCAAGAACATATAGTACAAAAAATCAATAATTTTCCAGACAAACTAGAAGATTTGAAAACCCTTCAAAGTTTTTTAGGATTGTTAAATTATGCTAAACCTTACATTAAAAACCTAAATCCCGATTATTTGGACCTCTTTATAAGTAAAACCAAAATTATAGGGCCAAAAATATTTTAACCGGGAAGATATTAAATTAGTCCAAAAGATAAAGAACTTTATTAGAATCTCCCAACTTTACATCTCCATTAGAAAGTGAATATAAAATAATCGAAGCAGTCTGAAGTCGAAGCAAGGATAGGGAGAATTCTTTTAGCATTAGCCAAATAATTTAGAAGAAAAGCTTTGTAGATATTGTAGTGGAACTTTTAGTGAATATCAAAAGAACCTTAGTTCAACAAATTTAGAAATAGAAGCTATAATTTTAGTTCTAGAAAAATTCCAATTATTTTAAGCAAAGAGCAATTTACTTTAAGAACTGATTGTGAAAACATTAAAAAATTCTTTGAAAATAAAATTCTTCAAAATTATCTACAAAAAGATGGATAAAATTTCATAACGCTTTAATTGGTTTTAAACCCAAATTTGAACATATAAAAGGAAAGGATAATATATTAGCAGATTGGTTAAGAGTAGGCAGTTATAAATGATTGATTTATTTATGACTAACTTTTTGTGTACAGGAAAATGGCTCAAAGGAGAAATTCAAAAGCAAAACTTTTCATTTGGAACCGTTACTTTAAATGAAGTTTTAAACCCCAGACCCGATTTCGGTCTTTGTATTCCCAAAACCTTTTTGAAGAACATAAAGTTATTGTTGATAACCTTTGGTCTTTAAAACCTCAAAACTTTCAAAACCAAAATTTAGAATATGCTTATGGAAAAACCATTTCAGCTTTAGCCCAACATCTTCAAAAATTACAGAACCAGTTTGTTGTTTTAGAAACTGAAAAATTCCAAATGCTTAAGAACCAAGAAAAACAAGAAAACCATATTAAGGATTTAGAATCAAAGTCGAGGATTTTAGACAATGTTAGTAAAACCTGATTTAATTAATATGATTAGAAAATCGGCACACTTCTGTGATTTGACAAACTTGTAATTAAAAACAAGTTCGGACCTGATATTTATAATATTATAGAGTCTTACTATTTAGATAAATATTATGAAAAAGTGTTTAAGACCCAATGTATATTATATGAACAATTTAGAACCCAACGTGGAATTAAAACGAGGATATATGGCTTACCATGATCTGATTTATTTTAATTGTTTATTTAGCTTATGTAAATATGTCTCTTTTAGATCAAAAATATTTTGAACTCATCCACGAACTCCTGGGTCCTATGATCAAGTGGAGCCTTTGAAAAACAGATAGTCCAACCATTTACCACACCTATTAATTTTCCCAAACTGAAAAGATTGTTCAATATCTTTTAGAACTGAAACTCATGTAGATATATCTTTGAAACCATACCACCTTGTTTAGAATCATGGAAGCACAAGGTTCGCTTTATCATCATGTATATATCAAAATATAATAAAGAACCTTTAATACCAACAAAACCTGAACGGGAATGACCCGTTCAAAAAGAATTTCCCTCAGATATTACACACAGATTTAGAGATTTTCTAAAATTTTGAATTTTAGAAACTTAAATAAAAAATTTTTATCTTATTGGCAACCTAACTATTGCCAATTAAGAATCGTAGTAAACCTTTAGAAAAAAATTTCAACTCCAAAATTTTATAACCTCGTAAGAACAAGATTTTATTAACCGGGCCTGGGGCGACCACCGTAATTAGCCTGCCACATCGCCATGACGCAAACTCGGGAAGCCTAGATGCGTAGAGTTATGCAAACGTGGAAAATGCAATGGAAGGATAATGAAGACATCAAATCCTCGCAAAACAAGAGTCAACTCGCACCGCAAAACCAGCCTCGTAGCGCTTCAGAACCAGTTTTTATTCGAGCTCACTAGAAGACAAACCGTACACCCCAAACTCAGGTGTCCGCTGATCACCCAACCCGCCATGAATCACATGTCACACTGGCCATGATACTCCATAAGAATGCGGTAAAACGCTCCACAGCACTCCGCGACATCCGCACAACCCAAATATAATTTTTATACAAAAAGGATTCATTCACAATTGTTTTTATTACAATTTATACAAAAATGGGTCTCTGGGTCTTAATTTTTACAAAATACAAGATAAGGCCATCTTGGTCTGCTTCTTCGCTCTAAGGTCCCTTGATTTGTACGATCCCAAGACTTCTGATCAAAGATATTTAACAGATCAGAGCTAAACCCAAGATGAATTTCCTCATCGTTATTCTCACCTATGTAATGCAATAGGCACACTAAACATACAAACACATGCTAATATACTACTCTCAGTATATAGTTAACAAATTTTAAATTCCATACATCATGTTATTCAATGAGAATAATATCATAAACTTATCACAAGTGGCTACAGCAGTAATAACCAAGGCTTCGTCTGGGAATGTTCTACAATTTCTCATTAAATCAATATGTTATTCACCCATGGAAACAAATACACATCACAGGACTCACACAAACAAATCTATGGATCATTCAAACCATACTGTGATTATTCAATGTCCAAATCTTTTGGAACCGAAATCACTACCATCCAAGCCTCAACAAATCCTCATCCATTACATGACCCTTAAGCAAAAGTAAAACAAGTAGAGAAAACCCCACCTTCGATTTGTTTCAAACTCCCAAGATTTCGTACAAGATCCGTGAAATTCACTTCGGAAAAAGGCAAAATCGTAATTTTGATTTCTAAATATTTGCTTAAAACCAAATTTATTCTTTCAGATATTCCATGGATGAAACAGATTGCACGCTTAGGAATTGTTCAATTAAATCTAGCCAGCACGCAAATTCCTCGTCAATTCGAGACAAATGGAATTTATGTTTTCGAGGCATCGTCGGTAAGAAAGAAACTGATTTTCGATAATGGAAGAAAGTCACATACAAGACGTACCATGTACCATAAGTGGTAAGGAGTGGTGAAAGAAATTATGAAAATGGACGACTGAGATAGTACCGAATATCAAAACTGGTAAATGAAGGGACATAATAGGCATTTTGGATTTTGATTTTAAGTCACAAAGTGACAAAATAGTGTATAGTGCATCTTCTCCTTCATTAAGCCAAAAAGAAACGTGGGGAAGGAGAAAAAGGAGAAAGGGGGGTAGATGCAAGGTCAAATGATGGAGAAATTTTGTGAGAGAACATTTGACTTCTCTCTTGCACACTGGGCGATCCACCCGCTGCGCCTTTCTGACAAGAAGGAAAACTGTTTGACATGAGCGGTCTACGTGTGGGTACCAGATTTTTTAGTTTGTGACAAACTCCCGGTGAGGTAGCTTTTCCCGCTCGTTTTACAATTTTATTTAAGCAGTTTTTCAATGTTTCATTGGCTGAGGCCTTGAACGACTGATTGATCATTCCAAATCTTGAACCGAAATGTTTGGATTTGAGATTCACGAATAAATCTAGATTACCTACTGACCGTTTGGGAAGAATGGGACAATGTGGTTCACAACTTCATGTATTGGTTTGATTGGTAATGAAATGGCCGAGAAATACAGGTTCACAAAGTGAACCGATGATTTATGTTCGATAGAACAAGAACGAGGTTTTATCAGTTCTAAATTATAATTTCACAAAATATAATTTGTGAAAATATGGGTGTGGTCAAGTAATTTAAATCGAATTGCTTTGTGTTTGATCATTGTTCCAAGTGGAGCTACCTTGATGGTTGAAATGTGATACCTCACATAACATGATTGTGGATTTAATTTTATGTGAATATATTCATGTTTATATTTTTCATGTAATGATGTATTGGAATTGGCATACATATTCCATATGCACTAGAAACATCCTAGGACCATAGGTTAGTACGAGACTCAGTCTAGAGAAAACATCTAAGAGGGTTGTCTAAAAAAACACTAATATCTGAGGGTAGTCCAAACGAAAAATATCAACGCCTGAGCTATTCAAATCGATATTCACTGGCGGTAGTCCATTAAACAAATAATATATCAATCATCGAGCGCCCAATTGATATATATACACGAGGGTCATTCACTCAACAAAACAATAATTCTCATACAAGGCTAGATGAGTAGAGAGCCTGAGGACTGATCCGAGGTCATGTAGACATTCGGGCAGGATCAAGCGTACTGCTTGAATGTGTGTTTATTTTCGAGACATAATCGCACTTTAGCGGAGAGTAGCCCACTTAGGCGATTCCATCGAGCGATAGCTCACCCCGCTAAATTTACATTTCAGGTACAGTGGGAGCTATGACTAGGAGACGACTCTAATATAGAGGCCGCTTTAGAAGAAAGCCGAAGGGGCTTTGATTTTGTGATGCACTGTATATGTATTGTAATCTTAGATTTTAATATACGTTGTATAAGAGTAAATTTGAACCTAGGAACTATTGGATATAGTTGGATTCATAGTTGGTATGTAGTTATGAGCACTCTCGCAGGCCCAAGTGGCCGCTTTACCATGTTGTGTACTTATATTGACCGTCGACTGTGTTTCATGTGGTGTGATGTATCTGGGGTAGAGCTCCCGCACAAAGGAGACTCATTGTTCATGGCTGCCGCAACCTGGACAACCGCTTGTATTCCGCGAGTTGACGTGTGGTCACGGACCCCGGCCTGGGGGCGTCACACGTTTTAGTGTTTCAGTGTTTTAAAGACCAAAGGTTATCAACAATAACTTTATGTTCTTCAAAAAGGTTTCGAGGAATATTAAAAGACCAAATCTAAGGTCAGTTTAAAACTTCATTTAAAGTAACGGTTCCAAATTGAAAGTTTTGCTTTTAAATTTCCTTATTTCATTTCCGTACACAAAAAGTTAAATATAAATCAATCAATCATTTATATATAAATTGTCTACTTAACCAATCTTACAAAATTTTCCTAAGTTATTATTTAAAAAACTAAAAGAATTCTTCTATTTCATCTCTAAGCTATATATACAGGAATTATGTCACTCTCAAAATCTAATTCACTAATTAATTCTTCATTGTCACTATTTATTTACAATTTTTATTAAATTGATTTTTAATTTGGGTTTCTTTTTCTATTTTGTTCATTTGGCAATTTTAAGTTCAGACATTCGTGTTTTATATGACCTATTCTCGCCCACACATAAATAGCATTTACATTGGTTTTTACTATAATTGGTTCTTCTTCTTTATCCAATACTTACCAGTTTTCTATATCTTGTATTAAAAAGGTTGGTTTTGATTAATAAGTTCTTGATTTTCTTCTCAAAAGGCTGCTTATATCTTTCGGTTTTCTATATTCCCATATCTATCTCTACATCCAAATCTAAATCTTCTCCTCAATTTAATCTTCTAAGCAAAGTTGTCTATTTTTTTAAATCTTGTTCTTTTATTTGACTTTCTCCTCTATATTCAAACATTCTTTTCTAACCAATTTTTTACAAATTTCACTCTACCGCCTATAAGGAGAGTTTTTGTATTCGTAGGTAGAAAATTCATTCAATAATCTAACACCACTGTCCTTGTATTTTTAATATGTATTTATTTAAATATTCGTGCATCCTATCTATCTGAAAAGAATTGTATATTTCCTAAATTTTTGTTCATATTCTTTTATATAATTAAATATATAATTTTTGTGACGCCCAAAACCTCGGGGGTGTCCGCTTGACTACCCTCGTCAACCTCGCTGAATACAAGTGGGAGGCTCCAAGTTATCCGACTACTTTAGGAAAATCTGCGTAGTCTCATTTGTACGGTAGTTTTACCCAAATACAAAACCTGTATATCCTGTCCCAAACAGTGCAATAAAAATACACAATCCACCACATGAGTAATACGGTCACTTCGGGGCTCATAAATACCAACATATATACCAACCATGAATCCAACTATATACCCAATAGTTACAAGAGTTCAATGAGCCATTTATACAACATATATTAAATGAAAAGCATTCTAATATATGTATACAATGTGCACACCAAGCCACATCCCGGCCGGCTAATAAATCTCTAGGACGAACCGTCTCCTCGCACACTCCCGTAATTCCAAAAAGGGGGTCCCACGATCGCGAGCTAAAAACTCAAGAGGAGAATCGCCTCTAAGTGGCTACTCACCACCTAAGTGCAAAGTAATGTTCCAGCAAACACACATTCAAGCAAATGCAAACAGATCCCACTTGAATGTCTACATGACCAACTCAGATCCCGAGTCCTTTCACGACTCTCTCACACTCGCCAAGCCTTGTATGAGAATTTATTGTTTTATTAATGATAACCTCCATGTATATATATCAATCAATAGTCTAATTATTGATATATTAATTATTTGTGGACTACCGATGAACAATTAGTCACCCGACGATTGATATTTTTAATTTGGACTACCCTCCGATAATTATTGTTCTTAGACAACCCTCCGAACCTTTTCCTCTGGGGACTTCATCTCATGCACTCACCCTATAACTTGTGGGTGATCCAAGAGATATGAATGCATGTATGCCAGTTCCAATACAGTCTAATCACATGCAAATATATAAACATAAATATATTTCGCAAAAATTACAAATCACACAATCATGTCATGTAATATTTTGATTTCAAACATCAAAATTAGCCTACTACACGATCATATACGAGCATTTAATTTAAATCATCGACCAAACACATATTTTCACAAAAATATATATTTTAGAACATCAAGCCAGAATAGTGAAACCCTCGGTTACCATTCCTAAAATCATTGAACCAACTGGGCTCAATTCTCGGCGGAACCTCGCAATCCACCTACCATTTCCCGCTCCAAACGCATACCGAAAGCAAACTGGCCTAATACAATAAATCAACACAACCTACACCCAAACAGCCCATACCCACGGGCTATACAGAAACGGTCCCTAAAAGTTTCTAAAAAAAATTTCCAATAATTCGGTCCCATGTTTTGGGACCGATCAAACGGCCACTCACGGCCTCATTCAACCGAAACATTAGTAAAGTGGCTAAAAATGGGAATAAAACCCAAGTAGGAGAAAATCCTACCTCAAGAAGCCTACAAACTCCCGGATCCCGGAGTCCACGCTCGTAGCCCCGCCCCGCGTGAGAACGTTTTTTCCTTCTCGCTCAAGACCACCAACCCATTGATTTGTCGCAAATCTGTGGCAGGTTACCCTCTCTCAAAAGCTCTCAACAATGGAGGCTACTGCATCTCAAATCAATTTCACGCTGGCTTTTGAATTAAGAGGTGAGACATACCACAGACACTTGTCATTCATGACTAAAACCACTCAAAATGACTCATTATGTCCCTTTCTATCAGATTTTGATGACCTGCTGACTACCCCGCCATCCCATTTTCTCACTCATTTCTCTACTCATACCACTTACTACGACATGAGTACATGTTATATGTGACTTTCGGGTCAGAACGAAATCGCTTTATCAAGACTTAAACGCGATGCCTCGAAAAACGTAAGGCCGACCCAACCTGCCTTGAAAATTACCTAAATTTTACGTGCTAACTAGATTTTCGCGAGATGATTCCAAATAAGTAATCCGCTTTCATCATCTGAGACTATAGAATTAATTCGATTTTTAACAGAAATTACAATATCGTAATTGAAATTACGATTTTGCCCTTATTATAGAAATCGAATTCCTGCCCACATTCTCCCTTCCTAAAGGAATTTCGTCCAAATTCAAGCATCTTTATCAAATGACATGTATATGCAAATACGCACTCTACCTACGTGACGTAAACTAACTATTTAAATCTTAAACGACTAAACCACGACTCAATCCCTAAACAAGATATAGTAGCCCACATCAATCCCCGCTTCTCTCCCACGCTACCTCCACTCCACGCGTTGCCATAGCACTCTCACATTTAGTCACTGTCTTAAGGTCGAGAAACCTGATCATGTATATCCTAAATGCACACTGTCCCTCCTCAAAGGTCCCACTGTCAACCTCAATCTCTCCCTATCCAATTACAGCGAGCTAGATCCTCGGTTATATCTCCCAGCATGGAGACGGAAACACCCTCGTGGACACCTCGGCTATGCCGGGGCGTAACGCTGAACCGGTACAAAGAAGGTGCCTACCCTCTCGAGTATCTCCCGAAAGGTCCATTAAACCTCACATGGCCCCGTGTCAGCGAACCCCACCATTCCTCTCTGGGTGTACCACCTCAAGAACGCGATCACCAACCTCGAACTCTAGGGGTCGACGTCGTACACAAGATAGCTCTACTCCGCCCGAGCCGTGAGAAGATCGCATAACGACTGCTCACCTTCTCGGGAAAAGTTCTGAATCAACCGACCGCGACATCTCTCTTCCAATTCTGGCCCATCCTAACTGGGTGACCTACATGGCCTCCCATACACGCCTCATATGGTGCCATTCGACACTACCGACAACTATCGCTGTGGGCTAATCTCCACTCAAGGGCAATTTAATCCTGCCTTATGATCCAAGACATGTCGTGAACATGCTCCTAACACCCGTATGTAATCCACACACGTAACCCTACACAACCCTCGCTGTGTGTAACCACAAATTTCTCCAAGGTCACAATCATTTGATAATCCAATGACCCTGCCAATTAGCACAACCATGCCATGCATGACATCCATTTACCTGAGCCCTTGCCACCAACAACACCCAATGCAATTTCCACAGATCCAAACCCCAGTCACCACTCTATCATCAACTTCAACAAGGTGACAACCATGTCCGTGTTTTCATCTCGACATAACTCTTCGCCGCTTTACAATTCGAGCTCTTACATTTCCCCCTTCGACATTCAACTATGAGTCTTCATTGGACGTAGTCCTAAAGACAAACTCACCCCACACTCACCAAGAGTGGTGAATGACCATACCGTGCACCCACACCCGACTCAACGCGATGTTACCGTGCACACGAACGCAATAATGCCATAGTGTGACACCCTATCTCGGGGTCCACCGTGAGCAGAATCTCAGAGATCTCTCACTCATAATCCCGACCTCTCAGGTCAACTCTCACCCTACATCCTAGGGAAGAACATCTATACCTGGCTTCTCTAAAGGCCTTAACCTCTAAGCCTAAATCCAATGCCGTGTCGAGTATGACAACCCGGCTAAGGTCTCAATTACTGACAACCTGATGGCCGTCATCTCATCCATGTCAAGCTTGACAATCAACAACCAATAGGTCTACCCCCTAAAGTCCATCAGGCTTCCACTGCGCACTCGACCGTCTCGACTACCCAAGACTTCACTTCTCCGGCCTATTCGTCGTTGGAAGTGCTTGTATAACACACCGAAACTGAAACTGGTTTTCTAACCCTCACTAGGGTGTGGAGGAATGAATTGCATATACGCTGAGCGATACTAATCGATCGCTGTCTCAAAACCCGATCAACTGCTTCGGGGCAATCCCATCTCACATGCCCAATCTCGCCCTAGTCTCAAACTCATGTGAAGCAAGTCTTCTCGCCTTCCCCTAACTAGGAGAGCCGATCCTCCCTCTCGCTACCAACACCAGATCCCGAGTGTTCCGTATCTCGATTTCCTCTCTATGGTCGTACGTCCCAACCATGGAGTCCATGTCCCGTAGGCGAAATCCTATGATCCTGTCCCGAATGGACAACTTCAGCCCATTCTCGTGTCTCTCGTAATACCACCTAATCCCAAGAACTACGGATCTCGAAGATTGAGCACTTGGCTCTCCCAACTCATCACGCACCCCAACCTTCTAAATGACCGACACTCCTAATGCTAACACCACGTGGTCCCAAAATCTCACCCCGCAAGACAAACCGCACTTACTTAACTCTACTGCACAACCGGATGGTCTCAATGGGCCAGGAACAACTCAAGCGATACTCATGCTCCCACCGACCGGGAGTATATCAAAATGTCATCCACAAAGACTACAACAACCGGATTCAGATAGGCTTGAACACCCTACGATGAGATCTATGAATACGCACAAGACTGCCAATCCACCGGCATCACCGTAAACTCAAAGTGCCCATAACGGCCCTAAACGCCGCTTTAGGGATATCCGCTCTAACCTTCACCGATGATAACCAAAGGCGGTCTATTCCTGAAGTAGACTCGCGCTCCTCCTTAACTCGATCGCTAACGATCGATCCATCGAGTACCGATTCTCGATCGTAACCCCCAGTTCAACTGTCTGTAGAATAATACAAAGTCAAAGGGTATTGTCTTTCTTTTTCGCAACAGAACCGGAGCGCCCATGGTGAAGTGCTCGGTCTAATGAACCCCTTGTCCAAGAGTTCCCGTACTGACTCGAGTTCCCGCAGAACTCAACCTGCCATCCTATGGAGTCATAGACGGGGTGAAATACCAGGTAACTCACCAAGTCTACATCCCTATGCAGAGGTAGTCCAGGTAGCTCATCTGGAAAAACATCCACATATTCGCAACTACTCGAGGTAGATCTAAGTCTGGTCTCACCTCGTCCTATAGGGTAAGGCTCTCTAGCCAACCCGTTAACTGTCCCTGACACCTGACTCAGATACCGTCCGGGGAAAAAACAAGATCATGCTCATTCCCCTGAAATACCACACTGCACCACCCGCGCGTAACCTCCCGCGTCACAATCGATAACGACCCCGTGCCGTCGCCCAATCCATCCTGGGGGATGACATCGACCTCGATACGTCCACGATCCTCGTGTCTACCGTGAGTAGAGTCCCCGAGATCCCAACAAGAACCTCGACACTACATATCATCCCTATTCTCGCCCTAATCCCTGGGGTAGAACTCACATACTACGGCTTCCCCATGCCCCCTAGAGGTCCTTGCCCATTTCCACCATATTTCCGGGCCTCATTCCCTAGCTAGAACGCAGCCTTAGTCTAATCCCCGGTCAGGTTCGAGGCACCTATAGCTCTAACACTTTCGACCGCATGAACCAATGATCGACCACTATCGGATCTCCTCCCGTGGAATGCTCTGAGGATGATGCTCTAAACCCGGGGGTTACTAGGATCTCCTCGACTACCCGCTATGCGAAGTTTGTGCAATAAGAAATTTCAGAATACCTACTACTTCTCCAAAGCTCCATTTTCGATCAATGTCTGGCTGGTCAATTGTCGGTGGTGCCTGACAAGTGCCCCGTGGACGTCCTCTATGTCCTCGTCCTTTACTAGTCATTTACACAATTAATCATGGCAACAAGAATCATTTAGTTTTCTCATTTCTACTAACTAGTAATGCAGAAGTCGATTACTACTAGACTTAACAACCATGAACCGACCTGCTCATTTCTATGGCGCTAAATTTCAACCACTCAATTTATTTATTTCCAATAAGGTTCTAAGTTCTTGTTCATTTCAAAGATTCAACCTCAAGGTCATAGTTCATAACCTTAAGATTACCCTTTTTCCTATAATGCAAGATTACACCATGCATATAATTTCCTACGCAATCATCACAAGAATCACGACACAAATGGTAGTTAGTCCAATACATTTCTAAGGCATAAACACGTACTTCGAGACACTAATCATATACACATAACCCAAAGCATACAAAGAACTCAATTTTGCATTTAAAATATTGTTTTCTAAATAAAATTTTTATTTTCAAAATTTTTATTTTTGAAAAATTTTATCAAATTTTATTTTATTTTATTTTATTTTAATTAAATTTAAAATATATATGTTTTTTCAAATTTATTTACAATGAACAAGGTTCATTCGTGACTCGTGAAAATACCGAGTCGAACCTAGCCCAAACAAAGCGAGTGCACAAACTCGTAGTCGCCTCTGCAGCACACTGCCTCGTGCCCAGAGCCTGTGTCGCGCGCCGTCGCGCCCCGCCGCTGTCAGATCGTGGCTCGTTAAGCCACCGATTACAATACAACCCAGCCTTCGTCTGCTCCAAAGTCGCAATACAATTCTTTGTGTATTGCGCGTCACACCCCCACTCAACCCAAACGCCACCCTTCCTTCTATCGCAATACAACTCTCAGCTTGCAATACAATTTCTCCCCATCACACAATTTCAAGGCGTGAGCTACCCTGGCACTTGCACAATCAAATTTTTGTTTTTTTGTTTTTTCATTATATATATATATATATATATATATATATATATAGAGTATATATATATATATATATATATATATATATATATATATATATTTCAATTATTTCAAAGAATTGGAAAAAATCACTAAAATCACTAAAATCATTTTTCCATTTTCTTTAACACTCAAATAGATTTACAAAATTTATTTTTCTTCATTTTTTTTCGCTTACACTATATAAAACCTTAGAAAATTATTTTCTTCTCATAACCAAATAAATTTATAAAATTTATTTTTCTTTGCTTCAAAATTTCTTCTCATTTTCAACAACCTAAATAATTTATGAAATTTTATTTTTATTTTTAAGTTTCTTCGCTTACAATGTAAACCATAAAATTAAATTTCTTCACCTCTAAACCAAATAAATTTATGAATTTATTTTGTTTATTTCTCGGGTTCAAGTTTCATACACCTAAACTCCTCAAAATGTTCTAACACCATAAAATTTTATTAAAAATTATATTTTGTCATCCAATAAACCAAATAAATTGATTTCAATTTATTTCATTTCCAGTTTTGTACACTGTAAAACTCCTAAACAAAATTTCCAATACACCTATGTGCTAATCACTTAAGCACACAAACATTCCACAACACACATAAACATGTCATGCACAACAACACAAACCATACACCAAGCATATACCAAACTCATGCAAAGGTCCTAGTTTTGTTCCGTGCCTCCCAGTAATCTCATACCTAAACTCAACATCGAACCACACACCTAGTGGTGATCTTCCACCTCGACTAGCTTAGCCTAAGCTCAAGCCCTCATTCTCTAGGTTTCCACACACCTATACTCCACATCAAACCACCAAGCCATGATGACACCCAAACCAGCCCCTAGGTATTCAGATAAGCCTGATACCAAGCCGTGACGCCCAAACCCGAGGTGTCGGGGCTGACTACCCGTCAACCCGCTGAATACAAGTGGAGATCGGCCACCCGACGCCACTTTAGACCCAGTCCCTTGTACCCGGAGCCTACCCAAATACAAACCCCGTAGACATCCCGGGTCCCAAACAGTGCAATAAAATCCAATAATCCAGTCACATGAGTAATACGGCCACTTGGGCCCATAACAATACTCAACATACATACCAACTATGAATCCAACTATATACCCAATAGTTACAAGAGTTCAATGAGCTACTCTTATACAACATATATTAAATGAAAATCATTCTAATACATGTATACAATGTGACACCAAAGCCACATCCCGGCTTCAATAAATCTCTAGGACGAACCGTCTCTCGCACGCCCCCGTACCAGAAAAGGGGTCCCACCACTGGTGAGCTAAAACTCGCAGGGAGAATCGCCCAAGGGCTACCCACCACCTGCGCAAAGGTAATGTTCCAAAGTAAACACATAATCTACAAATGCATGATCCTACTGAATGTCTACATGACCAACTCATCCCCGAAATCTCACCATCACACTCGCCAAGCCTCACGAGAATTCATTGTTTGCCAGTGACAACCTCCATGTATATATCACCTCGGTGGGTCATCCTAATTTTATTTATTATATTACTTGTTTGTGGACTATCCGGTTGAATATCAATTGGGCCGTCCGACGATTGGATATTTTTAATCGGATCACCTCCCATAATTATTGTTCTAGACAACCCTCCGAACCTTTTCCTCTAGATTCATCTCATTCACTCACTCCTATAATCCCAGTATGGATCCAAAGGCATATGGAATGCATGTATGTCGGCCCAATACGCCTAATCACATGCAAATATATAAACATGAATATACTCTACAAGAAAAATTAAAAATCACACAATCATGTCATGTAATTATCATTTCAACATCAAAATTAGCTCACTTAAAGTAATGATCATATACGAGCATTTAATTTAAACTCACCAAACACATATTTTCACAAAATATATATTTTAGAATATCGCTTCGGGAATATGGAAACCTCAAGTTACTATTCCGAAAAATTTAATCAACGGCTCACCCTCGTGAACTAATCAAGACGCCATCTCTCTACTAATGCATACCGAGCAACCATTCAATACACAAATCAACACACAACCTACACCCAAACAGCCCATACCAGTGGTTGTACGTAAACCCGCTCTAAAAGTTTCTAAAAAAATGCAATAATTCGGTCCATGTTTTGGGATCATCAAACGGCCCCTCACGCCTCATTCAACCGAAACATTAGTAAAGTACTAAAAATGGGAATAAAACCCAAGTAGGGAGAAAATCCTACCTCAAGGAGTTTGAAGAAACTCCCGATCCCGGAGTCCACGCGTAGCCTGCCCCGCGTAGAACGTTTTTCCTTCTCGCCCCGAAGACCGCCAACGGTTGGATTTGTCGCAAATCTAGAGAGAAGCACCCTCTCTCTCTAAAAAGCTCTCAACAATGGAGGCTACTGCATCTCAAATCAATTTCACGTTTTTTGGCTCGTGTTTTAAGGAGGGAGACGACACTATTGACAATTTTGTCATCTAGTGACTTAAAATCAATTTCCAAAATGACCATTATGTCCCTCTTTTACCAGATTTGATATTCGGCACTACCTCGGCCGTCCATTTTCATCATTTCTCTACCACCAATTTATGGCACATGAGCACATGCTATATGTGACTTCTTCGGCCACAACGAAAATTCGCTTACCAAGACTGCAAACAGCCAATGCTCAAAACGCAGGCCGACCCAACCTGTTCCTAAAATTACGAAATTTTACGCAAGCAACTAGATTTCTCGCGAGACGATTCCAGGCAATCCGCAACTGCTTCATTATCCAAGATCTAGAGAATTAATTCGATTTTTAACCGAATTACAATATCGTGAATCGAAATTACGATTTTGCCTCTATTATAATCAATTTCTTTCTGGCCTACAACTCTTAATCTGCTCAAACTTATAAAGATATAATACAAAGTTCATTTGTCCTCGGGGTTGTTCCTAAAAAAATATAATTTTATAAGATTTATAAACACAGATATACTAAAAATTATTTCTAACTTCCCTAAAATATCTACTGCTTTCTTTGTTCCATGTTTCTAAAAAATTGTAATACTGCCTCTCTAAGTGTACTTACAATATTCATATTTCTTGTTGGTTTTGGAAAGCTACAATTACACCATCAGAATTTAAAGATTGTTCCCAATTTTCTATGGTTTTTCTAAGATTACTAGTATTATCTATATCTAAAATTTGTCCATTTGTTCTATATTCATTTATTGGTTGTGAATAACTACTAGAAGTTTCTATTCTTGTTTTAAAGTTAAGGCCTTGTCTAACTATTTGCAAAATACATTTACAAATTCTTCAATTTTATTTTTATTTTCATTTGTTATTTTTTCTTCATGTTCTTTGAGATTTCACTATTTCATTTATTTTTTCTTTTCTAGAATATGTGGTTTTATTATAAATTGGTTTATTACTTCTATATATCTAGAAATTTGCTAATCTCTAAGTTTGTATTATGAAGTTTTGTACTATTTTGATCATCTAAATAATTATTACACATTATATCTATAAAGTTTTATTTATCTATCGTTCATCTAACAATTTTGGATTTTCAAATTCTTCTAACATTCTATCAATTAACTCTGAGTTTCTATATAAATTTTCTACGCTCTATATTTAGCACAATTTCCGGTTCTTTATGTCTAATACATTAACATGTACACGCATTCGCCACTACCGACTCGTTTCATATTTATGGTTCTATAATTTCCAAATGTTATACTCAAGCACTTCCACTTTTATTTCTTGATATATACTACAGAGGTTTGGATATTTTGTTTCTGGTTTATTTATCTGTGGTAATTCCTATTCTCTTCCTAATAAATAATTTATTTCTAATGGTTTAGCTTCAATCATATTTACAGTTTTGCTACCAAAAGTTTTTACTATATCATCAAATTCCATCATGCATTTTAAACTTAAAGCATTTGTTGTTTTTCCAATAACTTATGGCTACACTAAGGTTTTTTGCTACTGTGTTCCATGGTCATATCCTTTGTATTTATAGTTATTTTTGGTTCTTTTTCTATTTCTTTTTCTACAAAATTTATCTTCTCTTTAACTAAATGTTCTTTTATATAATCTAAGTTGCTTCAATTAAATTAAAATGTTTAAAGTCTTCCAAATTTTCTTCCTAATTCCTAAGGTTGTATTACACAAATCTATTATTCTTTTGTTGAATTTCTTTTAACTTTTTTCTAAATTCTTGTATATCATACCACACTCAAATTTTTGTTTTTTATGTCTGCTTAAAACTACTTTTGTTATTCTTAAACGAATTTCTACAGTTTTAAACTCAGTTTTAATTTCTTCTTTTTAAACTCGTGATTCATTAATTTCTACAAGGTTTCTACCTATTCTAAATTTTTATACTAATTTCTACACTAATTCAAAAATTTACTCTAATTTCTAAGAACTTGAACTTACATAAGAATTTGAACTACTAACATAAAGATTATCTATATAATATTTTACTATTTCTTGCTCTAACTAAAGATTCTGAAGTTAAATAACTCTTCGTAAGTTTCTTTAATAGTGTTTTCGTATTCACACAAATATTTAAGACACAAGGTTTTGAATATCTTTAGTAAGGTTTTTAACAGTTGTTCTTAAAGCATGCAGTTTATCTAAATTTTTTCTAAATTCTTCACGTTGAATGTAAATTCTATTACTAAGTTCTTTTACACGATCATAATCTAAATTATAAACACTAGGAGGATAAGGAATAAAAGATATAAAATAAACACACAATAACTAACATACAAATTATCACAGTTTCACACAAAATTTTTACAATATCATAAACATACAATTTTTTAAAAAGGTTGTTTCACAATATGACTTTAAACGGGGTAAGATAAAGTTTATACTGATGCCTTAATTTCAAAGTTTTTAACAATAATACCAACATACAAGTGCTCGATACCATTATTCTCCCTTATACCAAAAACTTTTGAAATTAAATTTGTGACGCCCCATTTCCCGGGGGTCCGTTGACTGGACCCAACTCATGGATTACAGTGGATGTTCCGTTACCCGACGCCATTTCTTTAGAAAATCGCAAAGTCTCCTTTGTACTGAGAGCTCAACCCAAATACAAGATCAGATATAAATTGCCCCAAACAAATTAATATAATCCCAACATGAGTAAACTACCCTGGGGCCCATAATACAATACTATCACAATATATCCAAACTATATCCAATAGTTTCAAGAGTTAATAAACTACTTTATACAACATATATTAAAATGAAAAGCATTCTAATACATGGCTACTAATGTGACACAAAAGCCACATCCCACCTTCTAAAACAGCCAAGGAACAACCGTCTCTCAGACGCCCCCGTATTCGTCAGAAAAGTGGGGTCCCACGACGGGGCGAGCTAAAGCTCAGCAGGAGAACGCCCTAGCGGGCTACTCACCACCTAAGTGAAGCAATGTTCCAAAGTAAACACACATTCAAGAAAACGATGATCCTACTCAATGTCTACGACCAACTCGCATCCCGAAATCCTCATCGAATTCCTCTCACACTCGCCAAGCCTTGTATGAGACTATTGTTTTATTAGTGGACAACCCTCCGATGTATATATCAATCGGGCCAGTCCGACGATTGATATATTATTTGTTTGTGGATCACCCTTCATGAATATCAATTCGGGCCGCCTCCGACGATTGATATTTTAAATTTGACTACACCGATACTCACGTTTTTAGACAACCCTCCGAACCGCTGACTTCATCTCATGACTCACTCCTATAACTTAGGTGTTCCAAGCAGATATGGAATGCATGTATGCGCTCCACACACTAATCACATGTAAATATATAAACATAAATATACTCGCATAATTCAAATCACACAATCATGTTATGTAATTTTACAACTATACATCAAAAATTAGCTCACTGGGGCTATCGATCAAACACTGCGCAAATTCTAATTTAAATCACTCTGCCAAACACATATTCACACAAAAATATATTTCAGATCACTATTCCTATGAATGAAAAACTCAGGTTTCACTCGCTCAAACACACATCCATTCATCGGTTCACTTAGTGAACCCGGTTTCATGTACCATTCGGCCCTCATCCTCTTCTTTTCAAATCACTACATGATTAACACATGAATGCACACTCAAATCAACCTAAAGCCGGAGCACACGGCCGCTCCATTTTTGGTTCCAAGAGATCACTCCGGTCCCAAGGTTTGGGACCGATCAAACGGCCCCTCACGGCCTCATTCGACTCAAACATTTGCAAAGTATTTAAAAGAGGGAATAAAACTCAAGTAGGGAGAAACCCCTACCTCAAGGAGTTTGAAGAAACTTCCTAAATCCGCACCCACGCGGCCCTCTCTCGCAGCAGCCTCTTGTACCGAAAGCGACGGTTGATCGCGCATAAATCTAGAGAAAGTGTTCTCTCTCTAAAACTCTCTCAAACGAAAGCTACCGGATCTCCATTTCTTTCCTCACGTTTTTTCCTCTTGGCTTAATGAAGCGAGTAAGAAGCACTATTGACAATTTTGTCATTTAAAGCGACTTAAAAATCAAATTCCAAAATGACCTTTATGTCTTTACCAAAATGACCTTTTCTCTACTCATACCACTTACGGTGATACGAAGATTACATGCGACTTTCGTCGCATCGGTAATCGCTTCACTTAAGACTCGAAACGCGATGCCTCAAAACGCGCTAACCCGACCGTCCCAATATTACAATTTTACGTGCTGCCTAGATTAATTTAGACGATTCCAACTGCAATCCGCTTCGCCATCCGAGATCTAAAGAATAAATTCATGGATTTTTATCTAGATAACAATTTGTAAGCAAAATTACGATTTTTACCCTTTTTCCATAAATCGAATTTCGTCTTACATTCTCCCTCCTAAAGGAATTTCGTCCGAAATTCAGGACAATCACAATCACGCATTACGCATACAATGCTACCTTCACCATGTGCATGTAAACAAATATTTAAATTTTAAACGACTTAATTACGTGCATCTTCATCCCTAGTCAAGAGGCGGATAGGTGGCCCGTGACAGTCCTCGCGCTCCACGTTGACTCTCCACTACGCTGTCGCCATAACACTCACTACCCCTCACCTGCCTTGCGCCGCAAACCCGATCACGGCCATCAACAATGCACACCGGGTCCTCCTCGAAGGTCCCATCCGTCAACCTCAACTGTCCCTGTCCACCACATGAGCCGGATCCGAGTATACTCCGAGCATGGAGACGTGAAATACCGTGGACACCTAACATGTCAAGGTGAACGCTGACCGGCACGCAACCCGTGCCTACCCTCTCGAAAGCATCTCGAAAGGTCCACAAACCTCTACGATAGCTTCCCATGTCAGCCGAACCCCACCACCCTCTCCCAGCATCACCTTCAAGAAGACATGATCCCCAACCTCGAACTCTAAGGGTCGACGCCGCACTTCCTCAAGATAGCTCTTTTCACGCTTTGAGCCGTGGAGAAGACGCCGGTCGCATCAAGCTCAAATTTTCCCGAGGTGTCCCCACTCAGATCAGACCAAAGGATGAGCTCCCTCCCCACCTCTGGCCCAACATAACGGTGACCCGCATGGCCTCCCATAGTGCCCCATACTCTGGCACATCCGTATACTCCGCCCGGGCAATCGTTGTCAGAGGCGAACTCCACTAAGGGCAAATGTTCCTCCACCCTATGACTCAGACACATGCTCACAAATAAGGTCCTCTAACACATGTATAATCCAAGCACAACGTATAACCCACACCACCCTTACTTTGTAAACGCTGACCTTCCCTGCGTCACAATCGCCGACAATCCAATGGACCGCCAACTAGTCCATGCCATGAATGACATCCATATACCAAGCCCTTGCCGACTCAACAACACCCAATGCACTCTGGGGCAGTATCCACTGAAGTCACCTCGACTCCTATCACTCAACTCTAAGTCTACGCGGATAACCTCGACCGCGGTGTTTTCATCTCGACATACAACTCTACTTACACTTCGAGCCTTTTACATTTCCCCGATTCAATTATGAGTTTTCATCGATCGCAGCCCTAAAGACAAACTCAACCCACACACACACCAAGATAAAGTGGTGAATGATTCCGCACCATGCACCCACACCGATTCGACGCGATGTTACCGTGCACACGGTAATCCAATAATGTCATACCGTGACACCTAATCCCGGGTCCACCATGAGCGTAATCTAGAGATCACTCACTCATAATCTCGACCTATCAAAGTCAACTCTCACCTATATCCTAAAGAACATCTTTACCCGGCTTCTAAAGGCCTTAACCTCTAAGCCCAAATCCAAGTCGTATTCGAGTATGACAACCCGGCCTAGGTCTCAATTACTGACAACCCGATGGTTGTCAACTCATCCATGTCAAGCCTGACATCAACAACCAATATGTCTACCACCCTAAGGTCCACTACGCTCGCCGCAGAATCTGATCGGCCCCCGACCACCCACACTCGCCCTCTAGCCTATTCGCGGTCACGAGTGCTTGTATAGCACCCCGAAACTCGAACCGGTTCCTTCTAACCCGTACTGGGGTGCGGGAGGAATGAATCGTATACTCTCCCCGTCCTACGGCTAACCGGGACCCATTCTGTCCCAAAGTCTCGGGGATCCTTGTCTCGGGCAATCCCGTCCCATGCTCAATCCCGGCCCTAGTCCCGAAACTGTGAAGTAGAAGTCTTCGGGCCTTCCCGAACCAGCAAGCCGATCCTCCTCGCTACCAACACCCGTATCCCGAAAGTGTTCCAAGTATCCTCAATCTCTCTCCATGGTCAAGGCCGCCCAACCATGGAGTCCATGTCCCGTAGTAAACCTACACCCCGCCCGAATGGACAACTTCAGCCCATTCTCGACCCTCCGTAATACCTACCCAATCCTTAAGAAACTACGATTCTAAGATCGACTCGGGCCTCTCCCAACTCATCACTACCTCAACCTTCTCTGAGTCAACTGACACTCTTGATGCTGACACCACGTGTCTTAAAAATCTCACCTCAGTAAGCCAAAACTCTCACTTACTGAACTTGGTGTACAGTTGATGGTCTCTCAACAACTGTAAAATGATCCTCAAGTGATACTCATGCTCCCACTGACCGAGTAGATCAAAATGTCATCTACGAAGACTACGACAACCGATCTAAATGGGGTCGAATACCCTATGCATGAGGTCCATGAATGCGCCGCAGATTCATACAATCCAAATGGCATCACCGTGAACCCAGCGCCTATAACGCGCTCCTAAACGCTGTCTTAGGATATTCGAGAGTCCCCAAACTCAAACATGGTAACCAGCGCATGGTCTATCTTGGAGCAGACTCGCTACTTCCTCAACCGATCAAACAATCATCGATCTCAGATTGCGTCGACTTGATCAGAACTCCGGTTTCAACCGCTTCTGCAGTCAATGCAATACCGGCTGGTTCTGGCCCTTCTTTTTCAAAATGTAACCGTGCGCCCCATGTCGGGCGCTCTACCTAATGAACCCCTTGTCCGCAGCCCCGTAGCCGGACTCCGAGTTCCCGCAATCTCAACCCGCGCCATCCTACGCAGAGTCACAGAGATATGGATAAAGTACCAGTGGTAACTCGATAATCGTCTGGCTTCACCTCCGCGAGGTAGTCCGTATTCATCCGCAAAAACATCCACATACTGCATACTACTCCGTGTATCTAAGTCCGGGTCTCTCCGCTCTCCCGTAGGCTCGCTTAGCCAACCCGCTTAACCGTCCTCGACACTGATCAGATATCAAGTTCAAAGTACCATCATGTTTGTCTCCTCGAATACCACACGAGTACCGCCCCACAGCGGTAACTCTCATGGGCCACAATCAATCACGACCGTGTTGTCACCCAATCCATCCCTCAGGATGACATCGAACTCCCCGACCCCGTCCATGATCCCTCGTCCACCGTGGCAGAGTCCCCCGAGATCTCCAGCCGCAACCTCGACATCGTGACCTATTTCTCGCCTAATCCCTAGGGGAGAACTCACAACAATGGCCTCTAAGGTCTCTAGAGGTCCTTGCCCATTTCCACCATATTTTGGGCCTCACACTTAGCCAGAACGCTACGGTCTAACTCGGTCAAGGCCGAGGTAACCCAGCCTCTAACACCTCTCGTCATGCATGAACCAATGGTCTATCACCATCTGCCCTCCCGGAATGCTCTGGAGGATGACGGCCCTAAACCTCTGGAGGTTACTAGGATCTTCTTGTCTACTTGCTATACCAGCTTGTGCGATAGCATTCACTGTAATACCTACAGCCAAGAAAGTCTCGCGATCAACACTGTCAGCCGGTCAAATGCCGATGCAGGTTCGACCGCACCCGTGGACGCCCCTCTACGTCCCGTCCCGTCCCGCTTCCAGCCATCTATACAGTTAACATGGCGGTTAAATCTCAATACAGTATCTCTAAGGCATCAACACAGCCTCGAGACACTAATCATACACATAAATCAGATACACATCGTCCTTTTCATTTACTGCATGCAAGGCAATCCATTTTATTTAAAATATTGTTTTCAACAAAATTTTATTTTCAAAAATTTTATTTTTGAAAATTTTATTTTTCGAAAATTTTATCAAATTTTATTTGATTTAATTTGATTTTATTTTATTTTTCAATAAAAAAAAATTTTTCAAGAAATTTTGTGATGAACAGTGTTCATGAACAGTGTTCATGAACAGTGTTCATGAACAGTGTTCATGAACCGGGTCCAAACTAAGTGACCTAAACACTACCGAGTCGAAAAACTGTGTCAAAACCAAACCAGCATCGAGCACCAAAATCAAGCCCACCGGCACTTCCAAAAAGATCGGCGCTTCAGCGCCGCGCACGCCGGGCCGTATCGCAAGCGTTCGCCATGTCGCGCCGAGCTCCCGCAGATCGCAGCCTGCCGCCGCGTCGCCGCGGCCATGTTCGAGCCTCACTGCCCTCGCCCTCGCGCGCCTTGCCCCGCGCCGCGCCGTGCCGCGGCGTGTCGCAGTTCCATGGTCGTGAGTCGCGCGCACGTGCCGCCAGATCGCGGCATGTGCACGCTGCGGTCGCGGGCGCCGCCGCGCCCGCGTCGCAAGAGACCTTGAAGCAGCTCGCCCGCCCAACCACAATACACTCCCGGTGTATCGCGATACACCTCCCGCCCTCACATCAGTCTTCAGTCATTGTGTCACGATACAATTTCTTTATCAAGACACAATTCCTCACCGCTTAGCCTTTCCTATTGTAAAGATAGCCAGGTCTTGCAATACAATCCCAAGAAAGCCTACTCCTTCAGAATACACTGGGGGCAAGAGTCTAACTCAAATCTGCATCATTTTTTTTTTCGTTTCTTTTTATTTATTTATTTATTTTCATTTCCAGCTACTAGAAAATTACAAAAAAATATTTATGCATATTTTTTTCATTTTTCCACACTCAAATAAATTTCTAAAAATTCTATTTTCTTATTTTTTTTTTCCTCATTTTTCCGTATCACACAAATAAATTTCTAAAATTTATTTTCTTCAATTTTCTTCTGCTTTACACCATATAAAACCTTAGAAAATTATTTTCTCACCTCAACCAAATAAATTTTAGACTTTTTTTTTTTAAAAGTTTTCATCTAAAAAATTTTCTCTCCACTCAAATAAATTTATAAAAATTTGCTTTCCATTTTCTTCAATTTCACACCTTGTAAAAATCCTAGAAAATTATTTTTCCTCCTTCTTAACCAAATAAATTTATGAAATTTATTCGCTTTAAAATTCTTCTCATTTTCCAACAACCCAAATAAATTAGTGTATTTTTATTTAATTTTCTTCTGCTTTTACACCGTAAAACCTTAAAATTAAATTTCTTCACTTTCTCTAAACCAAATAAATTTATGAAATTTATTTTCATTTCTTGTTCCGCTTATTAATAATCGTAAAAACTTCTAAAAACTTCCCAACACATCATGGTTGTCCTAGGTGCTAACCACTAAGCACACAAACCATACACAACATATGATCACACATCATTAAAGTTATGAATATTTTTCACACAACTAATTCATCAAATCACACAAAACACACAAAACACATGCATGTAGTGTCCTAGTTTTGTCCCGTGATTCTCCTAGGTAATTTTCATACCTAAACCGAACATCGAACCACACCTAGTAGTGATGCTCTCATCCAACTATGGCCTAAGCCCAAATTCTCAATCTATAGGTTCCATATACCTATACTCCACATCTAACCACCTAGTGGTGATGGATAAATTAACTCCTGTGCCCTGTATTCAGATACCTAAGCTCTAATACCAAGCTATGACGCCCCATTTCCTGGGGGTCCGTTGACTACACCACAACCTGGCTGATTACTAAGTGGATGCTCCAAGTTACCCGACGCCACTTTAGGAAAATCGGCGTAGCCCCTTTGTACCTGGGAGCTCTACCCAAATACAACACTGCGATATACCGTCTAAATGTATTCAATATAATCCCAACATGAGTAAAACGCACTCGGGGCCCAATACAATACTCATCAATATATCCAAACTATATCCAATATTTTCAAGAGTTAATAAACTATTTTATACCACATATATTAAAAATGAAAGCATTCTATCATGTATACAATGACACAAAGCCACATCCTCGGTCTTCTTCTAAAATGTACTTCGTGAACAACCGTCTCTCGCACGCTCCTCGTGACTGCAAAAGGGGGTCCCACGACTGGGTGAGCTAAAGCTCAAGAGGAGAATCGCCGGCTGGTCAAGCCACCACCTAAGTGCAAGGTAATGTTCCAAAGTAAACACACATTCAAGAAAATTACGATCCTACTTGAATGTCTGCACTAATTAACTCAGATCCCGAGTCCTCACCGACTCTCTCACACTCGCCTAAGCCTTGTATGAGAATTATTGTTTTATTAGTGGACAACCCTTCGATGTATATATATATCAATTGGGCCGCTCCGACGATTGATATATTATTTGTTTGTGGACTACCCTTCGATGAATATCAATTGGGCCTCGATTGATATTTTAAATTTGGACTATCCTCCGATAATTAATGTTTTTAGACAACCCTCCGAAATCGCTTTCTGCATTCATCTCATGCACTCACTCCTATAATCCTAGGTGTTCCAAAGGCATGGAACGCATGTATGCCAGCCCAATACACTTAATCACATGCAAATATATAAACATGAATATACTCTCGCATAATTCAAATCACACAATCATGTTATGTAATTTACAACTCATACATCAAAATTAGCTCACTACACGATCAAACACGAGCAATTTAATTTAAATCACTTACTAAGACATATTCACACAAAATATTTTTGTGTCATCATTCCTATGAACAAGAAAAACCTAGGTTTACGGTTCAAACACATTATCCATTCACGGTTCACCTAGTGAACCCGGTTTCACTCGCCATTTCCAAATTTCATCCAAATCAATACATGATTAACACATGAATGCACACTCAAATCAACCCAGCCGTGGAGCAGTCACGGGCTGCTCCATTTTGGTTCCAAATTTATATCAATTCGGTTCCAAGTTTTGGGACCGATCAAACTACCTCACGACCTCATTCGAATTCAAACATTTGCAAAGTATTTAGCAGGGAATAAAAACTCAAGCAGGAGAAACCCCACCTCAAGGAGTTTGAAGAAACCCCTAAACCTGGGCATTCCACGCGAAGCCCCTCTCAACGTAGAAAGCGCTTCTTCAGACCGAAAGTCGACGGTTGATCACAGATGAATCTAGAGAGAAGTGTTCTCTCTAAACCTCTCAAACGAAAGCTACCGGATTCCATTTCCTTTCCTCAAGTTTTTCCTCTGCTTAATGAAGGAGAAGAAGCACTATTGACAATTTTGTCATTTAAAGGATTCTAAAATCAAATTCCAAAATGACCTTTATGTCCTCTTACTCAGGACCGATATCTCAGACTATCTCGTCAGTCCATTTTATCATTTCTACTCATACCATTTATGGTATGAGTACTTGTTATATGTGACTTTCGGCCGCATCGAATCGTTTACTCAAGATCAGAACGCCGATGCCTCGAAAAACGTGCCAACTCCTACTGTCTTGTAATATTACGAAATTTTACGTGCCAGCTAGATTTCGCGAGACGATTCCAACGGTGCAATCCGTTTCGTCATCCGAGATCTAGAGAATAAATTATGAATTTTTTATCGGGATAACAATTTTGTAAGCAAAATTATGATTTTGCCCTTTTTCCATAAATTGGAATTTCTCGGGTCTTACAAAATTCCAGAGTACCAAAGCTTTATCTTACCCCGTTTAAATTCATATTGTGAAACAACCTTTTGAAAAATTTTATGTTTATGCTATTGTTCAGTTTGTGATTTGTATTAAAACTGTGAAAATTTGTATGGTAGTAATTGTGTGTTTATTTTATGTCTTTTATTCCTTATTCTCCTAGTGTTTATAATTTAGATTATGATCGTGTAAAAGAACTTAGTAATAGAATTTACATTCGTGAAGAATTTAGGAAAAAATTTAGATAAATCGCATGCTTTAAGAACAACTGTTAAAAACCTCACTAAAGATATTCAAAACCTTATGTCTCTTAAATATTTGTGTGAATACGAAAACACTATTAAAGAAACCTACGAAGAGTTATTTAACCTAGAATCTTTAGTTAGAACCGAAATAGTAAAATATTATATAGATAATCTTTATGTTAGTAGTTCAAATTCTTATGTAAGTAATTCAAGTTCTTAGAAATTAGAAGTAGAATTTTGAATTAAGTGTAGAAATTAGTGTAAAAATTTAGAATAGGTAGAAAACCTTGTAGAAATTAATGAATCCTGAGTTTAAAAAAGAAGAAATTAAATATTTTAAGAGCCTTGTAGAAATTCAGTTAGGAATAACCAAAGTAGTATTAGAAGAACATAAAAAGCTAGAAAGAAAAACAGGTGAGTGTGACTGTGATATACAAAATTTAGAAAAAGTTAAAGAAATTCAACAAAGAAGAATAGATTTGTGTAATACAACCTTAGGAATTAGGAAAGAAGCTGGAAGACTTTAAACATTTTAATTTAATTAGAAGCAACTTAGATTATATAAAAGAACATTTAGTTAAGGAAGATAAATTTGTAGAAAAGAAATAAAAATAAAAATTGAACAACAAAATTGGAAGAACTATTAGAAAAACTTAGCTGTACTAGATCAAATACTGGAACACTAGTTAAGGAAACCAGTAAATTAGAAGAAAATATTTTCCAACAATTTGAAAAACTTAGTTTAGGAGAAAAACCAAAATATAGTGTAGAAAATAAAATCAATCCATTTGAACCTAGAAATTTAGAAATAAAGCCATGGAAATTGTAGAAGTAATCAAACCAAAAGAAAAGGTCAAGGAATTTATAGAAGAAACATTGAAAAAGGCAATAAAAGAAGTAACTCCATACAAAAAACCTTTAGTTCAAAGTCCCAAAATAACAAGATTTTTTAGCCAACATACCATAAGCTCATTAGGAAATATAGTATATTTAGACTTATTTTCCTTAAATAAAACAAAAACTTTTGAAAATAAACCGATAAATGTATATGCTAGGAGTACTTTATCAGGGATAATTGGATCTATAGAAAGGAAATAGGAGCCTTGTAAATATTAACCTTTTTTAGATACTAGAAATAATTCAATAGACGAGCTCTTAGCCAAGTATAACCATGAACCAAAATTATGTCGTTATAGGCTGTATCCCTACGCTCGTATGTATCTTATGAATTTACCGAAAAATAAAATAACTATAAATACAAAGGATATGATATGAACCCGTAGAGCGTAAAACCTTATGTAGCCATAGGATTTATTGGAAAAACAACAAATGCTTTAAGTTTAAAAATGCATAATGGAATTTGATGATATAAAAACTTTTGCAAGTAAAACTCCAAATATGATTGAAGCTAAACCATTAGAAATAAATTATTTATTAGGAAGAGAATGGGAATTACCACAGATAAATAAACCAGAAACAAAATATCCAACCTCTAGTAGTATATATCAAAATAAAGATGGAAGTGCTAGTATAACATTTGGAAATTATAGAACCATAAATATAGAACCAGAGTCTGATAGTGAAACTGAATCTGTACATGTTAATGTAGTAGACATAGAAGAACCAGAAATTGTGCTAAATATAGAAACCGTAGAAAATTTATATAGAAACTCAAAGTTAATTGATAGAATGTTAGAAGAATTTGAAAATCCAAAATTCAAGGATGAACCAATAGATAAAGAAACTTTATAGATATAATGTAATACCATTTAGATGATCAAATAATTACAAAACTTCATAATACAAACTAGTTAGCAAATTTCTAGATAGAAGTAATAAACCAATTTATAATAAAACCACATATTCTAGAAAAAGAAAAATAAATGAATAACTGAAATCTCAAAAGAACATGAAGAAAAAATAACAAAATGAAAATAAAAATAAAATCAAGAAAATTTGTAACGTAAAAACAAATAGTTAGACAAGGCCTTGAAATTTTAAAACAAGAATATAACCTTCTAGTAGTTATTCACAACCAATAAATGAATATAGAACAAATTGACCAATTTTAGATATAGATAATACTAGTAATCTTAGAAAAACCATAGAAAACTGGGAACAATCTTTAAATTCTGATGGTAATTGTAGCTCTCAAAACCAACAAGAAATTATAACATTGTAAAGTACACTTGGGAGGAATCCAGATACAATTTTTAGAAACAAGGAACAAGAAAACAAGAGTTATTTAGTTAGAAATAATCTTAGTATATCTCGTGTTTATAAATCTTATAAAATTATATTTTTTAGGAACAACCCAAGAGGATGTAAATAACCTCAGATATATCTTTATAAGTTTGAACAATTAAAATTATGTAACCTTTTCGAATATAAAAGAATATGAACAAAAAATTCTAGAAATATGCAATTCTTGCTAAGATAGATGATAATTCGAATATTTAAATAAATACATAAAAATACAAGGACCAAGAGGTGTTAGATTATGAATGAATTTCAACCTCGAATACAAAACTCTCCTTATATGTAGTGAGAGTAGAATTTGTAAAAATTGGTTAGAAAAAGAATGTTTGAATATAGAGAAATAAGTCAAAAGAACAAGATTTAAATAGACAACTTTCAGAGAAGATTAAATTTAGGAGAAGAATTAGATATAGGATGTAGAGATAGATATGTGGAATACAAAGAAACCCAATGTACATAAACAACTTTAAGAAAATCTAGAACTTATTATAAACCAACTTTTAATACAAGATATGTAAAACCCGAAATATCGGATAAAAAGAAGAAGAACCACTATAGTAAAAACCAATGTAAATGCTATTTATGTGGGCAAGTAGGTCATATAAAACCCGAATGTCCCGAACTCAAAAAAAATTGCCAAATGAACGAAATAAAACCCAAATTAAAAATTAATTTAATAAAAGAACATGAAATAAAATAGTGACAATGAGAACTAGTTAGTGAATTAGATTTTGAGAGTCATAATTTAGTATATATAGTTTAGATGATGAAATAAAAAGAATTCTTTTAGATTTATAAAATTTTGTAAAGATAGGAAAGATTAAGCAGACAGATTTATATAAATGATCGATTTATTTATGACTAACTTTGCAATGTGAAAATGGCTCAAAGGAGATATTCAAAAGCAAAAACTTTTCAATTTGGAACCGTTACTTTAAATGAAGTTTTAAACCCAAACATTCAATTTCAGTCCTTATATTCTCAAAACCTTTTTGAAGAACATAATGACAGGACCCGACCCGAATACCCCTCCAGTGGTTCCTCGCCATTCCGCCTAGCCAAGCTCCATCAGATAACTCAGCAACCACACCTAAAAGAGAAATTAAACACATGCAAGACCACAATACCCTTCAATTATATAGAAAATCTAGACCGACCTATCCAAATGTAGGTCATAATCACCACATACATAATGTGGCACATAATAGTTTAATACTAATATCGTAGCATTCTAAGAGAATTTGCGAATTTAGGTTACAAATGAGATTAAATAGGTCCAACAAAACAAAGACATAAAAATAGTACCGTGTACTGTCGCACATAGAGCAAAGTTGTTGAATATGGCACGAGGTAGCCCTACGAGCCCCACCTAGGGAACGAGATTAAAAACAATAAATGAGAAAAGAATCAGTGAGTGGCATAATTTATATGGAAACACAGCTGCTTTCATACCCTTCTCACCTTACCGCCCACTCTTTGTAATGTTCCCGCTTAGCAAACGTTTCATAAACCCAACTTACCAAAGCCCAACAATATGAATATGTTCAAAATTTAATCCACATCATTTTCAAGGACCTTAAAACCTGAATCTGTTTCACAACATACAATTGAGCATAAATATATGTAACCATCATGTCGTAAAAATAACCATGAAAATACCACAACTATAAATATGGAAAAGCTTATACTTAATCAGAGATCAACAATGTACCGTACATATATCCTTTATGAACCGTATTATATACCCATCATATACCATCGGGTAAACCCGACCTCACGACATCGTGGCATACCAACCGTCGGTAATCCGACCTCACGACCGTGGAATTAATATATAACAAATCTCTCGACATTGTGGTATTCAACCGCTTCAGAATCCGACACCACGAATCGCGGGAAATAATATATAACTAAACTCACGACATCGTGGCATACCAAATCGCTGGTAATCCGACTCACACCGTAATTAATATATAACTAAACTCACGCACATCGTGGCATACCAAACCGCCGGTATCCCACCTCATCGACCGCGTAATAATACATCTGATTTACCACAAGTACTTTTCCAAACGACACTCATCATAATCATTTCACGAGACTCCCAAATCTCTTTCTTAAAACAATGAGTTTTCAAAGCGCTTTAAAACCTCAATCCACGTACTCCAAAATATTCAAATACCAATGGACTTACATCCGCAAGAACTCAGAAACTTCCAAATATTTAGAATGATGAAAAACCTACATGAAATGATAACTTGTTTTATATGAGACCTGATAATCACATTGCATGCAACCAACCATTTGATCAAAAACAAGATATAAGCCAAAGATTAACGCCATAGATATATCATCATATCCAAATCATTTAAAACATATAAACCACTCACACATCCATGAACACTGTAAAACTTCCAAATATTTAAAATGTTGACAAAATTCACATGAAATGATAACTTGTTTTTATAAAAACTGACATTTTCATTTATGCACAACCAACCCTCCGATCAAATAAGTTATATATGAAATAACTAACCGCAAAATATATATCATAATAATACCCCAAAACATTCTAAAACAAGTAGATCATCTCACGTATTCATATAGATGCTGGGTCTCTGTTCTAGATCGTCTCCAGCCGGCGTGAGTGCCCGTAATATAAATGAAATGTCACCTGGGGACTCCAATAATTGAACCAATCCACATCGAATGCCCCTAAGGCCTAGATTAATTTTTTAGAACTAAGAAATCATCCTAATTGACTCGACAAAGTCCCCACACAGCCCCATGTGCCCAATACCCAAATTGGGGCTTTTCACCCGAGTTTCACTTCGAAATCGAACTCGTCCAATAATTCCTAAAAACATCCACTCACTAATACAACTTCAATTTGCCACTTGACCAATCTAGACTTATTTCAAATTCCGACTTCGCACCATCTAAACAACCTAAAAATGGAAACCTAACCAAACGATGTCCAAATTTGACAAACCACATATCAATGAAAGCTCCAAGAGACTGTAGAACCACAAACATTTACCCCAACCAACACGTTGTGGGTGGCCTGAAACCCGATCTAAGCTTCGCCATTCGCTGCTGTAACTTCCAAACTGGCATGAATCGCAAAGGGACCATGTAGCGAGTTCATAAGGTCCAAAAATGGTGGAAAGGGAGCAGGTGGCCTCGAACCGCTGAGCTACTAAATCAAGAAATTAACGGTGATATTTGATGGCCGCCGCCGCCGCGGCCAGATCCCGCATGAAGGTCCGCGGCGCCGTCGTAATGCATGGCTGGGCTTCGCTCGATGTCCTCTCCCAAAACCGGTCCGCGCAGGTACGCAATTTCGGGCCGAATTCCATTCTTCGTTGGAAACTGATTCGTCGCAATACCAAATAACGAATTTAATGCTCACGTTTCGAGTTTTGGTTTGAGTTCCAAAGTGAGTGTCAGTTGTGGTTTCTTCGCATGAAAAGCTATGTATATATAGGGAATATGGTCGCTTTTTTGGTAAAAACACTAAGACAAATTGACACGCTTAAAATACCGCTTGAACTTACCGATACCATGGCAACTTTATCCGTAAGTCGATTTTTGACGCTCAACCCGCTCTATGAACTCAGACGACTCCGGGCCTAATGGGCGTGGTGTCTTAGTCAATCCAAAATTATTCATCCTCGAAAGTCAACTTTGCCCCACCTACTATTGGTTGGTCAACTCGTCAAACTTGGTAAAAATTGTAATATTTGCGCGGTCATTACAATCTACCCCCTTAAAGAAAATTTGGCCCACGAAATTGCATCAAGTTGCAAGAGATGATACTGCCTCCATTTGTCTTCCTCTGCCCCAAGTCAGCTCCGACTAGGTGGTTTCTCCTCCAAAGGACCTTCACTAAGGATATTGTCTTGTTGCGAAGCTCCTTCTCTTTCCTACCCGCAGGAATCCGACTGCCATTCTTCTCATAGGATAAGTCAGCCCTCAAATTTCACCTCTCGGTGCCTCCAAGATATGAGGTCTGAGATATACATGTAGCATGATGTGGAACATTATGGACTCGAGAAAACCTCCTAAGAGTTCAATCTATGTGCCACCGGACCTAATCCTCCCTGAATAACCGCTACAAAATTACTCAAGTGGTCTATTACTTTACCACCACGACTCACATATATATCCTTATACCTTTCCAACATAAACCTTGATCCCCAAGTGCGCTCTTTACACTTACTAGATCAATATCTAACACTCATTATTATATTACACAAACAACGACTAACACAAAAACACCTCAGATTCCTATTCCATATTACCTATTTGAAGATAAGTGCTAAGGGTTCTTTCCAACCTGAGTCACCCAATTTGAAAGCGTAAAATGACTAAGTTATGACCAAAATACTAACACCGACCATGCTAACAAGAAAATCCAGCCTGATTTAAAATGCCTAGAATCTATGCTTTTCCCCACTTTTTCCATAAGTTTCCAACCAAATCAATCCCAATACTCAAACACACATCAAAGCCACTCTATTCAACCCGAAACATCTTCCAAAACACATCTTAAACAAGAATCTAGGGTTTTGCCAACTCATAACTCAACCAATCTAAGGTTAGGATGAAATCCTAACTTCCAAAAAAAGAAAGAAATCCATGAATCATATCCCTCTATACAAAATCCTCAAATCTCACACAAATAACCAAGGATTAGGTTTTACCTCCCATATCCTTCAAATCTAGGGTTAGGAGAAATTTCAACCAAACCCTAGAAAAAGAACCATTTTACAAGAATCAAACCAACAACCTTTACCTTTTTGGCTCAATCTCCTTTCCTAGTCAAACAATGAAGTGGTCCTGTTATTTTTGAGAACCCTTCTATGAACCTACGGTAATACCCCGCTAATCCTAGGAAACTCCGTACTTCTGTCACCGTAGTTGGTTGCTCCCAATTTGCCACTGCTTCTACTTTCTCTCAGATCCACCTAATGCCATCGCGATAAACTATCTGTCCGAGAAACCCCACTCCTGGCCCAACCGCTAAAATCTACATTTTTCCGAACTTGGCATACAACTCCGGTATTGCTTTAAAGTCTCAGAACACCAAACCCAATGTCTCTCATGTTCTAACTCGCTTCGAGTACACAAAGATATCACGATGAAAACAATGACAAACCGGGACCCAAGTGTGGACTAAGACCCGCTCATTAAATCCATGAAAGTCACAGTATCGTGAGTCCGAAGACATCACTAGAAACTCATAACGCCCATATCTCGCTCGAATGTCAGTTCGGGAATGTCCGATTCCCTAATCCTTAACCGATGGTACCCTCGATTCCTCAAGTCAATCTTCGAGAACACTCTTTGCACCATGGAGCCGGGACAAATAGGTCATCAACTGAGGGGCAAAGGATATCGGGTTACTTAATGAGGCCTTATTCAACTCCGCCTGTAGTCTATACACAACCTCTAAAGGCCATCAGAAGAAGAACAGACCAAGGATAATGACATAATCGATTTCAAGGATAAGGTTAGGAAGGTATATAAAACACCGGGATGAGTTTCCTCTACAAGAATGTACAACCCCAAGGAATTCAGAACTTAGCTCGATACCAAGTCGACAGACTCCGAATTCGAATACCTCCAGGCTCCCTGGGTGGTCCCCAAGAAGTTCCATCAGACAAACCCTAAAGAACCACACCTAAAAGAGAAATTAAACACATGCAAAGACTAATAATACCTCAATTATATAGAAAATCCAGACCGACCTATCCAATGTAGTCATAATCACCACATACATAATAGAGACCCATATGAGTTTAGTACTAATATCAGAGCATTCTAAGAGAATTTGCGAATTTAGGGTTACAAATGAGATTAAATAGGTCCAACAAAACAAAGACATATAGGTGGGATAGAGTACTGCAGCCTGCTCCAGAGCAGAGTTGTTGAATATGGCGCGAGGCAGCCCTACGAAATGCCCTGACTTAGGAACAGATATTAAAACAATAAATGCGAAAAGAATCTCAAGGAGCGGCATAATTTATATGGAAATAATGTTTTGTTCAAAATTCCTTCTCTCAAGACCTCACGTCCACTCTTGTAATGTTCCCCCGTTTAGCAAACGCTTTCATAAAACCCAACTTACCAGCTTCCCAACAATATGAAGTCATGCTCAAAAATTTAACCGACATCATTTTCAAGGACCTTAAAACCTGAATCTGTTTCACAACATACAATTGAGCATAAATATATGTAACCATCATGTCGTAAAAATAACCATGAAAATACCACAACTATAAATATGGAAAAGCTTATACTTAATCAGAGATCAACAATGTACCGGTATATATCCTTTATGAACCGTGATATATACCAATCATATACCATCTGCAAACCTCAATCTCACGACATCGCAGATACCAACCGTCTAATCCACCTCACGATCGTGAATTAATATATAAATAAATCTCTCGACATCAGTGGCATACCAACCGCTTGCATCCCACCTCACGACCGTGTAATTAATATATAACTAAACTCACGGCTATCGTGGCATACCAACCGCCGGTAATCCGACCTCACGACCGGCAAAATTAATATATATTCGTGATTTTTACTCACAAGTATCTTTCCAAACGATTAATCGTATCATAATCATTTCACAAGACCTCTAAATCTCTTTCTTAAAACAATGAGTTTTCAAAAAGCCGCTTAAAACCTCAATCCACGCATCAAAATATTCAACAGCTCACAGATCATCCAAGAACTCGCAAAACTTCCAACATTTAGAATGATGAAATTACATGAAATGATAACTTGTTTTATATGAGACCGATAATCACTTTTTGCATGCAACCAACCATTCGATCAAACAAAGATATATGTAAAATATTTAATCACCATAGATATATCACCATCATATCCCAAATCATTTGAAAACATATAAACCACTCACACATCCATGAACACTGTAAAACTTCCAAATATTTAAAATGTTGACAAAATTCACATGAAATGATAACTTGTTTTATAAAACCTGACATTTTCATTTATGCACAACCAACCCTCCACTAAATAAGTTATATATGAAATAACTAACCGCAAAATATATCATAATAATACCTCAAAACATCTAAAAACAAGTAGACCACCTGGCTGCACTATAGATGCTTAGTTCTGCTCCTCGTAGATCGCCTCCTACCACGTGAGTGCCCAGATTAGCAAATGAAATACCACTTAGACTCCAATAATTGAACCAACGATTACTGAATGCCCCTAAGGCCTTAGAGTAATTTTAGAACTAAGAAATCATCCTAATTGACTCCCATGTGTCCACTACACAACACAGCCTTATAAAGTCTAATACCCAAAATTGGGGCTTTTTCACCGAGTTAATTTTCAAATTGAACCGTCCAATAATTCCTAAAAAACATCCAATTTCACTAATACAACTTCAATTTGCCAAATTTGACCAATCGGGCACTCTATTTTAGTCCCGACTTCAGAATTACCCGAAACAACCTTAAAATGGAAACCTAACTAAACGACAGTCCAAAATTTACAAAAACCACATATCAATGGAGCCCAAGAGACCAGGAACTCATTGGTACCATTACCCGTCCAACAAATAGCCGTGGTGGCCGGGAAAACCCGATCTAAGCTTCTACGATTCGCTGCTGTAACTTCCAAATCCAGGCGTAAATCGCAAAAAGGACCATGTAGATGAGTTCATAAGGTCCAAAAATGGTGGAAAGGAGCTATGGGGTGGCCTTGAACCGGCCGAAATGGCCGAAAATCAAGAAATTACCCAGAGACTCCACGATGGCCGCCGCCGGGCGCCGTATCCCGCCAAGGCCCGGCTACGGCCAAGCCGCGAAATTTTACGGCTGGCTTGCCGATGTCCCCTCCCAACCGTCCGCTGTGTACAGCAATTTCCGCCGGAATCTACTTTGGTTGAAACTTGAACGGTCTGCAAAAGGGTCAAAATGACCCAATTTGATGCTCACGTTCGGGGAGAGCTACTGGAGTTCAAAGTGAGTGTTCGGGGCTGGGTTTTTGGCATGAAAAGCTATGTATATAGGGCTTATGGTCTTTTTCTGGTAAAACATCAAGACGCCTTTGACATCAAACACCGCTTAATTTACCGGTGTCATAACTTTTATCCGTAGTCCATTGACGCTCAACCCGTCTATGAACTCTCGTGACACTCTGGCCTACTAAGTGGTGTCTTAACAACCTAAAATTATTCATCTCAGCAAAGTCAACTTTGCCCCACCTACTATTAGTTGGTCAACTTGGTCAAACTTGGTAAAAAAAATTGTATTATTTGGTGCGGGTCATTACACATAAAGTTATTATTGATAACCTTTGGTCTTTAAAACCCCAAAACTTTCAAAACCAAAATTTAGAATATGCTTATGGAAAAACCATTTCAACTTTAACCCAACATCTTCAAAATTTACAGAACAAGATTATTGTTTTAGAAACTGAAAAATTCCAAATGCTTAAGAACCAAGAAAAACAAGAAAACCATATTAAGGATTTAGAATCAAAGTCAGAGTTTTTAAACAATGTTAGTAAAACTGATTTAATTAATATGATTAGAAAATCACTACTAATGAACGCTTGACAAACTTGTAATTAAAAAACAAGTTCGTAATTCGATATTTATAATATTATAGTCTTACTATTTAGATAAATATTATGAAAAAGTGTTTAAGAATCAAGTATATATTATATGAACAATTTAGAACCAAAAATGTTGAATTAAACAGACATGGCTTTACTATGATCCCGATTTATTGCTGTTGTTTATTTAGCTTATGTAATATGTCTCCTTTAGATAAAAAATATTTTGAACTCATCCCCCGAACTTATGATCAAGGGGATTTGAAAAACATATTTTTAACCAAAGATTTATCAAGTACCTAATAATTTTCCCCGAAAATCGAAAAAAATATTTGCTCAATATCTTTTTAGAACCGAAACTCATGTAGATATATCTTTTGGAAACCATACCACCTGTTTAGAACTGATGGAAGCACAAGGCCTTCTTATCACTTCTACAAGTGTATATATAAAACATAATAAAGAACCTTTAATACCAACAAAACCCTAATGGGAATAATCACCAAAAGAATTTCGTATATTACAATAGATTTATATTTTCACCCCAGAATTTAGAAAAACCAGAAATAAAATTTTTATCTACTGCGAAACCCCAACCATGTCAATTTGGAGAACCCAACCTTTAGAAAATTTTCAACCCAAAATTTTTTATAACTTCAGAAGAACAAGATTTTATTAACTACCAGGCGCATTCACTCGTAATTATCTTACGCCAATGATGATCTGAACTGAAAGTCTAGATGCAGAGAGTTATGCAAACGTGGAAAATGCAATGGAAGGATAATGAAGACATCAAATCCTGCAAACAATAGTCAACTCTGCAAACTGTGACGCCCCAAAACCCGGGGTCCGTCAATTACCGCCAACCCGTCGAAACACTCGCGGAATGCTCGTGACTGCACATTTCTCACGAAAATCGGCAAAGTCTCCGGTAATGGTGGAGCTCGCCACAAATACAAAACTTGCATATACCGTCCCAAATAAAGGCAATATAATCACAATGATACAAATATGATAAAACCCAACTGGGGCCCATACTACAATATCCATAAAACATACCAACTATGAATCCACTATAACTAATAGTTCTAAGAGTTCAAATATTTTACTTTTATACAATACATACATTAAACTTAAAAGTTCTAATACATGTATACATCAAAGCCACAACCCTGGGCTTTCTTCTAATCCTCATTCTCTGACGAGCCGTCCCCTCTCGCACGCCCCCGTACCAGAAATATATCCTCGACAGGTGAGCTAATGCTCAGTAGTGGAATCGCCCTGAGTGGGCTACTCTCCACCTAAGTGTCAGTAGAAGACTCCGAGAAATTCCAATTTCAGAAATGGCAAAATCGTAATTTCGACTACAAAGTTGTTAATTTCGTTAAAAACTGTGAATTTAATCTCTAGATCTCGGATGACAAAATGGATTTCACCGTTGGAATCGTCTTCGCAAAATCTAGCTAGCACGTAAAATTCGGCCGAATTCCGAGATACCAAATTTACACGCTGAGGCATTGCGTTTCCTGGGTGTCAGAAACGATTTTCGATGCGATGAAAGTCACATATAACATGTACTCATGTGCTATATGGCATGAGTAGATAAATGATGAAATGGACGCGAGGTAGAGCCGAATATCAAAACTCGAGAAAAGAGGACATAACTGGCCATTATAATTCCGATTTAAGTCACTAAAGGACAAGATAGTGAATAGTATTCATCTCCTCAAATTCAAAAAAGAAGCAAAACGTGAATGGAGAACCAGGGGGTCAGTTTAAAACGAAAATGGAGGGTTTTAGAGAGAAGGTCTCTGACTTATTTACGACAAATCCGACCACATCTACAGCCTTCGGACAAGAAGGAGAACTGCCACGCTGCAGAGGCTGCGTGGTACCGGATTTGTGAGTTTTTGACAAACTCCTAGGGGTTTCTCCCTACTTGAGTTTTACACTTTATTTAAGTGTTTTTCAATGTTTCAAGTAGTTCGAGGCCTTGGGCAATGTTTTCACCTGGCCCCAAATTCGACCGACCGCTTGAATTTATTGAAACCCAATGGTGAAACAAAGTGGGTTTATGGGCTGCTTGGGTGTTTTATTTCACAAATTATGTGATAAATCACGATTGAGTTAAAATGAGGCCGAGAGGGGCTTCGCTGATAGGTCCCAAAGCTAGACCTATGTGAAAATTAGAGCATTTCAAGCATCTGCAAGGAGTAATGGTCGCTCGGGTGCAATTTGTGATAAATTGTGCATTAAATGTATGCTTGATATGAAAAAGGTCGGCAATGACCATGAAATACGGGTTCACAAAGTGAACCTATGATTGGTGATTTTTTTGGGAATAGTAACCGAGGGTTTCACTATTCCCGAGTATGGTGCTCACAAAATAATTTTTGTGAATTAATGTGTTTGGTCGAGCACTATGGAATTGCTCATGGCTTGATCATTAAATTTCAAGTGAGCTAATTTTATGTATGAAATGAGAATTTACATGACATGATTGTGTGAATTAAATTTTTTGTAAATATATGCATGTTTATATTTACCTGTGAATTAGACTCAGATTGAATTGGCATACATGCATTCCATATGCACTGGAACATCCTAGGACCATGAGTGAGTGCATGAGATGAGTCTAGAGAAAACTGCTCGGGAGGGTTGTCTAAAAATACACTATCTGGGAGGGTAGTCCAAATTGAAAATATCAATCGCTTGAGCTACCTAATTGATATTCACATCTGAGGGTAGTCCATTAAACAAATAATATATCAATCGTCTGAGCGTCTAATTGATATATACACACTCCAGGCTGCCCCACAAACAAACAAATAATTCACGAGGCTGTGCGAGTGTGAGAGAGCCAGAGGACTCCTGATCCGAGTTGGTCATGCAGACATTCAAGCAGGATCATGTACTTGCTTGAATGTATGTTTATTTTGGAACATTGCACCGCACTTAGGTGGAGTGTTTCACTTAGGCGACATTCCACTCATCGAGCATTAGCTCACCTTGTCGAGAGATATTATTTTATTGCGCACAAGTGAGCGCGCAGGACTCCGCCATTCCGAGATTGAGGATTAGAAGAAAGCCTAAGCCAGGGTCGGGTTATGATATATACATGTATTTAAATTAATTTTAAATATATGTATTGTATAAAAGTGAAAATATTGTAACTTCAACTAATGGTATATAGTTGGGATTCATAGTTAGTATGTATTATGAGTATCGGCCAGGCCCAAGTGGTCAGATACTCATGTGATCGATATATAGGATATATTGAAATTATCGGGGATGTGTATATGTGTTTTGTATTCGGGGTAGAGATCCCGTACAAATGAGACTTCCCGCCCCGATTTTCGTGAGTAATGCCCGTCACCCGACTTCACGAGTGTTTTCGCGGGGCTGGCCTGTATCAACTGACGCCCGGATCTAAGGTCACAATTGGTATCGTGAGCATAGGCATACGAATACCTAGGAGCTCTGGTTCAGTATCCATCACTACTAGGTGGTTCGGGAGGTAGAGTATAGGTATATGGAAACCCAGAGATCGAGGATTTGGCCAGCCATAGTCGAGTAACAACATCACCACTGCGGTTTGATGTTCTGGCTTAGTATGAGATTACCTAGAAATCACTGATAACACCAGACACTACACAAGTAGAAACATGTGTTTTCACAGATTTGATGAAATCTGCGGTGTGATCATGTATGTGAAAGGTGTATAACATGTTGATTTTTGCTATGTACTATGAGTGATGTGTGCTAGTGATTAGCACATTGATGTCAGAAAATAGCTTAGTTTTACAACAGTAAACTAGAAAACGAAAAAAATTAAATAAAAGCAAATTTATAAACTTGTTCAGTATTTTTGAAAAAAAATTTAGATAAAGAAAATCATTTTCTGGGTTTTATAGTGAGAACTGAAGAAATGAAGAAAATAAATTTTTATGAAATTATTTGGTACCGGATGAAAAAAAAAGGGGGGATGGATATGTATTTTTTCGCATTTTCCGCTTGCCGGAAATGAAGGAAAAAAAAAGAATTGAAAAAATTTCAGGTAAATAAAGAATGGGCTATCACTATCAGACAAACAAGGTTTGTATTGCAAGGCTCAAGTGTATCGTGACTTAAAATGAAATGATCACTGAGGTTAGGCAAGGCATAGTAACAAGACACAAAATAAGACAGTATCAGCACTGTCACCGAAAGAATTACGCAATACAATCATCAGACAGAGCACAGAGTGCAAGTTGGCAGTGGATTATATCACAATACAATCGAGTGCACGCGAGAGAGCAAAACTCCTGCCAAGGATAGCCGGAAGTGTATCATAGAGAGGTAGGGCCGGCCGAGCTCATTCTCAAATACAATAAAGGTGTATCGATCAGTATGACGCAAAGAATTTAGTGGGAAAGGTGCATACAACGGCCTTAGCAGGCATACAAATAGCTTTAGCAGCATGCAGCCAGCCGAAAGGTGCATACAATGGCCTTAGCAGTATTACAACAGCCTTGGGCAGTATGCAAGAATGAAAGGTGCATACAAATGTTCGAGTGTGTATACAAAGCAGCCGAAAGGTGTATATAGTAGTTCTACCAGATTGCATACATGGGCTATCGAAAGGTGCATACAAAGAGGCCTGGCCGCATTGCGTGGCATATAGAAGGTCGAAAGGTAATACGCAGGCTCGGGTCAGACAGGGCATGAATGAGCATGCACACAATAGCTCCTACCACAGCATTGTGGCATATAAAGCCCGAAAGGTGACAAGAAGCCCCATGCAAATTGCTTGCAAAGACCTCAGCACCAAACTCCGCTGACTCAAGATCGCTCGACTCCACTAAATTTAACACCTGCTCATCACAAAAATTTTCTGAATTTTTTTTTAAATTAAATAAAATGAAATAAAAATCAACAAAATGAGACAAAATTTTCGAAAAATAAAATTTTCAAACAAAATGAAATTTTTGTTGATAAAAATATTTTAATGTGATAATGATTGCTCAGACACTGTGAAATGCAAGGACAATGCATATACACCGATGCATGTGTATGAAGAAAGGTCTCTGGGGCGGTGTTTATGCCTTGAAGATCCCGAATTGAAATTGAACGTGGCCATTGAACTCCGTGATGAGGGCTAGACGAGGACGAGGACGAGGAAGTAGATGACGCCCACTGTGGCACCGGGTCGCACCACCAATGTTTGATCGAAGAAAGTACCGAGGTCGTAGGTACATGTGCCACGGCTATCGTGACAGTTGGTATACAGTAGACAGAAGATCCTAGTGCACCCCGGGAGGTTTAGGGCGCATCATCCTTCGACATTCACAGGGGGAGGAGAGATCCTACAGGCGCACTTCATTGGTCTAAGTGCAGACGAGAAGGTAAGCTGTGAGGCTATGGAAATTACCTCTGACGTGACTCGAATTAGACTAGTTGTGTTCCCAGCCTGTAGAGCGAGGCCCAAATAGGTGGAATGGGTAAGACCTCAGAGACCTTGGGGGAGAGCCTTAGCGTGAGTTCCCAGGATTAGGGCGAGAATAGATGATATGTCAAGGCTGGGTGCCAGAGATTCTGACTCTACCACAAGTGGGACTCGAGATCACGTGACACAGTCGTGAGTTCGACGTCATCCCTGTGGATGGATCGCTGACAAACTTACAGGTCGCATCGATCGGAGCTGCAGGAGGGTTACCACCTACACACGTGACGCACTATGTGTATCAGGACAAGCATGACATTTCGCCTGTGACAAGATATGAGTCCAAGAGTCAGGACACCATGGCTGGCTACGAGCCTTGACCCTAGAGGATGAGTGCAGAGACCAGACTCACCCACCTCGAGTAAAGGTGCGACATGTGGATGTTTTTCCATGAGCTACCTAGGTCGCTTCAATGAGTGGGTAGTAGATCTTTCGCACGAAGCCACGCCCGGTATCACGCATCTCTATGGACCCGCATAGGATGGCACTAGCTGAGTCAGAACTTAGTCCACACAGAGCCATTGACAAGGGGTTTATCGCACTCGAGCACTTCACCATGGGGCTCTCCGCTCTATTTGCGAAGAAGAAGGACAAGACCCTTCGAATCGTGGCATTGATTACCGAGAGTTTAACCGGGTTACTTATCAAGAATCTGACTCCACACGAGGATCGACGCATCTGCTGATCACTGGAGAGGAGCCAGTCTACTCCAAGATGCACTTCGCGACCGGGTTACCATCGCTTAAGAACAGTGGACAAGATATCCCTAAGACAACGCTAGGACGCCAAGTATGTGCACTTCGAGTTTACGGTGATGCCTTTCTGACACGAACGTGTCAAGAAGATTCACGGATCTCATGCATAGGATATTCCAACCTCATTTAGACTGGGTTTGTCGTGGTTTTCGTGGATGAAATTGATCTACTCCTACCAGAGCTGGAGCACGAGTATCACTTGAGGATCGCTTTTACGCTTGTCGAGACCATCAACCGTACGCTGCCCAAGAAGTGCCAGCTCCGGCTTACTAAGGTGGGATTGGGACACGGGTGTCGCATCGTGAGTGCTAGCCGACCTAGAGAAGGTCGAGGCAAAGTTGATGAGTCGAGAGGCCAAGTCGCCTTCGAGATACGTAGTTTCTAGGATTACCGGGTATTACGGTGAGATCCAGAACGGGTCAAGTCATCCATCTGGGGCGTGGATTTAGGATTTCGCCATTTTAACATGGACTCCACGTGTCAGCGGCCTCGACCATAGAGAGAGAGAGATTGAGGATACTTGGAACACTCAAGATACCTGGTGTTAGTAGCAAGAGGGAGGATCAAATTTTCTTCTAGTTCGGGAAGAGGTTAAGATCTCTCGCTTCACACTAGTTCTCTTCGTGACTGTGTGGCTAGGATCGAGCATGAGTGACCGGGATTGCCCCGCAGACGTGGATCCCAAGACTTGGGGACAATGCAAATTCCAAGCAACCGTAGGATTTGTGAGAGACAAGCTATCTTCCACAATTTAGTACGGGTCGTAGAAATCCGGGCTGTTCGGTGCTATACAAGCACTCCCAGCATGTGATAGTTGTAGGCCAGAGCGTGGGTCAAGTCGTGGATGACGTAGTTGCAAATGAAGCCGCAGGGACTTGGGGTGGTGGTAGACCTATTAGTTGTCGATGTCAGTTTGATATGATGAAGAATAGCCACTCCAAGTTGTCGCAGAATTTGGACCTTAGGCTATTACATACCCGACACCTACTGGATTGGGCTTAGAGGTTAAGGCCTCAGAGAAGCTGTGCATAGATGTTCTTTCCTAGGATGTAGGGTGAGGTCGACCGATAGGTCGAGATGATGAGTGAGTGATCTCTAAGATTCCCGCTCAAGGGCGGACCCTGGATCAGTGTCACAAGATGACATTATTGTATCTGCAGGCACTGTGAATATCGCGCTGAGCTCAAAAGGGTACATGGTCCCGCTCATTCACCACTCTTGGTGAGTGTGGGGTTGAGTTTGCTCCTAGGACTACGTCCAATGAAGACCTCATAAATAATCAGGAAATGTAAGAGGCTCAAGTGCAAGATTAAGAGTTATGTAATCGAGATGAAAACACACGACGTTATCAATGCAGACTTAGAGTCGAGTGATGTGAGCCTGGGAGTGACTCGAGATTCGATACCACTGGGTACCATATCAGGGTGTTGCCGCAAGGGCCCCTGATAGGATGTCATTCAAGACATGGACTCAGTTAATCATTCATTGATCAAGCGACAAGGACTCGGGAGCGTCGCTACACACTAAGTACAGAAGGCACGTCAAAGGATTATATACATGTGCTGCAGGACACGTCATGGAGCATGTGTCCTAGGTCATAAGGGTAGAGGAGCATTTGCTCTAGTGGGGTGGAATTCGCTACAACAACAAAGCATTAAAGAAAGGGCGTATAGCACCATTTGAAGCATTGTACTAGGAGGCCATGTGTATCATCAAGAGTCGACCGTGAGGCTGGAGAGCCCATCAATCGGGTCCTCGACCGATTAGGGAGACAATTCCTGAGTAAGTGAGTTGATACGACAATACTTCTCACGCCAGCCTAAGCAGAAGAGCTATGCATGTGCGACGCCGACCCTTAGAGTTCGAGGTCGTGATCACGCCCTCAAGGTGATTCCTGGCAGAGGAGGGCCGTTCGCAGCCGTAAGCCATCGCCAGATTCATCAGGCCTCTCTGAGATACCGAGATAGAATCGTAGTGTACCTAGCTGGTGTTACCGCCTGCCACGTGTCCACGAGGTATTTTTACGCTCCATGTTCGAAGGTATACTCCGCATCCACTCACGCGTGGGATCGGGATGTATCGAGGTCGCACTCGACGGGACCTCGAGGAGGATCCCGCATGTATTTTAGATAGTCGTAATCGTGTTTATGATCAAAGAAGATCGTGAGGCCAGCGAGAGTACTATGGCGCATTCATGGAGTGAGGAGTCAACGTGGGAGCGCGAGGACACGATGCGCTACACCATCCCTTCTGTTTAGGGATGAAGGTACGTGGTTTAGTCGTTTAGCAATTAAATGACTAGTTTACATGCATGATAGAATGCACGTTGCATATGCATGTGTTGTGTTGTGATTGTCCAGAATTTCGGGACGAAATTCCTTTTAAGGAGGGGAGAATGTAAGACTCGAGAAATTCCAATTTCAGGAAAAATGGCAAAATCGTAATTTCGATTACAAAGTTGTTAATTCGTTGTAACCAGAATTTATTCTCTAGATCTCGGATGACAAACGGATTTCACCGTTGGAATCGTCTCTCAAAATCTAGCTAGCACGAAAATTCTCAATAAATTCGAGACAATGAATTACATGCTTTTCAAGGTATCATGTTTCGGTGTCGTGAAAACGATTTTCTTCAATGCTACGAAAGTCACATATAACACGTACTCACGCGCTATAAGCTGCAATGAGTAGATAAATGATGAAAATGGATGGCCGAGGTAGAGCCGAATATCAAAACTGAGAAAAGAGGGACATAACGGTCATTATGGAATTTGATTTAAGTCACTAAAGGACAAGATAGTGAATAGTATTCATCTCCTCAAATTCAAAAGAAGCAAAAACGTGAATGGAGAACCAGGGGCTGCTGCAGAAACGAAATGGAGGTTTTTAGAGAGAAGGTCTCTGACTTCTCTCTAGATTTACGACAAATCCGACCGGGCCAGCTCTCTGACAAGAAGAAGACGTTTACGCGAGAGGGCTTCGCTGCGGGTATTCGGATTTGTGAGTTTTTGACAAACTCCTAGAGGTAGGGGTTTTTCCTACTGGGGTTTTACACTTTATTTAAGTGAGCCAATGTTTCTGCTAGTCGAGGCTCAAGGGTCAAGCCAACTGGCCCTAAATCTGGACCGACCGCTTGAATTTATCAAACCCAACGGTTAAATGAAGGGTCGTTACGCTGCTCGGGGTGTTTTATTTCACAAATTATGTGATAAATCGTGTATTGAGTTAAATGAGGCCGAGAGGGGTCAAAGCTGATGTGTCCCAAAGCTAGGACCGGCGTGAAAAAATTAGAGCATTTTCGCACCGTATGAGTACGTGGGTCAAGCCAAGTAATTTGTGATAAATCAGGCATTAAATGTATGCTTGATACGAAAAAGTGTCGGCAATGACCATGAAATACCGTTCGTGCGAACCTATGATTTGTGATTTTTTCGGGGAATAGCAACCGAGGGTTTCACTATTCTTTAGTATGGTGCCTAAGCAAAATAATTTTTGTGAATTATCGTAATGGGTCGAGTAATTCAAGTGGAATTGCTCGTGTTTGATCATTACCAAGCGAGCTAATTTTGATGTATGAAATGAAATTTACATGACATGATTATGTGAATAAATTTTTGTAAATATATACATGTTTATATATTTACCTGAATTAGACTCCAGATTGAATCGCATACATGCATTCCATAATGACGAACACCCTGTGACTATGGTGGAGGAGTGCATGAGATGAGTCTAGAGAAAACTGCCGGGAGGGTCATTTAAAATATTAATTATCGGAGGGTAGTCCAAACTAAAATATCAATCGTCAGAGCGGCCCAATTGATATTCATCGAGGGTAGTCCACAAACAAATAATATATCAATCGTCAGAGCTGCCCAATCGATATAAACACACTCCAGGGTCGCCCCACAAACAAACAAAAATAATAATTTCATACGAGGCTTAGGCGAGTGGACTTGGGATCTGAGTTGGTCATGTAGACATTCAAGTAGGATCATGCATTTGCTTGAATGTATGTTTATTTTGGAATATTGCACTGCATTTAGGTGGAGAGTAGCCCACTTAGGGCGATTCCACTACTGAGCATTAGCTCACCCTGTCGAGGGATATTATTTTACAGGCATGTGGAGCTGTAAGGAACCATTGGCCCCGAGATTCAGATTAGAAGAAAAGCCGGGTTGCGGGCTTGTTTATGATATATAAGCATGTATTTAAAATGTTCAATTTTAAATATATGTATCAGGAGCAAAGTGAAAATATTGTAACTCTTGTAACTATTTGGTATATAGTTGATTCATAGTTAGTATGTATTATGAGTATCGGCTAGGCCCAAGTGGTCAGACATTCGCGTGATCGGGATATATAGGATATATTGTACCGTTTGGGACACCATATGCAGGTTTTGCATTCGCAGAGCCCCCGCACAAATGAGACTGTGCCCGATTTTCGTGAGTAAATGGGTCACCCTACATTCACGAGCCAAGCCCGCGGCCGACGGTAGCCAACTGACGCCCGGATCTAAGGTCACAAGTGCAATGCAATGTTCCAAAATAAACATACATTCAAGCAAATGCATGATCCTACTTGAATGTCTACATGACCAACTCAGATCCCGAGTCCTCACCGACTCTCTCACACTCGCCTAAGCCTCGTATGAGAATTATTGTTTTATTAGTTTGTGGACAACCTCCACAAGGGAGGAGCATCAAATCGGGTCGCCCGACACCCCGGAGCATATTATTTATCGTACTACCCTCCGATGAATATCAATCAGCCGTCCGACGATTGATATTTTTCATTTGGACTACCCTCCGATAATTAATATTTTAGACTACTCTCCGAACCATTTTCTCTAGACTCATTTCATGCACTAACTCCTATAGTCCTAGGATGTTCCAGTGCATATGGAATGCATGTATGCCAATTCCAATACAGTCTAATTCACATGTAAATATATAAACATGCATATATTTACAAAACATTCAATTTACACATCATGTCATGTAAATTCCACATTTCCACATCAAAATTAGCTCACTTTTCTTTGGGCTAATGATCAAACACGAGCAATTGTCAGAATCACCAATTAAACACATATTCACAAAAATATATTTTTCGTGATCACTGCTTTCGGAACAAAAACCGTGTTACTATTCTTTCTTAAAGCACAATTTATCGGTTCACTTGGTGAACCCGGGTTTCACGGCCATTTCCGGCCTCATATAAACCAATACACGCATCAACACATAAATGAACAATTAATCCTCCCAACTCAGCCATGGACAAATGCACCTGACCGCTCCATTTTGCTTCAAAATCATATCAATTCGATCCGCAAGGGTCGGGATCGATCAAACTTACTGCTCAAGGCCTCAATCAACCGAAACATTTACATGGTACTAACCGAAGAATAAAACCAAGTAGGAGAAACCCCGCCTCAAGCCTGAGGAAACCCAATCCGTACCCACGCGTCCTTCCGCGCACGCCTCCTCGTCTCCGAAGACCGCGACTACTGACGGCCGTATTTCTGCAGGCTCCTCTCTCTCTAAATTCTCTCTCAAAACCGCTGATCTCTCGGGATCCGCCCTGCTCTGCCCGTTTTTGCTTTCTTTTATCATTCGAGAAGAAGACCTCCACTGTTCACATGTCCTTTAATGCCATTTAATCCAATTAAATCACCACTCCCCTTCTTTCTCCGCTTGACATCTCTGACTATCTCGCCACACATTTCCTCTACTCATACCACTTATGGTACATGAGTACTTGTTATATGTGATTCATATTTAAACCGCTTTTACTAAGATCTAAACGTGATGCCTCGAAAATGTGCCAAACTCCGACCGCCTCGTAATATTACGAAATTTTACGTGCTGGGGCTAGATTTTTCGAGACGCATTCCCAACTATGGAAATCCATTTCATCGTCTGAGATCTAGAGAATAAATTTCGGATTTTTTTACCCGAAATAACAATTTTGTAACGAAATTACGATTTTGCCCTTTTTCCATAAATTTGAATTTCTCGGGTCTTACATTCTCTTAAAAAAAGGAATTTGGCCCAACTGTAATGACTCACTACACGCATATGCAACATGACTTAATTGCATGTAAACTCGTCATTTAATTATTAAACGACTAAACCACGACCTTCATCCCTAAACAAGAAGGGATGGTGGCTCCGTGATCGTGTCTCGTGCTCCACGTGACTCCTCCACCTGATATTTATTCCATAAGACTAACACTAAATTTCACTGGGCTCAAGGTCGCGAAACTCATCACTACGATCAAATACATACCTGGCCTCCTCAGCGTCCCATCATAACCTCAATCTATCCCAACCACACATGAGCTGATCCGGAGTATACTTCCTGAGCATGGAGACGGAACACTGTGGACACCCGACACGCCAGCAGAACGCCACCCTCGCACGCGAATCTGCCTACCATCTCGAGATCCCAACCAATGAACTCGGCGATAACTTTCCTCTTACCGAACTCCACCACTCCCTTTGGCATAACCTTTCAAGAAGACATGATCCTAACCCGAATCCTATGGAATGACACAGACATCCACATACTCATTTGGCCTGAGCCAGCAGATGACGCCGCGTATCAAGCTCACCTTCCTGGAGGTGTCTCTAATCAAATCGTGACTGGGGCCATCAGCTCTCTCCCCACCTCATTCAACATAATGGTGATCCGCATGACCTCCCATGCAAAGGCTCACTTGCAAGGACCAGATAATTCGCCTAGTAACCGTTGTCGAGGCGACCCCAATAAAGGCAAATGCAGGATGGTCTGACTTGCACCCATGCCTGTGGGTGTAGCATGTCCTCTAATACTTGTATAGTCCTCTCAGAACACCGTCTGAGGGTGGAACAGACTATCGGTCACCGTAGGCTCCACAAATTTCTTTGGAAATCTTCAAAAGTGCGCCGTAAACCTCGGGTCTCTATTCGATACTATGGATACCACACCCATGTAGCCGACTCATCTCCTCGAATGTACAACCTAAGCAGCACTTCCAAGGCGGCTAACACCAGACGGCTAGAAATGTGCCGACTTCGGAGCCGGTCCACTATCACCCATATAGCCATGCTTCATCATATCTCGCAAGTGGGTCACAAAGTCCATCGTGATGTGCCTCACTTCCACCACCACCTCCACGGTCGGGCGAAGCCTTATTTGGCTTCGTGCTTCAAACTTAACTCGCTGGGACACGTGAGACATCGTCGAACAAAGTCCCCTATGTGTCTCTTCATCCCACTCCAATAGTACTGGCGACGAAGATCTCGTTATAATCTTCGTGCTAAATTGATGGAATCGCAAATCGAGAGCAAATAAATTCCATGAGAATTCCTCTCAATACCAATCGGGGAACCACTACCCGTCCCTGGCATCGAAGACTATCTAAGTGAACGGTCCAAATTTCTCACCATTTCCAATCAGACTCGTCCCCGATGACACTACCTCTGGTCCCGCCACCGGACTCAATCACTCAACAGTCAGACGGTACCACTAAACTCCCCACAGACTCGAGTCCCGCCACACTGTAGCCCAAACCGTCCCACAGTCTCGAGCATCCGCCACTCCCGAGAAGCTATACTAGCCAACTCCTCGTATTCGACCAGTGTATCGCCACCACATTCCGCTTTACCGACGGTAATGCAAAGTGAAGTCATAATCCTCTAGAACCCATCCATCTCGCGCGCCTCACGCCGGTGTCCCGCTGCGTGAAAATATACTTCAGACTTTTATAGTTTGAGTATACCTCGAACTCCTCGCTATATAAGTAGTGGCGTCAAATCTTCAAGGTGAAGACTACGGCCGCCAACTCCATGTCGTGTGTGGGGTAATTCTGCTCGTGATTCTTCAACTGAAGAGAACCATAAGCTACTACCCTCCCTGACTCAGATCAAACACATCCTAATCCTACTCGAGGTATCACAATACACTGTGTACCCCTGTCTCTTGTCCGGAACTATCAAGATAGGAGCTGAAGTAAAGCCTCCTCTTCACTCCTGAATGCCTCGTGACGGCCATCCCAATCAACTTAACCTCCTTCCGGTCAACTTGGGCCATAGTGTGTCACGTTAATCTAGAAACTGATGAATCTCCTCAGAATACCCAAAGAAATCCCAAGAAACTACGATTCAAGACCCACTTGGCCTCCCAACTCATCACTCCCCGACCTTCTCCGGGTCGAGACCACACTCCCGATGCCGACAATTGCGTCCAAAATCTCACCCCGCAAGCTTAACTCACACTTATTGAACTTCATGGCTGTATGATGGTCTCTCAACAATCAGAACGATCCTCAAGTGATACTCATGCTCCCACTCTGACGGGAGTAGATCGAATGTCATTCACGAAGACTACGACAAACTGATCTGTGATAGTGGTCGAATAATATCCTACGCATGAGATCCATGAACAGATACGCGCATTCGTTAACCAAGGGCATCACCGTGAACTCAAAGTGCCCATAACGCGTCCCAAACACTGCTCTTGTGTGATATCAGATCCCTAACCTCGCCGATGGTGAACAAAGGCGAAGGTCTGCCTCGGGAGTAGACTCGCGCTCCTCTCAACCGATCAAACAAATCACGTCCCCAGAATGGGTATCGATTTCGATCGTAACTCGCCTTTAACCGTTTAATCAATGCACAAATGGGCGGTCTTCATTCTTCTTCGCAAATGCAACCGGAGCGCCCCATGGTGAAGTGCTCTGCCACGAACCCTCGCTCAAAGAGCTTTCATGTAGCTGGACTCTCAGTTCCTCAGAATCTCCCAACCTGCCATCCTACGCGAGTCATGTAGATGGGAAGTACAAATTAAGGTAACTCGACACTAAAGTCTACTACCCTCTACGGAGGTACCCGTAGCTCATATCCGAAAACATCCACATACTCGCATAATACTCGAGGTATACCTAAATCTGGTCTCTCCTCATCCTCTAGAGTAAGGCTCGCTAGCCAACCCGCACCGTCCCCGACTTCGGACTCGCACACCGCCTCGGCAAAATTATCATGCTCGTCTCGGGTCACCACACGAGTACCGTCCTGTGTGTAGGTGGTAACCCTCCTACGCTCACAATCGATAACGACCTTGTAAATTGTCAGCCAATCCATCCCCAGGATGACATCGAACTCTGACATGTCCATGATCCTCAGATCCACTGTAAGTAGAGTCTTCGAGAACTCCAGTTCACAACCTCGACATATCATCCCTATTCTCGCCCTAATCCCTAGGGGAGAACTCACATATAAAGGCTCCTCTAAGGTCTCAACCTCTAAGCCCAACTCGACAACTGATGCATCAATAAATGAATGCGGGCACCAGAATCAAATAACACTCCAGCCCATAGCGAGATAGCAAAACGTGACTGTAGAGAACTGGCCGACCACACTCAACCAAGGTAGGACGGCGCACGCCCGGACCCTCGATGTCCCCGCCTCAGGCCTCGGCCTTCGCTCTACCCATACTCCGGCCTCTCGCCCGCTATGAAATATGAGGCTCGTGATACCCCCCTCGGAACAGACTGGCTCTCCGCCTCGTACTGCAGGCCGCGGAGAAACGTGATCAGATCCTCTCCCGCCTCATCGACCGGGATCGTGATGTCCCAAAACCCCTGATCCCCTGCCTCTCGGCAATCCCGCCTCACGGGTTCAGTCACGACAATGGTAGCACACCATCTCGTCCCAATCGGATCGCAACTCTATCCGTCCCGCCTAACTGTAACTCATCCAGCCCCTCGCCCGGCGGTCGCGGACTCGAGATCCGCGAACCGAGGCTCTCTCGCCTTCCTCGAACCGAAGAAGACCGATCGTCCTTCCTCTTACACACACTCAGATCCCGAGTGCTCCGAGCATCCTCTATCTCTACGGTCGTGGCCGTCCCAACCATGGAATCCATATCCCGAGCGAAGTCCTACAATCCCGCCCGAACGGACAACCAAATTCCATTCTCGGTCTCCTCACCTCGCCGACCGGCGCCACGTAATCATCAAAGAAATCGGGCTAACTCAGAATCTACCCACATAGTCCATCACATTCACGCCCTCGCTTCAAATCTAGGAACTCCCCGAGCCTCGCGATGCCTCGTAGCCTCCTTAAAAATACTTACCCATGAACAGCTCCTGAAACTCGCCCATGTCATAACCTCTAAGTCTCTAGAAGTCCTAACCCATCTCCACCATACCCTGCCCGCCTTCTAGCCGGAATGCGCCTAACCCGATCCCGGTCAGACGGAGAGATCTCCATAGCCTCCAAGACGCTCGATCTCGCATAAACCAATGGTCCGCCACCATCTGATCTCCCTCCCTATGAATGTAGAGGATGCATGTGCCCTAAACCTTCGAGGTTACTAGACCTTCCTGACCACTGCTTACGCCTCAGGCGACAGTAGCCGCAACACCTACAAATTTCAACAAAGGCATGCCGATCAAACACGGGCTACCGGTCAAATGTCTGCGGAAGCCCACTGCCTCGTGAACGCCCTTCACGCTCCTCATCCTCTACTAGCCATCTACACAATTAACATGGCGCTTAAATTAATACAAAGACTTAAGGCATAAAATACACTCGAGACACTAATCATACAGTAAATCGTAGTATTAGCTACTACTGCCCTTGCATTTTCGTGTAATGCAAGGCAATTAATTTGCATTTAAAATATCATTAATGAAAATTTATTTTCGAAAAATTTCATTTTTGAAAATCGTATTTTTCAAAATTTGTCTTAATCGCAGTTTAAAATTCAATGAAGTATCTCTGAGACATAACCACAGCCTCGAGATACTATTCACACACCGGAAAAAAAATTTCGCACACTACGTCAATGCATTCATAGTAAATGCAATATGAATATCTCATATATTAAATCACCCCCAAGAAAATTTTTAAAATTTTCAGACTTCTTTTTTTTAATTTATGAACAAAGGCTCGCGAACAAGGTCCATGAACAAAGGTCCAAACAGCTGACCTTAAACATTACACCGGCCACAACCGGGCTCGGGTGCACGCTACACACCCGTAACCCGTGTCGCGAAGGATCGCGCGCCAAGAAGGCCCATGTCGCTGGCGCCGCCGCGCGCACGCCAGGCCGGGCCGGCCGCATGCCGCACGCACGCCTTAGGTCGCGCATAAAGATATGAGTCGCTACAAGGCTGGCGCGTAGACCGTCGCGACACGTACCTTCCCGTGCCGTCGCGACACGTTTCCAGTCGCGACCCCGAAGCAAATTTCATGTCGCGGCATCAAATCGCGTCGCCAGGCTCACCGTGCCAATCCGTGTCAGCGACACCGCTTCGCCTAATAATCGCCGCCCCATGTCATGACATCAAAATGATGTCGACATCGCCTAAATTTAACCATCGCCACCCATGTCGCGAATTTGAATGATGTCGCTGACATCAAGCCGCTTTCAGCCCATCGCCAACGGCGTCGCTGACCTCAAGATAATGTCGGCTATCACGCCTCGCCAGCCCCATCTCACGCGACGCCAACGGTCGCACCCTCGCCCTATCCGCCTGTGTCGCGCGCTGCCCGTGATCGTATGCCAAGGCCGCGCCGCTGCACGCCGCTCGCAAGGCCATCGCCTCAAGACCTATTCGTCACGACCCCAAATCTAGGTCATGACCAAAGATCGAATTCGGGCAAGAGCCATTCCACTTCTCGCCTTGCAGCCGATTTTTTTTCTACATTTTCGCTACCGGAAAGTGTTCCAAAATTATGTTCATCCAAAATTTTTTTTTTTCATTTAATCTCGGGAAAATGGTCCAGACTTCTTCAAGGCCTTCTTTTACACAACACTAACCCTTGTTCAACCTCAAATTTATTAGAATTTGATTTCATTATCCAATAAGCCAAATAAATTTCTAAATTATTTCTTTGATTTATCCTTCCGCCACACACTGTGAACCCTAAAATTTGTTTCTCTTTCCAACACCTATGTCCTATTTGCCTAAGCACACAAACCTGCACATCATACATTCAACATGGCATACACACCATCATACAATAATTCATCAAATCACATCAACACACGTGCACGTAGTGTCCTAGTTTTTTCGTTCGTGCCTTCCTAGTAATCTCATACCTAACTCAACATCGAACCACACCCAAGTGGGTGATGTTCTTCTACTCCTCAAAGACTACGGCCTAAGCCCAAATCCCTCAAGCCTGTGTAGTCAGATACCTAGGCTCCGATACTGCCGTGACGCCCAAAACCTGGTCCGCTGATCACTCCGTCAACTCATGAACACCGTGAACACGGTGACCGATGATTACTAAAATCTGGGCAGAAATTCCCTTTGTACGGAGCTCTACCCAAATACAAACTCCGCATATACCGTCTCCAAACAAAGGCAATATAATCACAATGATACAAGAGACAAACGCCTCGGGGCCCCATACTACAATATCCATAAAAACATACCAACTATGAATCCACTATATCCACAGTTCTAAGAGTTCAAATATTTGCATTTTATACAATACATACATTAAACTTAAAAAGTTCTAATACATGTATATACTGTGCCACAACCTAAGTTTCTTCTAATCCTCTATTCTAGATTGAGCTTCGTCCCCGCACGTCCTCAGACTCAGAAATATATCCTCTATTGTGGCGAGCTAATGCTCAGTGGAATCGCCTTGCTGGCTACTCCACCCCATGTAGTGCAATGTTCCTAAATAAACATACATTCAAGCAAATGCAGATCCTACTTGAATGTCTGATGATGACCAACTCGCATCCCGAGTCCTCATCGACTCTCTCTCACTGCCAAGCCTTGTATGAGAACGGCTGTTTTGTTGTTTGTGGATGTCCTCCGATGTGTATATATCAATTCTTCAGTCAAGACCGACGATTGATATATTATTTATCTGTGACTACCCTCCAATGAATATCAATTGGGTCGCTCCGACGATTGATATTTAATTTGACTACCCTCCGAGCAATTCTAATATTTAGACTACCCTCCGAACCATTGCTAGATTCCATTCCCATGCACTAACTCCTATAGTCCTAGGATGTTCCAAAGGCATACGGAATGCATGTGTATGCCAATTCCAATACGTTTAATTCACATGTAAATAGGCAAACATGCATATATTTACAAACATTCAATTCACACAATCATGTCATGTAAATTCCATATTTCCACGTCAAAATTAGTCACTGGCTAATGATCAAACACGAGCAATTTAATTTAAATCACTCGACCAAACACATATTTTCACAAAAAATATATTTTCGATCACCGTTTCGAACAAGAAACCCTAGGTTACTATTCTTCAAAGACAATTTATCGGCTCACTTGGTGAACCTGCTCATGTACCATTTCGGCCTCATATAAACCAATACACGCATCAACACATAAATGAACAATTAATCCTCCCAACTCAGCCATGGACAGTCACGGACTGTTCCATTTTGGCTTCAAAAATCATATCAATTCGATCCCAAGGTTTGGGACCGATCAAACGGCCGTTCAAGGCCTCAATCAACCGAAACATTTACATGGTACTTAACCGAAGAATAAAACCCAAGTAGGGAGAAACCCCTACTTCTCGGAGTTTGAGGAAACTCCCTATATCTGGTACCAACGCGAAGCCCTTTCCGAGTAGAGCAGTTCTCCTTCTTGTCCCGAAGATTGCCGACGGTCGGATCGCCCGTATTTCTAGAGAGAAGCTCCCTCTCTCTCTAAATTTCTCTCAAAACTGCTGCACTCGTGATTCGCCTCGTTTACCCGTTTGTTTCTTTTATCATTCGAGAAGAAGACCCCACCGTTCACATGTCCTTAATGCCATTTAATCCAATTAAATCAATTAATTCCCCTTCTTTCTCCGCTTTGACATTCTGCATTATCTCACACAATTTTCGTCATTTCTCTACTCATACCACTTATGGTACATGAGTACTTGTTATATGTGACTTTCGTCGATCGAAATCGCTTTTACTTATCTAAACGTGATGCCTCGAAAAACGTGCCAACTCCAATTGTCTCGGAATATTACGAAATTTTACTTGCTAGCTAGATTTTTCGAAACGATTCCAACGGTGAAATCCGTTTCGTCATCCGAGATCTAGAGAATAAATTTCGGATTTTTTTAACCGAAATAACAATTTTGTAACAAAATTACGATTTTACCCTTTTTCCAAAAATGAATTTCTGCCCATACAACCGAAAAACCAGCCCGTAGCAGCCGTAACCAATCTTATCTTGAGCTCACTAGAAGACAAACAATGAAAAAGAACGTGGTCCTGCCAGAATCCATTTGTCGATTATCGCACGAATACCAAAGAAAAGAAAGAACGGTAAAAAGTTTACACTTTAGTTAAAAGATTTCAAGATTTGTACAAAAGAGGATTAGATTTTCAAATTTTATTTATGTGGCATAGTAAAAGTAAATAGTAAAGTTGTAAGTCATTAATTGTCCTTTAAGGACAAGTGGCCCTCAAACATTTAATTGTTAGGTAGATTTTTTACTTTTCAATTTTGTCTTTTAGTTTGAAAGTAGTCTATAAATTAGAGGCTTTACATACGTAGAAGGCATGCCTCATGAATGCCTTATAGAGTTTGAGAGAGTTGAGTGAGAGTGAAAGAGTTTGTACAGAAAGTTTGAATCAATAATATTGTAAGTATTTCTTTCAATTCTCTTTTGTTCTTACTTTGTTTTTTTTAAAGTTAATTTTATTTATTTAGGGGAACAAAGGGGTAAAAGATAAGCAAAGGGAAATTGAGTTTTGATTTTAAAATATTTTAAATAATAATAATCAACCTACATGGATCCTGTTGTTATTATCTTTCTTATACAAAAAAGAAAATTTTTCTTAAAAAATTAATCTTTGAAACCCATGTTTCTGAAGGAATTTTAAAACTAGAAATTTTACTTTAACCATGACCTTACCAGTTAGCCGAGACAGGCGGTTGAGGGAGACTTTGTCCTATTCGTGGGGGATTTTTCCTATGACACGAAGTGATGTTTTATTATTCTTAATTTAAACCAGGGTGTTTTGGGGAGAGATTTGTGAGATGGGTTTTGTTTTTGGTATAAGGGAGAATAATGGTATCAGAGCACTTGTATGTTAATTATTATTATTTAAAAACTTTTGAAATTAAATTCCAGAGTACCAAAGCTTTATCTTACCCCGTTTAAGTCATATCATGGAAACAACCTTTTAAAATTGTATGTTTAAGGATATTGTGAAAATTTCAGGTGATTAAGTCTGTGTTTATAATTTGTATGTTAGTTATCAGGTGTTTATTTTATGTCTTTTTATTCCTTATCCGCCTAGTTTATAATTTAGACATGACAAGTAGTGCCAACTTAGTAATAGAATTTACATTCAGCGTGAAGAATTTAAAAATTCTGTATAAAATCGCATGCTTTAAGAACAATTGTTAAAAACCTTACTAAAGATATTCAAAACCTAGTGTCTCTTAAATATTTGTGTGAATACGAAAACACTATTAAAGAAACCTATGAAGAGTTATTTAACCTAGAATCTTTAGTTAGAACCGAAATAGTAAAATATTATATAGATAATCTTTATGTTAGTAGTTCAAGTTCTTATGCTAGTAGTTCAATTTCTTAGAAAGTAGAAATTAGTATAGAAATTAGTGTAGAAATCAGTATAGAAATTAGAATAGGTAGAAAACCCGGTAGAAATTTAATGAATCCCAGTTTAAAAAAAGAAGAAATTAAATATTTTAAGCAACCTTGTAGAAATTCGGGTTAGAATAAACCAAAGTAGTAATAGAAGAACATAAAAAAGCTGCAGTTAAAAAATGCGTGAGTGCGACCGTGATATACAAAATTTAGAAAAAGAAGAATCTAATAGAGAAGAATAGATTTGTGTAATACAACCTTAGGGAATTAGAAAGAAGCTCGAAGACTTTAAAACATTTTAATTTAATTAGAAGCAACTTAGATTATATAAAAGAACATTTAGTTAAAGAAGATAAATTTTTGTAGAGTAAATAGAAAAATAAAATTAATGTAAATGAAAGAACTATTAGAAAAACTTAGTCAAAAATTAGATCAAATACCGACTAAAGGAAACCAAGAAATTAGAAGAAAATAAAATAGAAAATATTTTTCCAAACAATTTGAAAACTTAGTTTAGGAGAAAACCAAATATAGTGTAGAAAATAAAATCAATCCATTTGAAACTCCAGAAATTTAGAAGTAAAACCATGGAAATTGTAGAAGTAATAAAAACCAAAAGAAATGAATAAAAAACAACCTAAAAATAAGCATTCTTAGATTTAGAAAATTAGTACAACCTTTAGAAAGTAAAATAAACTCTTATAATATGGAAAGATTTGACAACAATAATAGGAAAACCTACATAGAAGTTAAGACAAATAATTTAGGGTGGGATAAAGAAACTCAAATTAAGAAGAACCACAAATTTTTACAAACAATTGTAAATACAACAATATGTGGAAACAATAACATTTCCAAGCAACTATTAAATTAAAGTAAAAATGAAATAAAGTGTAAGCAATGTTAGATAATTGGAGCTAGTAAAATCTTTTTTTTGAAACCTTAGTACCAAAAGAAGATCAACAAACCTTAACTCAACCTCTAGAATTAGTGCAGTATAATCAAGAAAAAATAATAATAACAAAATATATAGCTAATGTTCCAATGATAATTAACAACATACCATGACATTACCAATAATAAACCCATTTAGTACCTAGTATAAGTTTCTATCCTTATTTTAGGTTTAAATTTTGTACATTCTTTTTACAAGGAGGTATACAATACAAAAGAACCAAGTTAGCTTTCACCCAAAAACTACAACAATTGCTTATACAAACACAGAAAATAGAATCAATAACATAGTTTCTCATTATACAAATAAAATAGAGGAAATAAAAGATAGTATAGTTAATGATTATTCAGAAAATTTAAAAACCTCATTAAAATTAAAACCTTTAGTTCAAGCAGAAAAATAGGAATTATAGGAGAAGACCTCAAAAACATTGGAATAGAACAAACAATCTATAAAATACCAATAAAAATCCAAGATGAAGCTATAAAACTTCAGATATTTGTGATGTAACCCCGTAGATACAAAAGAATTTAGTAATACAATAGAAGAATGGCTGAAAATAACCTTATTAAACCAAGTTTTAGTTCTCATAAATCAGCGACATTTTTAGTTAGAAACCATAGTGAAGAAAAACGAGGAAAAGCTAGGATGGTAATTAATTACAAAAGATTAAATGATAATACTTATGATGATGCATATAAAATACCTAATAAAGATTCTTTAATTAATTCTATTCAAGGATGTAGATATTTTTCTCAATTAGACAAGAGGATTTTGGCAAATAAGATTAGATGAAGATATAAACCATGACCGCGCTTTCTTTGTCCTTCGTGGCTTATATGAATGGAATGTAATGCCATTTGGATTAAAGAACGCCAAATATTTAACGAATGATGGATAGAATATTTGGTAAATACTTTATTCAGATATATTGATGATATTCTTGTTTTTTTCCAAAACTCAGAACATATAAAACATTTAGAACTTTTTTTTGAAGAACTTATAAATTGCGGATTGATAGTTAGTAGAAAGAAAATAAAGTTATTTAAAATCAAATTGAATTTTTAGGATTAGAATTAGAAATGGTCATGTAAAACTTCAAGAGCATATAGTACAAAAAATCAATACCCTTCCAGACAAACTAAGATTTAAAACCCCTTCAAAGTTTTGCGACAGCAAATTCATGATAGACCCACATTAAAAACCTAAGTCAATTAGTTGGACCTCTTTATAGTAAAACCAAAATTACAGGGCAAAAATATTTTAACCAGGAAGATATTAAATTAGTCCAAAAGATAAAAGAACTTGTTAAGAATCTCCCAACTTTACATCTCCCATTAGAAAGTGAATATAAAATAATCCAAATGTGATGCAAGTCAACAGATTCAGGGAGGAATTCTTTTTAGCATTAACCACTTGTAAGAAAACTTGTAGATATTGTAAAGTAACTTAGCGACATCAAAAGAACCATAGTTCAGATGAAATAGAAGCTATAATTTTAGTTCTGTAAAACTTCAATTATTTTTAAACCAAGAACAATTTACTTTAAGAACCGATTAGAAATATTAAAAATTCTTTTGAAAATAAAAATTCTTCAAAATTATCTACAAAAAAGATGGATAAAATTTCGTAACGCTTTAATTGGTTTTAAACCCAAATTTGAACATATAAAAGGAAAGGATAATATATTAGCAAGATTTGCCAAGGTATTGCATTTATATAAATGATTGATTTATTTATGACTAACTTTTGTTTACAGAAAATGGCTTCAAAGGAGAAATTCAAAAGCAAAACTTTTCAATTTGGAACCTGTTACTTTAAATGAAGTTTTAAACCCAAACCTTCAATTTCAGTCTCTTTGTATTCTCAAAACCTTTGAAGAACATAAAGTTATTAAGGATAACCTTGGTCTTTAAAACCTCAAAACTTTCAAAACCAAAATTTAGAATATGCTTATGGAAAACCATTTCACTTTAGCCCAACATCTTCAAAATTAAAGAACCGGGCCATGTTTTAGAAACCGAAAATTCCAAATGCTTAAGAACCAAGTTAGAAAAACAAGAAAAACCATATTAAGGATTTAGAATCAAAGTCGAAGCTTTTAACAACGTTAAGAAACTGATTTAATTAATATGATTAGAAAATCAGCTTTGCTTACCGAACAGTCTGACAAACTCGAATATCAGTCTGATCTGATATTTGCTACATTATAGAATCGTATGTTCTTTAGACAATTTTATAGGTATTTTAGAACCGGTAAGTATACAGCACGAACAATTTAGAACCAACAAAGTAGAATCAAAACATATATAGTTTATGATTCTGATTGATTCTGCTTATCGATGGTTTTTTAGATAAGATTAGAATCTGACTTGACCTATGATTATATTTTAACATATTTTAACTGGTGATGATTAAAAGATCTAATACCTCTTCTCAAAAACCGAAAATATTGTTCAATATCTTTAACCGAAACTCATGTGTATATATCTTTTTGAAACCATACCACCTTTGTTTAGAACTGATGGAAGCACAGTTGGCTCGCGCATCAGCGTATATATCAAAATATAATAAAGAACCTTAATACCAACAAAACCTGAATGGAAATGACCCGCTCAAAAGAAATTTCTAGATATTACAATAGATTTAGAGATTTTCAAATTTTTGAATTTAGAAAAACCAGAAATAAAAATTTTTATCTTATTGGCGAAACCCCAACTATGTCAATTTGGAGAACCCAACCTTTAAAAAAAATTTTCAACCCAAAAATTTTTATAACTTCAAAAGAACAAGATTTTATTAACCAACTTTGGGCGCATTCACTGCACTATCATACGTCAACATGACTAAACTGGAAAGTCTAGATGTAGAGAGTTATGCAAACGTGGAAAATGCAATGGAAGGATAATGAAGACATCAAATCCTGCAAACAGTAGTCAACTCTGCAAACTGCAAAAACCAGCCCGTAGCGTACCGTAAACTGCTTATCTCAGCTCTACTAGACAAACAAAGAAAAAGAACGCGGTCCCCAGAATCCATTTTTGTCGATTTATCACATGAGTCATCAAAGAAAGAGTAATCGGTAAAAGTTTGAAGATTTTGAAGAAAAGATTTCAAGATTCAGATAAAAGAGGATTAGATTTTTAACTTTTTATTTCTATGTGGGCATAGTAAAAGTAAATAGTAGAGTTGTAAGTCATTAATTTGGCTCTTAAGGACAAGTGGCCTCTCAAACATTTAATTGTTAGTGGTGATTTTTACTTTCAATTTTGTCTTTAGTTTGTTAGTCTATAAATTATAGTTTCATACGTAGGAAGGTATGCCTATGAATGCCTTATAGAGTTTGAGAGAGTTGAGGAGAGGAAAGAGTTTGTACTTAAAGTTTGAATCAACAATATCAGAAGTATTTCTTTTCAATTCTCTTTGTTCTTACTTTGTTTTTTTTTTTAAGTTAATTTTATTTATTTAGGGAACAAAGGTAAAAGATGCTGGTGGAAATGGAGTTTTGATTTTAAATATTTTAAATAATAATAATCAACCTACATGGATCTCATATATATTATATTTCTTATACAAAAGAAAATTTTTCTTAAAAATTAATCTTTGAAACCCATGTTTTTAAAAGCAGAATTTTAAAACTAGAGTCTTTAGTCTTAACCCATGACCTTTAACCCGTTTTAGCCGAGGATAGGCGTTTGAGGGAGACTTTGTCTGGTCTTGGTGGGGGGATTTTTCCTATGACACGAAGTGATGTTTTATTATTCTTAATTTAAACCAGGGTGTTTTGGGGAGAGATTTGTGAGATGGGTTTTGTTTTTGGTATAAGGGAGAATAATGGTAAAGCTATCAACTCCTTTGTGCTTTTGATAGACTTTTAAAGGTGGTTTTCACTTGGCTGAATCAACTCTTTTTGTGTTAGTAAACTCGACCAAATGAGTTAAAGGCAAAAATCTTTCATAAAGCTCTTAGTTTGGCGTGTCGGGAATTCTATCTATAATTCACATGTGTCGAAAAATGGATTCCTCTCTATTTGGACAGATACTTTGATAGTCCCTCCTTTAGAAATAATTTAATGATCAATAATATCTTAATTTTCCTTTTAAATGAGGAGCTGGTGATAAGTGAGCATTCGGGTCACGGTTAGTTGAAACATCTTCAGGTTTAGAACATAGAATGAGAACCTTGATGTTGAAGATGTTCTGGCAAAATAGGAGCTAATTTTATTGAGACTTTTAATGGACTGGCATTCTTAAAGTGAAGTTTCTTGTGTGCACCTTTAGGAAATTGTTTAGTCCTTATCCTTATCATAGCCATCTCTCCTTACTTAAAATCAGCAAACTTTCTTACCGTATCTTCTTCCCTAAAATCATCAAACATTCTTTTCGAATCAGTATGTTCTTTGTTATTCTCATTGCTGAGAGCAATCTTCCTTCAAGCATTGTCATGTAAATCATGTATATGCTTACTAGAAGCATCCAATTGAAAACTTGGTCGTGCTTCAATTGTTAATAGAATTAAATCAATAAGCTTCCTAAGAAGCAAGCTAGTAATGATCTTAGCGACTCTAATTGCACTCATTCATTGAACTGCTTTATGCAAATCGCCTATCACGAATCTTATCCAAATTAGTGACATGTTCCTCCAAACTCGTGTAGGAAAAAGTAGATTACCTAAACTTCAGTTAACAATGTCTATTTGACCATTTAAGGGTGAAAAGATGAAAATTTGAACTGTGTCCAGCATCTTCAGTAAGCTTGAAAAATAACTGATGAACTTTGCATCCTAAATCTCCAATTAGAGAGAATAGTCTTGGGCATTATAATTATAATTATAATAGTAGTAGTAGTAGTAGTAACTATTGTTCATTCTTTATTTGATTTGTTCATTTTGGAAATCTCGAAAAGTAGAAGGTTTGTTGAGATCTCGCAGGCCTGGTACGAGTTGAATAGTCTTACCAAGTTGCAAGCTAAAGGGCGTCTCTGAGGTCTTAGATTCTAAAATTTGGTAATTTAGATTAACTTCATTTTTAATATGTTTATATAAGTATATGCCCATTTATTATGCATATATGCATATGCGGTCATGTCAGGGAAGCTTAGCTCTCCATCATTTGTCCCAAAATGATTTGCCCGACTTTGTGAGCATCGTCTCATGCATTTAACACTACTAAATCGCCTTACAAGCCGCTGGTTGAGTGGTGATAGTCGATATCTCGAAATTAAATATGTTAATGTTAGGAGAAAATTTGTCGTGAGAGACCAAAGATACGATGACACCATGTAGCTTTGCCTTGGGATTTGTAGTTTCGCCAATAGACGGAAATGGACATATCACCGATATGCTTTTAACACGTTATTAGCGTATCTTGTATATGCATTCATTTTGATGGCGCTTTACCTAAATTAAGTTTGCTTACACTATCTGTTTGACTTAAATGGGCCGCCCACATGGGCCAGACTCAACTCAGCCATATGTATTGAGGCGCTTGTCTCTGGGAGACAACTCGCTTCAACCTGGCTATGTACGTTAAAAGGTACATGTGAGAAAAGAAGATAATTTCTTCAAAAAAAAAAAAAAAGAAGTGTGTCTTACAGAAACAGAGAAGAAATCAGATTTTTGCACCAAAAAAATCAAAGGGTGTTCGGACTGTGGAATCAATTACAGTTCTAGTAATTGGAGTTACACATTTGAAGCATCAAGCACATACATCTATGTCAGTTTTTCAGATCGATCAGAACAACGAGCAAGTGTTCTGATCCTTTAGAATTAACAATGGTATCGAAAGCCACGATGTTTTCGTTTGAACGATTTTTTGTGGGTCAAAACTGCAAAATCGAAATTTTATGGGAAACTTGTTGTTGTTGATTGCGTTCTGCCCAAAAAAAAAAAAAAAAAAAAATTGATGTTCCTGTTTTGAATGTTGTTCTGGGAAATTTTCTGGGAAATTTTCCATGTTTTCCAAGGAGGCATCAAAACCTATCAGACTTAATAAATGTTGGCACTTACGAAAATTTGCCATGTTCGCTTAGTAGAATGTGCAAGCCAATTCGATGAACTGAAAAAAAGAAAGAAGAGACTAGTGGTTTTCCATTACAGACGAATTCTACAAAGAAGACGAATAAATAGGGTAAAGTGAATGGGCTTTAAATTGGACGGAAAGTCCCCAGTGCCCCTTGCTGCATGAGAATGGGGCCAGTTATGGGTTTGTAGTGGAGGCCAAGATTGGGCTAGCGAGCAGAGGCTTACACTCTCCACGTGTAAATAATCATCCTAAGATCCTAATAAAGAAATGTTTTCAACAGCCTTCTAAATTTACTAGAAGGACAAGAACACTAAAAGGATAAGAACACTTAAAATACATTTCTTTACTAGAGATATTTTAAATCGTAAGTGTTCTTTGTGAGTTATTCCATTAGAGGCTTCATTTCAACATTAAATGTTTCACACGAACCATAAAATAAACGTCCTAATAAAGAGAATGCAATGCATTTAAATTATCATTCAATAACATTTCCACAGATCTAATTAGAATGTAATAGATAAAATATCATTCAACGTTTAAATTGATACGTTTACGGATTAGTATAATTATAGCGAATGAAATGTATGGGCGCGTAATGAATGCGTGTGACCTGAGAAATTATAATTTTTTGATTAATTAGTTTATTAATTTTCGATTATCTGTGATTTTGTGAATTTTTTGAATTATTGAAAATTAAATTGTATATTATAATTAGTAACTATTAAAGGTTAATTGATAATATATTGTGATTATTTGTGTGTGTAGTGGATCTGAGCCGCAAATAGTGGCACATTGGCATATAAAGAAGAGTGCACAATACGGTTCAGAACAATATAGATTATATGTATCTTGGATTATGAAATGTGGCATCGTGATGTTCATGGGTTTCTTCATCGAGCAACAAATCGGTTGTGTAGTGCTCTGCAGAAGACAGATGGGAGTCGGTTCGTCAAGCAGCAAACAAAGGTTGAGCTCTTTAGACTTTAACACTCTCGCGAAGGATATGCGCTTGAGAGGAAAGTCGACTTAAAGTATGGGTATTCGTCGAATTTCGGACGAAGGCATAAAGTGTTCAGAACCCTGCTTTGCTAGATTGGTCTACGTAGGTATAAGGAGTATAGCAGTTGGTGAAATGATGATAGCAGGTGGCATTATTTAATGATCACGATTATGTACACGGCGTGTGATCTATATTTCGATACATTTCCTAATGATGTACATATTGAATGTTTTCATTAAGACATGTTTGTGTGTATTTTGAATTTAATTACATTGATGAGCATGAATGGAAATATTCGATAGTGGGAGGTTTTTTTTAGGTTGGTAGATTTGCGATATATATCTCACTAATAACCAAAATGTTGAGCATGTTTAAATTAAATATATAGGTGGACTATCTTGATTGAATATATAACATTACTTTGTTCTTTGTTCATGTGTTAAATTATTAATTAATTTAGTACATTATGTGAAACATTTTTGTTAATTGAGTATCTGAATCTTTAATTTATTAATTGTCTACCATATGAATTTGAAATGTTTGCAGCAAAGAGCATTGTCGTGGCTTGAACCATGGAGACAAAGGCTGAATGATAAGAATTACTATGTTTGGCATCGTAAGATTCGATTATCTCTAGAGGCAGACCTCTTGAAACCATTACCTGACAGTAAATTTGAACTTGGCTTGAGCACTCTTGCCGACATAGGCGAGACTTGAAGCTTTATCAAACTCTGTGAATGGTGTTGCTCGCATTTTTGATGTGAGTAGCATGAAAAATGATTTGATCTTTGCCCGATTTGAGAAGCCTTGTTAAATCAGCGGTTTGGGATCTTTATTGGGTTCAATATGGTGGAACTATAACAACAAGACCGTCGGTTAACCCTCAAAGTTTGATGGTTATAAAGCAGAATGACGCATAAGGCGGTATCTTGCGATCATGTCTAACATGATCGATGAATTGAGGCTGCCGGGGCATGTTTATGGTGATGAGCGGCAAGTTCAATGTGTGCTCTTTCTTAAGCGATTGGGAACACATGCGTGTTAACCTTACCCATAATGAGAACATCAAAACTTTTGATGATGTTCTTTGTCATGTTGAGCTTGAGGAAGATGATCTTCTCTCAGGCTTTGCTAATGAAACGCATTGAATCCATCGTGAGAACAAAAATAAGAGCGCAAAAATTGGAAGGTAAGGGTTTCCCGAGGAAAAAGGAAATGAAGCAAGTTCTGAGTGAATGGCCTTGAGCGTGGGAAATATGGCGGCATGGCGAAACGAAGCTGACTTTAAGCGTAGGTAAACTGGTCACTTTGCTCGTGATTGCACTGAGCCAAAGGTATTGTTTGCGAAACTACGTCCCTCCCAACATAATATTAGTGATGTTTGTGACTGTGAGGTGTTTCGTGCTTAGTTTTGTAGACTCGGCGACAGACCAGTAGCGAGGGACGAAACGACTTATGTGGAATTTCGTCGAATTCCTAAAGACAATAGAAGTATATACACGGGGAATAATGCTTCCGTTGTTGTGCTAGGGATCGGTACTTGCAAACTAGAGTTGCGGGGTGGTCGCACGCTTTATCTTCATGATGTGCTATATGCTCCTGAAGTTCGACGAAATCTTGTTTATGTTCTTGTTCTACTAGAACTAGGTTTCCAACTTATATTTAATAAGGGTTGTGTAAAGTATTTACCGGACAAACGTTTATTATAGTTACAGCTATGTGTTAGATGGTTATGGTGTTGGACATCACTAATATTATCTTGAATGTGATTCGTCCCATCTATGTTGTTGATAATTCGATTCTGTTTCTAATCACGAGTATTTTATGGCATGCTAGATTAGGACACATTGGGCAAGGCGGAATTAAATGGATTGGCTCGGTAGGTCTCTTGGGATCACTCGCCAAAATAAATTACCTCCGTGAGCATTGCCTAAAATTTGGAAAACAACTAGATTACCATTTGGCAAAGCGAGAGAGCCGTTAATCCGTACGACATTCATTCGGACATTTGTGGACCAGCTGGATGTAGGGCTAGGCATGGTCTTGAGCTACTTCATCGCTTTTATAGATGATTTCACACGTTTGGTCATGTTTATTTGATTTCTAACAAGTCGCGTTGGGCACTTCAGCGATATACAGATTTGGTAGAGAATCAATTAAACGTGAAGATCAAACTGGGGTGATCGAGTCATGAATATCTATTTGACCAATTCAAAAGTTTTTGTGATGAAAGGGTATGGCTTCATTGTTTAACTATTCCTTACACTCGGCAACAAAATGGAGTTGCAGAAAGGAGGAATAGAACCCTCTTAGACATGGTTAGGTAAATGATGGCGCAAGCTAATTTAACTATCTCCTTCTGGGGAGATGCGTTATTAACTGCTGCCTACGTACTTAATCGTGTGCCCTCTAAATCTGTCCCCTCCACCCCATATGATTTATGGAATGGCAATAAACCTGACTTAGGAAATTTGCATCATTGGGGTGTCGACTTACATTCACAATAATACTCATCAATATGGGAAACTTGGTCTGAGGAAAAGTTTATTTTTCATTAGATACTACGAAACCTCCCAGGATTTGTTTTCATTGGTGAAAAGGCTGATGGGAGCGTGGCGAGCTTGAGTCCGTGATGTCGTTTTCTTAGAGAGGGACTATCTGTGAGGTAAGGTTAATAAAGATTTTCCATTTATGAAAATCTAGAAAATGGTGACTACTACCACATTAGAGGGATTAGAGGACACTCTTAATCCTCGAGGAAAGTGGGAGCGACGTAGTGCACGATCAGGCTCTATGGAGCAAGATCATGAGCAATCTCTGACCTCGTCGAAGCATCAGGTGAGCGTATTCCGGGTCGTCGATTTGAGATTGAGGGAAGCATTCATGATTGCTCACGGGATGTGACCAAAGCGATTCTGGAGGCTCTATCTGGTCTAATGTAAGGAATGGAGTAAAGCTATGGAAGAAGAAATTGAGTCAATGAGAACTAATCAAGTCTGGGATTTGGTTGATCTACCGCCAGGACGAAAATCCATTGGAAATAAATGGATTCTCAAAAAATAAACGTAAAGGATGGGTCATGAAAGATATAAGGCTCATTGGTAGCAAAGGCTACCGCAAGAAGGGAATTGACTATGAAGATACATTCTCTGTTGTAGAATTACTTGATTCGCCTCATTCTAGCTATAATCACACATATGGACAGGAATTAAACCAAATGGACGTAAAGCGCATTTCTCAATGGAGAACTAGATGAAGAAATCTATATGGATCAACCTTTAGGTTTTGAATCCTAAGGGCCAGGCGCAAAGTTTGCAAGCTCAGGTCATATATGGTCTCAAGCAAGCATCTAGGAAATGGAACATCAAGTTTCATCAAGCAATCGAAGGGATGGCTTTACGATGATGGAAGAAGACCATTGCGTGTAAAGCGTTCGAGTAATGGTTTTGTAATTTTTCCTTGTATATCGATGATATTTTAATAGTGGAAATATGAATGATTGACACTACTAAGAAATTGGTTGTCATCAAACTTTGAAATAGAAGATATGGAGTGAAAGTAATACGTGCTTAGTGTGAAGATCATATTAGAGATCGCTATTTAAAAACTGGGTTTATCTCGAGACTTACATCAAAGATGTTAAATATCACATACAAGATAGAAAGTGGATACCCCTGTTGAAAAAAGTTTGAGCCTAAGTCTTGATATGTGTCCTAAGACTCGGAAGAGAAGCGGAAAATGTCGAGTACCTTATGCAGTCTTTGTCGGTATTACGATGTAATAAATGATGTGTCACGAGTCGACATATGTTATCTTGTTGGTTTGATTTGTGGTTTCAATCAAACCACAGTCGCGATGCTTTGGATGGCGGTCGAAGGATTTGCGGTATCGAAAGGAACTTGGACTACATGCTATGTTATCGAGGGAAAGAGAAGGATTTGCGTGCGATTGGATTTACTCGTCTTTGATTGGGAGAGTGATGTTGATCGGTGCAAATACGACTTGGGGATATGCTTTCTTGCTAAATGATAAGCGTATACTGTGGAGTAGCAAAAGCGATCTGTGTCAGTATGGAGGCTGAACCGCGTGGCTTGTTAAGCGACAACTCGAGATGCGGTTTGGTTAGGAGTTTCCTCTGACATTTGAAATTGTCAAATCGACATTCAGAGCGGTAATGATTTTTTGACAACCACTTCTTTGTTAGGTACGTGCGAGGATCTAAATATCATGGAAAGACCAAACATATCGAAAAGATATCATTATATTAGAGATGCAATTGCCGACAAGGACATTAGTCACAAATACATTCTGAGCAATATGGTGGTTGACCTCCTGACCAATAGCTAGGGATGTATTCATTAGACATATTAAATCCACAGGCTTATGCGAGTGTGTCAGTGATTAGGATACTTCTGGAGTTTGTTGAATAATTTCAAATGTTTGCATATTATTCAACGTTTATTTTATGGGTGATCTTGTAAGAGTAGAGTTTATGCAAATTCAATAAAAAGTATGTCGATAGACTAGATTGGCTCACTCACCACGAGAAATCGCCTCTAAGCGCTTGTAAAATGGTAAAAGATGAGACTATTTGAATTATAGCGCTCGATTAAGCGACTTGGCGCAGTGGGGCCAATTTAATTCAAAGACATTAATTTGGTCATGTAGTTAGAACCAAGATGAGGTTCTTAAATAGAAGCGGAGCATGAATGTATCCCCACCATTCATGTCTATGATAAGTAGGAGTGTGAAATTAGTCATCTATGCTTGCGTGTGGTGAAGATGAGAATTTGGGGTTTAGCTCTGATTAGTGACAACACTAAGACTCATTATGGTATATTACCTCCTAACGAGGAGGAAGCGATGACATACATTCTTTATCTTAGGATAAGAAAAAGAAAAGCTCTGTATAGCATGCATTTCATCTTGCATGTGTAGAGTCGACCTATAAGGAGTCGAAGAATGGATCCATGCTTCACTTCCTTTGTATTGAGTCCTTAAGAGATCTTGATATAGATCTCAACACTTTACCCTTTTAACTCTTGACTATATCCTTGATTTGATGTAATGATTCTTTGCCTTAAGAGTGTATCCTATGGTCATGGAATGATTCGACATAAAGGTGCACATTCTTAGGAAGCGAGTTAATTTAGATCTAATTGATATGAGGCGAAAAGAAAGAACATTTTGGTTTTACATTTTTGCTTGTATTCGCAGTAGGAATCATCTCACTCGAGAGGTTTGATATGATTTAGAATACTTGTTATCGTTGTGATGAATTGAGTATAGAATTCTTGAGGGATTGAATAATACTCAATTATGTCGTCAAAATGTTTGGGGTATATAGAAAGTACACTTTAGGGATTAATTATGTTTTGAGGTTGATGTCTTGTATGGCTATGGGGTTCACATGTTGGAGCTCCCATTATCGGTGTGCTTAGTGCATACGGTCTAAACCACTGTATGAATAATTTCTAGTGCAAATATAAATTCTATCACATTGATTGATATGAGTCCGGCCCGGTATGGGCGAGTGGGAGATTGTTGGACTTGAAATTTGGGTAGCCCATGAGCTGGGCTGACCTAGGCCATATGCGATTGAGCGGAGTTGTCTTGGAAAGCGCTCGGCTGCTTATGTACGTTAAAAGGTACATGTGAGAAAAGAAGATAATTTCTTAAAAAAAAAAAAAAAAAGAAAAGAAATGTGTCTTACAGAAACAGAGAAGAAATCAGATTTTTGCACAAAAAAAATCAAAGGGTGTTCGGACTGTGGAATCAATTCCAGTTCTAGTAATTGGAGTTACACATTTGAAGCATTGAAGACATACATCGGTTCTGTCAAGTTTTTCGTACCGATCAGGAACAACGAGTAAGTGTTCTTGATCCTTTAGAATTAACAATGGTATCAGAGCTTTTCACGTATGTTTTCATGTTTGAACGATTTTTGTGGGTGGCGCAAAATCGAAATTTTAAAAACTTGTTGTTGTTGTTGGTTGCGTTACGCCCCAAAAAAAAAAAAAAAAAAAAAAAATTGATGTTCCTGTTTTGAATGTTGTTCTAGGAAATTTTATGGGAAATTTTCCATGTTTTCCAAGGAGGCATCAAAACCTACTGCACTCCCATAAATGTTGGCACCATGAAAATTTGCCATGTTTGGCGGAAAAGAATGTGCAGGCCAATTCGATGAACCGAAAAAAAAAAAAAGAGTCTGGTGGTTTTCCATTATAGACAAATTCTACAAAGAAGACGAATAAACAGGGTAAAGTGAATGGGCTTTAAATTGGGCCCAGGAAAGTCCCCGGGCCTTAACACGCAGAGATGCGGGCCCAGTTATGGGTTTACCTTGGTGGAGGCCCCCGAATTGGGCTAACTGAACGGGGCTTACACTCTCCCACGTGTAAATAATCATCCTAAGATCCTAATAAAGAAATGTTTTCAACAACGCCTTCTAAGAATTTACTAGAAGGACAAGAACACTAAAGGATAAAGAACACTTAAAATGTTCTTTCTTAGAATGTTTTAAATCGATGCAGCCAAGGTGTTCTTTACGATTATTCCATTAGGGCTTCCATTTCCATGATAAATGTTTCACACCAAACCATAAAATAAACGTCCACAATAAAGAATCGATACTGTTTAAATTATCATTCAATAACATTCTAAGATCCTAATTGAGAATGTAATAGCGATAAAATATCATTCGACATTTAAATTATTACGTTTCGTTAATTATAATTATAACGAATGAAATGCATTGCTAGGCGCATGTGGTGTGTGACCTTAGAAAATTATAATTTTTTGATTATTAGTTATTAATTTTTACGATTATACGCTTGATTTTGTGAATTTTTGAATTATTAAAAATTAAATTGTATATTATAATTAACTAATTAAAGGTTAGTGATAATATATTGTGATTATTTGTGTGTGTAATGGATCTGAAGCACAAATAATTCATTTAATGGCATATAAGAAAGTGCATTTCATACGATTCTTAGAACATATAGATTACTATGTATCCTTTGGATTGTAAATACGTAGCATCGTGATGTTCATGAGTTTCTTCGTGACGACAAATCACAGTTGTGCTTGATGCTCTACCAGACGAATGGGAGTCAGTTCGTCAGGCCTTGAAACAAAGGTTGAGCTCTTTAGACTTTAACACTCTCGCAGAGGATATACTGCTTGAGAGGGAAAGTCAGCTTAAGGCTATGGGTATTCGTCGGACTGGACGAAGCGCAAAGTGTTCGGAACCTGCTGCTAGATTCGTTCCGTGGTATGAGGAGTATGAGCTAGGTGGACAAAATGATGATAACTTAGATGACATTGTTAATGATCCTGATTATTTACCTAGCATGTGATCTATATTTCCAATACATTTCCTAATGATGTACATATTGAATGTTTTTCATTAAAGACATGTTTATTGTATATTTTAATTTAATTACACATTGGATGAGCATGAATGGAAATATTACGATAATTACAGTTTGGAAGTTCAGTAAATTTAAGCAATATATATCTCACCTAATAACGAAATGTGTAGTGTTTTAAATTAAATAATAATAATTGGACTATCTTGTGAGAAATTGATTGAATGTATAACATTACTTTCGTTCTTTGTTGCATGTGTTAAGTATTAATTAATTTAATTACATTAATAACCAAAACATTTTTGTTAATTAATTGTAGATCTAATTAAGTAATTGTCTCTATGGTTGAAATGCATTTGCAACAAAGAGCATTGTCGCTGACTTGAACCATGGAGACAAGTGATTGAAATCTTACGAAAGTCTTATTTTGAGCCACTGTTGAGATAGGTTTTTGAGTGCTTTTGCGCACTAATCATGTCAATTAAGCCAATTGAAGTGTTAAGGTCTTCTTAGTATCCTTATGCCGTTTAGGGTATTTTGGTTGTTTACGAGTTTTGCATAATTTGAGAGTTAAATATCGAAATATATCTTGATCGCGAAGGTGAACCCATTTATCGGCCTTCAGACATCTCAAAAATTAATGAAGGAATGAAGGCAAAGTGAGAAGAAATGCGATAGGGATGCGGTGTGCGGCTGGAAAGAATATGCAAACCCGGGGAATTTCGGTATTAGAAATTTCGTGGGGTTGGGACTCAGCGATCATAGCGAAAATTTCGCAATCTAGCGAGAATTGAAATTCGCTAGGCATTCAAAATTAAGCTAGTTCTTTCATTGCCTAAGCGAGTATGCATTTAACTATCTCTCAAAACATTTAAGCTAAGGCAGCAAATTTGCTAGTAGCGAAATTGCCAGTCATAGAAATTCTCCCAGTTTGTATCTACGTGTTCGCTACCTGGCAGAAATTTTATATCTAGCAGTACCCAAGCTACATAGCGAAATTGGTGCATAGCGAAATTGCACTGCCTTGTCATCTTTATTGTAGTGTAATGCAAGAAAGCTAGACCTCATTTTGGTGCATTACTTACTTGTCCCTTATTTTAGCCAAAATGTTAGGCTTTATTGTAGTTTCACATAATGTGTGGCCTATATAAACCCCCATAGTTTTTGTAACCAAAAGGAACTCTTGGCATTTCAATACAATTCCCGCAGCTTTCATTTTAGGGTTTGTTTTTCTCTCTTCTCTCTCCTCTTTCTCTCTTATTTTCACAAGATTGCAAACAACCCTCTTGAGGATGGCTGACTCGAGATGCTTAGGCTAAGCCTGCTTTTCTTTGAAGAGGAAGTATGGCCCCAGCTTAGTTGTGAGGCGATTCTGAGGTTGTCCTCATGTGTTAAATACTCTGAGTGCATATTATGACTCTATCTTCTCAAACTAGGGTTGAATATCATTTTAATGTCATTTAAATTTGGCGATACTTACCATGCTTTGGGATGCGGTGCATACTTGTTGCTAGATGCCTTTGCGGTTTTTTAGATGGTCTTTACGAGCCACTAAAATGATGTTGGTGTTAGGGTTTCAAAGCGAAGAAGTACGTAGATGCATGTTGCAATGTTGACTCAAATAGGTGATTCCTAGGAGTTAGGTTTGCTAGTTAAACAAAGATCAGGTTATGGCTTGGAATATAGATTGCTTGTCATAATCTGCGAGGATAAAGCTTCGAGACCTTGTTTGCCTATGTTATCAAGTTAGTGACCTAAATCTTCAAGTTACCTTGTCACACTTCACTTTTTAGTTTTTCTGAGTTAATCGGTTTCAAACTACTCACCTTTGTTTTGAAGCAATCAAAATCGAATAAAAAACCTCGCCATTTTCAACAACGATGCAAGTCATTCATAGGATGAAAACCCGTCCACCGTGTTCGACCACTGAATAGCTATCTTGCGGTAGCTTGACTCACGGCCCATTAGGAGAACAGGATATAAAATTTTGTTGATTCGGATCACCTGCGTAGCGCAGTCCAAATGGCGTGGATCTTGGGGATGGTGCGAGCTTCACGTTTGATAGTTGAAGTGTACTTGTGATCCCAACATCCGCAGTGGTGACCTTTTGCCCTTTTGAATCTCATTATTTATCAGCGCAAGTGTTCATCAATTTGCGATGGCGCGCTGTTTTGTTTTTTACGGTCAGTTTTTATCTTTTAACCTAACTTTTGCCCGAGTTTGTTGTGCTCTTTGTTGTCTACGAAATTGTGTAACGTTTTATGCACCGATTAGGGATAGAACATGGTGAAACGCGGTAATGCCAAATTGACAGCGGTGAAGTCGAGTGTACACCGCGATACCATGGATCCTTTGCACGAAGAAACGGCGAGTCGACAAGGTCCCCGATGAATCAGCATATAGGTCGATGAGGACCACATCCACCCCCTAGAGTTAGTGCCCTTTCTGCGTCGTACTCCTGGCGAAGATGTAGCGGTGAGGCCTACTTGGTACCCGCCTCCCCATACCATGGTATGGAAAATGAAAATCGTACACCTGAGCAAGGATTTTGGGGAAGTTTGCATACCTTTAAGGAAGGCCATGATTGACATGGATTGCTAAATCGAAAGCATTTCCATTGACCACACAAGGTGAGAGCGAATTTGGCGTCGACTCAGCTGCTTGACTGAACCATAAGAAATTGGGTTGTTTGCAAGCGAGTTTTTAAAATTCTTCGATTGCTCATAAGACCCTGACAATTTGAAGAGACAAATTTACACCTTTGCATTTCAGATGGTGAGAGGTTCTACCGGTGTTAAGGAAAAGTTGTAGAGACCATTAGTGCTTGTGCATCATGGGTTTGATACATGGATGCTAGTAAACCACTTCTATGGTGGTATGTCTTAATAAGCAGTTATTGGAAACCATGTGTGGGAGATTTTACGAGTAAGCATCTGATGAAGCCATGGATTTTCGAACTATGTGGCTGAAACTTCTAAGGGTTAGGATGAACCCAGGCAAGGAGAGAAATGGAAAGAAAAATGCCTTTAGCCAACCTAGGAGTGGGATGTATGCCTTTATGGAGGACTAGAAATGAAAGCTAGAATTTCGACCTTAAATTTAGGAAGGTGGAGGGCTTGAGGAAAAAGGCTCCATGAAGTGCATGCGGTGGCCAGCTCTTGCGCGAACCCTGACCCATTCACCGAGTTTCCAATCCGCAGTGTCAGAGAACATGTCTGAGTGCTCCATCAATGAAGGATTGATGTCGAAATGACAAATGTTGTGTAGGTCGTCTGAAGCCACCATGACCTAATAACCAATATGGTAATACCTGAATTCAAATTTGGAGGAATCACCTAACCTCTCTAGAAACCAATCCCTGCTTTATGTGGTATGAGCCACGGTTTGGTTCACTCTCGACCACAGTGCCTCCATCATCATCTCACGTGAATGAAGCCATTTTAAATTTGAGTAAGGTGGTGCGGTAAGTACGTGGAAGAACAAAAGGGATCAATGCACAATTGGAACAAAGTTGATCTTTCGTAGAAAGCACCTTGAACAAAAGAAGTGGGCTTGAGGCAATCTAAACAAGAATTGACAACCTCTGAGAACTTCCGATCACAAAGATCGACAATATTCTGAAGGTGCGGGAAAGAGGAGGTTCCTTCCGCAAGCAGTCCTGCTGACCAGGAATCCATGAGAGTAGGGTCATCGATGGTCGAGATGGATGAAGTTAAGGCTATAATCACACGAGGAATTGGAAAAGTTTGATCAGCCCATGCACAAGCACATTTGAGGAAACCGGGAATGAAGTAGAATTGGGTAGGAACACATTTTCTGAAGGAGGGATTCAATGAAGCCTTTGCATGCCACCTCCATTTCCACAGGCACTTAGAAGCAAGAAGAAGGCATCCCAGCAGGCAGGTATCTTAGAAGTCCTAAGGCAGGTGAAAGTCAACATACCTCTTTTGGACATCATTAAACAAGTCCCTACCTATGCAAATTTTTTGAAAGATCTTTGCCTGTCGAGAAGGGATTAGGCATTGAGAAAAGGCATTTCTTCTTGAACAAGTCGATTACCATAATCCAAAACAAGGAAATCGATCAAATACAAGGTTTCACGGAGTTCTCCCACAATTTCAGTAAATATTGGTGGGACTTGTATAGATAAATCCCTACTTGATTTAGGAACGGTGTGAACCCTCTTTGCCATATTTTGTGCAACTTGATTAGGTTTGGTGACCTTAAACCTCTCGCTTATCACCTTTCATTGGCGATAGATTAGTAAGAAAATCTAAAGGGGATAGTTGAGGATGTCTTAGTGAAAATAGACAGAGATTCTACTACCCGATTGGATTTTGTAGTGCTTGACTCTTGAGCGATTGCAAATGAACCCAATCATGTGCCAATTATCTAGGAAGACCATTTAAACTGCATGATGCAATCATCAATTGCTGGAATGGAGTCATGCAACTTACGGTTGGTAACATGACCTTGGAGTTGAACATATTCCATTTGAGCAACAAACCTGATTTGCGGAAGATGAAAATCACATGGCGATGAAGTTGAGACCAGTAATTAAACATCTGAGGAAAGCTAAGTGTCGGGGTGCGAGGAATAGTCGACCCGAGTCTGACAGGGTGTGTTGGTATTGCCATCGTCACCCCTTTGTAAGGCAATTGATCCAATTCCAGAATCCATCGGTGAGGACGAGTCACGATGGAAAATCCCGACACGAGTTCGGCTCGGACCGCTGCCAGGGTTTAGGAGATCATCCTCCTTGACCCTCCTTGAAGCGATTTGGTAAAATTGAGGTGGTTGGTGTTCTCCTGAGCCAAGTGCGACTCGACAATTTTTTGCTTTTGTTTTAATGTAGTCAATTTTAATACTTTTGGTGATTTTAGAAAGTTTCTTAACTTGCGGTTTTGTTTTTTGTTAACTGTAATTATAATATAGTATCTTATATTAATTTTTAATTACAGTGTCATTATAATAATTTTATTATAATATGTTTTTTATTTATTTCTTATATTAATAATAATTAGCTAAAAAATTATGTAGTCTGCGGGAAGTGAAGCCAGTTTGGCGAAATTTGCTAAAATACGTAGTATGTGAAAAGGCTCTTGTTTACCCTTGAGGTCCTATAAGAGGAGGGGAGAGGGTTTTAGTTTTTTCACACCTTTCATTTGCCTCTCCCGACCTCTTGGGTGCCACGAGCTTATTTATACTGAGCCCACACTGCACGTGCCTGCTGCCACCATGGGCCAGGCCTTGCACTTCCCTTTGTGCCTGCTGTTGGGCCACACCACCTCTGTGTACTTTACCACCTGATGAGCCACCGACCGGGTTGACCACGGCCAGGAGCCCGGGCGGCGTTCTCGGTTGTGCGCGCCCTGCAGTAGAGACTCACGTGCTGCTGCGCTTCCGACTTCCACGGAGTGCATGTTCGTGCCACTAAGCGAGCTGACAACTGCGCTGTAGGCACCCGGTACCCGCTGCCGTGTGAGCGTACCACATCGTTACCGCCGATTATCGACTGTCTTGCTTTCGTGCCTTGAGGTAGCCTTGTATTGATTTTCCTAGCTTTGCCTAACGCTTCACCCGCGTTAGCGTGGTTGGTGTGGTCATCCAGAGCCACCGGTCCGGTCTGCGTGTCGCACCGACCTTTCCCTTCACTAGCGCAATACGTTCGGTCTGACTATGGTTCGTCGCAGGGAATGCAGGTCGTGTCAGCCTCCAGTGGAATTAAAAGTACCGGCGAGAAAGCGGCCAGGTTCAGTTCCGTCCGACGTGCTCAGCTCGATCCGGAGGCGTCTCCCGAGATCATAGGGATTTCGGCGATGCAGTTTCGGATAGGACCGGGCCGTCACAGTGCCATAAGCGCGAATCTGAGGCGGCCCTCGAACGCGTCGGGCGGTGAGTCATCCTCGTCGAGCCTCGGCCGTACGATACATCTGCCCGGGAGCGACATCATCGCCTCGGTTATGCGCCTCGGGGATCGGGGCGGATTGTTTGTCGGGCACCCGATTCGGGAATGTCGCACTCGCTCGAGGACTTTCATCGAGGGTCTTACTCGATGTCTGGCATTGGCGGTGATCCGGATCGGGGATTCTATGAGGTTGATTGCGTGATTTATTCCCCTGCGGCCTTAATGACCCGGCGTGTGTGCCCCGGGTGGTGCGTAGTTTTATCACTTTCTGATGACATCCGGGGAGGCGGTGGTCAAAACGGGCTCCGAGTTCACCATAGGCGGTCGCGGAGTGCCCAGGCGGCAGATATTTCCGCGACTTTAGGCTGTATCTGCGCCAGGCGATCTTGGGGTTATCGAGCTTGGGCCCGCCCTCGGCGGGAGATGGTTATCTTTGGCGAGACACCACGGAGTGGGGCAGTACTCTTTAGGAGGTAGCTCAGCTAAGATCTTCAGTGGTCGATCACCTCTTCGGGGACCCGGCTTATTCAGCTACAACGTATATGCAGCGGAGGAGGCTACATCTTGGAAATCTTCACCGGATCTCGGAGAAGATCTTGGTTTAATCCCTCTGGTGGTGATGACCTCGATGCGACCCCGAAGGTCACCGGAGGGCTTTGGATTCGGCCGAGGAGAGTCTACGCTGCGATGCCTGACTACTATGCCGGGTCCTTGACATTTAGGTTGGAGGAGCCTCGGATAGAGGAGGATCAGGTGCCCTCACAGTTGCAATCGATGGGCGAGTGATGGCCATGCCGTATCTTTCATCCTGAAATGGCAGGACGGGAGGAGGTTCAGCCCTTGAGCCCGTAGTGGGCGGAGTCCGAGTTCGCGCTATGTCCCCTCCATCTCGCCATCCATACCACGTCCGCATTGCCGGCATTCTCACATTTGCATCATACATCATCGTGGCGATGCGTTCATACCCATTTCGGCAATGCTTGAGTGATGGATCACCGATATGTTCATTAGCGGCTACCCGGGCGGCCTGAATCGAGTTGGCTTCGGTGTCACTCCCATCGCTGCGGCCAGTTATGACTCACAGGTCTTCCTCGCTCGTGTTCCGATCGAGAGAGAGCGCCACTACCACTGCTGTTCTCGATGTATCATACCAAAGAAGAAGACAGACCCACCACCACCACAGCCGTGAGGTGGTTAGGTTTCTTTATGTTTTCGTATATACGCCTTTATCAACCGCCTACCAATTTTGATTAGGATTTATGTATAGCTATAGTAGGCGCGATATTTTTGTGTTTAGCTTTTGTATCTATGTACTAAATACTTGCTATATCAAAAGCTATTCAGTATATATATACGGACTTTTGCATATCATGTTTTGTGCCTTCACCAGTGTGTAGAATCGTTTTTGTCTTTCACTGACAACGAATAATTGAATTGCTTTAATCGACAATTGAATCGCTTTTGCTGGAAAAATTGAATCATTGTAAGTTACCTTTATGTTAGAACAAATTCCATGTTTGATGTATAATTTTTTGTCAATAAGTCCTAACATGCTCAACTTGAACATTTCTCCCTTGCTTATCTACACACGCACACCAAATTGTTTCAATAGGGCCGAATTTTTTTAATTCTCCTTTCACTTTGCATAGCCGCCTAGTATGTTGGCAACTCAGATAGGTTTGTGTTACCCACATTTGAAGACCAACAATGTAGTATCTCCAAAAGGAAAAGAAAAGTAAAAGCAAAAGAAAAGAAAAAAGAAAAAGAAAAAGAAAGAAGAAAAAGAAAAATAAAGTCGTGACACTTTGCCTTGAAACTCGAACACTCGTCCGAGGGGTGTATGGTGAAAACCTTTGAAGCCCGATGCCCTAAGCCTTAATTGTCGGGGGAGTCATCGACTTAGTGTTCGCTATACGTGGGTGGATAGAGTTTAACGATTTGTAGGTGCTTGATTTTCAAGTCATTCTGAGTCCGGTGAAGCCCGTAGAGCGGTGGTCAATGATCCTTTGGCTTGATGCCTTAAAACCTTAATTGGTTGGGAGTCATCGTGGACCCTCACGTGACTTCGTGAAATCGGGTTTCAGCATCAGACTCTACAATGTAGTTGATTAAAGAATGAAGAGTGTAACTTTTTCCTATCTCGGTTAATTATCAACTTAAGGCCATGCTGCTAGGTTGGGGAGGGACAATTTTGGTAAATTTATTGCCTGATCCGTTACATAAAGAACCATTAGACTTTGTGGAAATTCAAGTTGAGAACCATGGATCCAATATCACCTAAAATCGTTTTCGTATGGTTTATGTTCTCTCATGCCGGCCAAACTTGTGTCAATTTTTCGCCTTTAAAGGTAATGTTTATTTATTTGTATATACACCTTTTTTCATAAACTTTTTGAAAATCGCCCATGCATCTCTCCTCTTTTTTGTTTTTGCATTGCTAAGGGACTAGCAACGTTTTCATTGGGGGTGTGATTATACCAAAAAGTGCTATTTCGATTCTATTTCAGATAGGTTTTGAGTGCTTTTTGCGCACTAATCATGTCAATTAAGCCAATTGAAGTGTTAAGGTCTTCTTAGTATCACTTATGCTGTTTAGAGGGTATTTTTGGTTGTTTTGCAGGTTTTTGCATAATTTGAGAGTTCAATATCGAAATATATGTTGATCCATGAAGATTGAACCCATTTATCAGCCTTCAAACATCTCAAAATTCAATGAAGGAATGAAGGCAAAGTGAGAAGAAATGATGCAAAGAGGAGGATGCAGCAGGGCAAAAGCAGTGAAGAATATGCAAAACCTGTGGAATTTCGTAAGATTGCGGTAGCTCTGTTGGGATTTCGCGGTAACGTAATCCTAGCTTAAATTTTCGCAATCCTAGCGACTTGAGAAATTTCGCTTAGGTATTCAAAATTCGCTAGTTACCGTGTGTTTGCCATCTATGCATTTTCACTATCTTCTCAAAACATTTTCGCTGTTAAGGAATTTCAGAAGAAGCGAATTGTTAAAGGCATAGCGAAATTCTCCGATTATTCTGCGGTACTTCGCATTTGATGGGAAATTTTCGCTTATCTAGCTAAATTTTTTCGCATAGTCAAATTGTCTCGTATAGCGTAAATTACTCATTTGTCATCTTTGTGTAATTAATGCAAACCGACCTCATTTTTGTGTATTACTTGTCCCTTATTTTAGCAAAATGTTAGGCTTATTGTAGTTTCACATAATGGTGGCCTATATAAAACTCCCCATAGTTTTTTGTAACTAAAAGGAACTTTGGCATTTCAATACAATTCCTGCAGTTTTCATTTTAGTTTGTTTTTCTCTCTCTTCTCTCTCCCTCTTTCTTCATTTTCTAGGCTACCAACAACCTCTGAGGATGACAACTCAAGAGATGCTTGGCTAAGCCTCTTTCTTTGAAGAGGAAGGTAGCTAGCTTGGTCAGGGGCAACTACAGGGTTGTCCTCATGTGTAATATGCTACATGTACCGATTTATGGCTCCCATCTTCTCTCAAACTAGGTCAATATCATTTAATGTCACACTGGGCTACTTACTTCATGCGAGGATACAAAGGTATACTTATTGCTAGATGCACTGTAGTTTTTTAGGATGGTCTAATTTGAGCCACCGAAATGATGTTGAATGTTAGGTTTCAAACTCGGTAAGGCTGTAGATGGCTGCCGCCTCGTGGCCGACTCAAATAGGAGTGATTATGTATTAGCTCATGAAGTTAAACAAAAAGATCCTAAGTATGGCTCGACTATAGATTGCTTGTCATAACGAGAGGATAAAACCCGAGGACACTTGTTTGCCCTCTATGTTATCAAGTTAGCCACCTAAATCTTCAAAGTTACCTTTCAAACTTCACTTTTAGTTTTTACGCTTAATCGCTTTCAACTACTCACACTATTTCAAACAAATCCAAAATCCAAATAAAAAGCTCTCACCATTTTCAACACTCGATGCAAGTCATTCATAGGATGAAACTCCATCCCTGTTCGAATTTAGATCGCTATACCATGAAGAGCTCACCACGGCAAAGAGGGAGGAACTTGTGGATATAAAATTTTGTTGATTCCGGACACCCTATCGTGGCACGACCAACAAGTCGAATGAAAAGAATTACGATGTTTGGTATCAGGTGATTCAAAAAGATCTCCCGGAGGAGCAAGACATGCTGGAAACCATTACACAACTAATGGCTGAACTCGAAGCAAGGCACTCACGCTAACATAGGCGCAGACTTGGAAGCCTATCGCTTCCAGGTTTAAAGATCGTGGTTACCGTGATTACGTCGAGTAGCATGAAAAATGACTACGCCGCGATTTGTGAGGCAACTGCTCACCAAGGCAGCTCAGATGCTGTTAAGGTTCAATATGGTGGAACCTCAACAACAAGACTTCGTCAGTCAACCCTCAAGTTTGATGGCTATAAGAAGTGCCAGAATGACACCATGAGGTGCTGATCTTTACGATCATGCTCCACATGATCGAAGGAATCGAGGGTCAGCAGGCACATGACATGACCGATTTGAGCGCCAGGTGTTCAACTCGCTATCTCGGCCTTTGCCAGAGAAATTGGGAGCATATGTTAACCTTACTCCATAATGAGAACATCAAAACTTTGGATGATTTGCTCGTCATGTTGAGCTTGAGGAAGACTGCCTTTCTCTCTCGAGAAGCCTCGCTAATGAAGCTCACATCAATCCAAATCGAGGAGCAAAAGGCTCTAGACGCAAAATCGAAAGGCGCTCAAAAGGAAAAGAGGAAACGGGCAAGTTCTAGTGGCAAAAGCTGCCAGTGGGAAACGCCGCGCATGAAAGCATAAACAAGAACCCGCGAACCGTGGTAACTCCGTCACTTTGCTCGTGATCGTGACCGAGCCAAAGGTATTAGCCTGCGACAAACTCGTCCCTCTAACTTATATGTTAGTAGTCGCTTAATGCTTTCTGCTTCGAGATTGTTCTTTGATCAGAGGACTCAAGAAAGAATCGAATTACGAGCAAGGACCGAATAACTATGTGGAATTTCGTCTAATTCTAAAGGCAATAGAAGTATATACATGGGAATAATGCCTTACCGACGTGCTGAGATCGGTACCGCAAACTAGAAGTTGCGGGTGGTCGCACGCTTATCTTCATGATATGCTATATGCCCTGGTTCGACGAAATCTTGTTTCGCTCTTGTTCTTACTAGAACTAGGTTTCCAACTTATATTTATTGCTACAGGTAAAAGTATTTACGGACAACGTTATTATGGTTCGCTATGTGTTAGATGGATTTATGGTGTTGGACACCACTAATATTGTATTGAATGACAGTTCGTCTATCTATGTTGTTGGTAATTACAATTCTGTTTCTAATACTGAGAGTATTTATGACATGCTAGATTAGGACATATTGGGTAAGACCTATTAAATAGATTGGCTCGAGTAGGTCTCTTGGGATCACTCGCCAAAATAGAATTACCTACATGTGAGCATTGCCTAGATGGAAAAGCAACTAGATTACCATTTGGCAAAGCCAAGAGAGCCATTAGTCCATTACAGCTTATTCATTCAGACATCTGTGGACCACTGAATGTGAGGGCTAGGCATGGTGCCGACTACTTCATCACTTTTATAGATGATTTCACACGTTTTGGTCATGTTTATTTGATTTCTCACAAGTCTGACGCATTGGACTGCTTCAAGCGATATACCAATTTGGTAGAGAATCAATTAAACGTGAAGATCAAAACACTAAGGACCGATCGAGATCGTGAATATCTATCCGACCAATTCAAATTTTTTTGTGATGAAAAGGGTATAGCTCGACAGCTAACTATTCCTTACACTCCGCAACAAAATGGAGTTGCAGAAAGGAGGAATATAACCCTCTTAGACATGGTTAGGTCATTGATGGCGCAAGCTAATTTAACTATCTCCTCCTGGGGAGATGCGTTATTAACTGCTGCCTACGTACTTAATCGTGTGCCCTCTAAATCTGTCCCCTCCACCCCATATGATTTATGGAATGGCACAAACCCGACTTAGGAAATTTGCATCCTCGGGGCGTAAGGTACTACATTCACAATAATACTCATCAATATGGGAAACTTGGTCCTAAAGGGAAAAAGTTTATTTTCATTAGATACTCTGAAACCTCCAAAGGATTTGTTTTCATTGGTGAAAAAGCTGATGGGAGCGTGACAGAGCTTGAGTCCCGTGATGTCGTTTTCTTAGAAGAGGACTATCCTGTGAGAGGTAAGGTTAATAAAGATTTTCAATTTTATGAAAATCTAGAAAATGGCAACCCTACTACGCAGAGGACAGAGGACACCTTAATCCTCCGAGGAAAGTGGGAGCGACATAGTGCTCGATCCGACCCATGGAGCAAGATCATGAGCAATCTCAACCTCGTCATCCGTGGAACGTATTCCTCGCCGCCGATTCGAGATCGGCGGAAGCATTCATGATTGCTCCACAGACACTTAAAGAGCCAAAAAACAATTGGCGTAGGCTCTATCTGGTCCTAATGCTAAGGGAATGGAGCAAAGCTATAAAGTTAAGAAATTGAGTCAATGAGAACTAATCAAGTACGGATTTGGTGATCTATCACAGACCAAAATCCACGGAAAATGTCTTGATCTTCAAAATTAAAACGGAAGGCTTGGATGGGTCCATAGAAAGACATTATAAGGCTCCGACCGTAGCAAAAGGCTACACACAAGAAGAGAATTGACTATGAAGATACATTCTCACCTGTTGTGAGAGAATTACCAGTCTCGCCATTCAGCTATAACGCATTTGATATGGACTTAGAATTATACCAAATGGATGAAACCCATTTCAATGGAGAACTAGATGAAGAAATCTATATGGATCAACCTTTAGGTTTTGAATCTAAAGGACAAGAGCGCAAAGTTTGCAAGCTCAAAAGATCCATATATGGTCTCAAGCAAGCATCTAGGCAATGGAACATCAAGTTTCATCGCTAACCAAAGTGATGGCTTTACGATGATGGAAGCAAAGCACTGTATTTAAAACGCTCGAGTAATGGTTTTTGTACTTTGTCTTGTATGTCATGATATTTTAATAGCTGGAAATAACAAAGAGGATATTATACTACTAAGAAGTGGTTGTCATCAAACTTTGGAATGAAAGATATGTGCGGTTAGCTACATGCTTGGTGTGAAGATCATAAGAGATCGCGCTAAAAGGCTTTTGGGTTTATCTCAAGAGACTTACATCAAAAAGATGTTAGAGCGCTATCACATGCAAGATAGCAAGCCGATGGATACCCCTGTTGAAAAAAGTTTGAGCCTAAGTCTTGATATGTCCTAAGACTCCAGAAGAGAAAGAGAAATGTCCGTGAGTAATTTTATGCCGCCATTGGCCAGAATCTGATGTATGCAATGATGTACACGCCCACATGTTATGCCGTTGGTTTGTTTAGCCGGTTTCAATCAAACTCGTCAAAAGCAATCGATGGCAAATAAGAGATTTTGCAAAAGATCTCGGGAAGGAACTTCGCACTACATGCTATGTTATCAAGGGTGCTAAGGATTTGGCGCCTGATCGGGTTACTTACGCCGATTGGGGAGGTGATGTTGATCAAGGCAATTTAATTTCTGGATATGCTTTCTGCTAAATGATACGCTATACTATGGAGTAGCAAAAGAACTCAGCCTTGTCCACGGCGGAGGTCGAATACGCAGCTTGTTCCGCAGAATAACTCAAGACGGCTGTTAAGGAGTTTCTACAACATTTAGAAATCACAACCAGCATTAGTTCCCACAATTTTTTGTGACAACACTGCTGCATTGGCTGTTGCCAAGGATCCTAAATATCATGGAAAGACCAAACATATCAAGAAAAGATATCATTATATTAGAGATGCAATTATTGACAAGGACGTGGTCCTAAAATACATTTCTACAAACAATATGGTGGTTGACCCACTCACCAAGCCAATAGCTAGGGATGTATTCATTTAAATATGTTAAACTCGCTTATGCGTAGTGTGGACCTATGATTAGATGTTTATGCTTTGTTGAATAATTTAAATGTTTTTGCATATTATTCAATGTTTATTTTATGGTGATAATTGCAAGAGTAGAGTTATACAATTCACAAAGGGCGTCGATAGATTCAAGATTGGCTCACTCACACGAGCACCGCTTCTACGCTTGTAAGGCTGGTGCAAAGACACTATTTGAATTATAGCGCTCGGGACAGCGATTTGAGCGCAAATGGGGAGCGAATTTAATTCAAAGACATTAATTGTCGCCAATGTAACCAAGATGAGGTTCTTAAATAGAAGAGCCATACGAATGTATCCCCACCATTCATGTGTGTCTATATGATAGTTTAGTGTGAAATTAGTCATCTAGCACTATTAGCAAAGGAGAAGATGAGAATCGTGCTCATGCCGTGGATTTGGTGACAAAACTAAGACTCAGATGGTATATTACCTCTAACAAGGAGAGTAATGACATTCTATATCTTAGGATAAGAAAAGAAAAAAGTTTCCACATAGCATGCATTTCATACGCATGTGCTAGTCGACCTATAAGGAAGTCAAGAATGATCCGCTTCTTCACATCGTGGTATTCTACAGACTGATAGATCTCGGCCACTTTACCCTTTCAGAATCCCCAATTATATCATGATGTGATGTATTAATGTTTGCTACCTGGGTGGTGTATCCTATGGTCGCGGAATGATTCGGCTATAAAGGTGCATTCTTAGGGGAAAGCTTAGTTAATTCGCATCTAATTGATATGAGGCTAAAGAAAGAACATTTTCGTTTTAAACTCATTAGATTCATCTACTTAATCATTCCCACCAAGGAGTTTGATATGATTTAGGAATACTTTGAGTCGTTGTGATGAATCGAGTGATAGAATTTGAGGATTGAATAATACCTTACCATGTAATTCAAAATAATTAGTATATACACATCTCGAGATTAATTATGCTTGAGGTCGAAGGTTCCAATATGGCCTGTGATGGGGTTTCTATATCGAGCTCCCATTCTGCAGCTTCAGCTCGCACTCACCCTTCACCGTATGAATAATTTTTGAAAACATAAAAATTCTATCACATTGATTGATATGAGTCCAGCCCATTATGGGCTATGCCGGAGTTGTCGGACTCGGGTCACTAATATGGCCAGACTTAACCTGTTATATGCGCCTGAGGCGCTTGTCTCGAGAAATCGCTTCAACCGCTATGTACGTAAAAGGTACATGAGAAGTTAAGATAATTTCTTCAAAAAAAAAAGAAAGAAATGTGTCTTTTACAAACAGAGAAGAAACTGATTTTTGCACAAAATCAAAGGGTGTCTTGACCGTGATGTAACATCCCTAAATACACCTTGTAGCGCTGACTTGTTTGGGTATATTATAGTTAAATATGAATTTTAAAATAAAATTCGACCAAACGAAAATTAGAGATAAGGGTAAGTGGTCCTTACCACTGAGGCCCAGTGGTCATAAAAGTGAAAGGACAGGTTATATGCGAAATGTTTAAAATGAAATGTAAATAGAAAGTCGGGACGCAAGGCAAATTAGAGAAAGTTTGAATAGAAATTTGAATGAACGGAAGTGGCTTATGCAAATATGAAATTAAACAAAAAAATGGGTTTTCTTGTCTTGAAGCAAATATGGCTTTGAATAAATATGGGATTAAAAGACCAAAATTGGTCTCATTTTGAATGGGAGAAAACCGTAGATGAGAGAGAGAGAGGGGGAGAGAAGAGAAGGAGATAAGAAGGCTAGTTAAGAAGAGTGAAAGAGCAAGCAAAGCCAAGTCTAAAAAAGGTATGGATCTAACCTTGATATGAACTCATTATGAATCACATGGATTTTGTATGGGATTCTAGAGAGGTTTATGATTCCAAATCTAGGCTTATAGGATTTCTTCCTTTAACTGCAGAAGATTTATTGTATAGTTGAAAATACTAAATCCATAAGAAAGTAGGGAATCCTCTCGAGGTTGATTCATGGTTAACATTACTAGACTGAGTTAGGCTTAGAGTAAACTCTAAATAAATCCGAGTTTAGCTGAAAGGTTAGCACCATATTGAAATGATTGAGAAATTATGGAAAGGTTTGAAAGAAGATAAGAAAAACGAAAGATGAATTATAGAAAAGAGGATTCTGTATGTGAATTGAATGGTTTTGAGGTGTAGGAAGTGTGAGTGATCTATGGATTAAAGTGAAGGAAAATGTGAACATTTAGGTGACTTTTCGAGATTTACCAGGCAGACTTTATTTGGTCATTTTGGCTTAAGTCCCACTTGTGAGAAGAGTCCTACCGGTAGACTTGTTCTGGTTTTCCCCTGCTCTGACTAAAGTTTCGATTGCCATAACTTGCTCATTTCTATCCGATTTGAGTGGATTCACATGGTTAAAATAGACTTCGAGGAGAACCAAACTTAAAGAGAAAGTATTGACAAATTATGACTTAAGGTGTCTAAATATTCACTCAAGGTGGCCATAAAAAAGACAAATTTGGTTCCAGCTTTGAACATAGAGAGTAGTCCGGTTGTTTCGACGACCCTGAGTTTCTATGTTTCGACTGGGGTGATTCTAAATTGGAATAGAACCCCAGAACCTTAGCTTTAAATGAGTACAAAGACCTTGTGTCAAATATAAAGTTAGGGACCTCGGAAAATTAGTAATACAAACTGCTCTGGTGGTAATCCCGTGAACTGACTAGTTTGGCATGAAATGCCATAACTTAATTTGATGATCCGATTGATTGATTCCAATTCCTATAATCTAGATTCATAAAAGAATGAGAATATATGAATGCGGTGTGATCTCCTAGATACCAAGTAATTCATAAGAATATGAAGTTCCATAATAGGTATGAAACAAGCGAAAGTAGAAATGAAAATAAAGATGTCTAAGAAACATGAAACATTTATGGAAAATGAAATGAAAATAATTGAAACACATCGCATGTATGAGGCAATATGTCATGAAATACATAATGTGGTTAAGTGGATATAAGGATTATTATCACATATAACCGTAAAATGATAACAAATTAAACTCTGCAGTAAGGTTATAAATGGGTATGAATGGAGTATACTTGATTGAATACGTGAATGAGTAATTCATGAATAAGTATACATGAATGAGTATACGTCAATGAACTTCATGATCGAGTATATAATTTTATACAATGAATGAACACGAATGGAGCAATTATGAATGAGCATATTTGAATGAATATGTAAATGAGCATAAGGAATATGTATATAGATCATATATCTTTGAAAAGATAATAATAAGGTGATATTAGAATTGGTTTTATCATGACTCAAGCAGAATGTTAATCGTGAAATATATAATATATATATGCATTGATTTGAACGGATTGTTATTCAAATGTCCGTCACACGATGCACGTGTTTATCGACTGATAAAGAGAAATTATCGCGATAAAGTAAATTGATTTGAAATGTATCATCATCGACCGACATGATTTGATTCACCAATCTACCCGCCAGAAGGTACCGCATTTGTTCATCATAAATCATACTGCTAATGAATAGATATATGACGCAGATTCACCAATCGAATCACAGAACGTCACTTCTATATAGCCATATGTGAGACTTTAATAATTGAATGCTAAATCACATCGCGTAATGAATGACAGATGCGACAGATTCACTAAACTAATCAGCCGTGAATGTCTAATCTATAGCCACGTGAGATTGCATATCAATGTGAAATCACATTACTAATAATGACAAATAAAGTGTGGATTCACCAAATCGAATCACGGATGCCTAATTCTATAGCTATATGGAATCACAAATCAAAAAGGGAAAACGATGGTATTAAAAAGTGTATTCAGATAAGCATCTTTACATTGCTACACATAGTAAAAAGGCATCATCTGTAAAATGTATTTTTGTTGAATGAAACGCATATGGTCTAAATTATATGTTTATGGATCACCTAAGAAGTGCTTCATTAATTAAAAGGTCCTAAATAGAATAAACATAAACAACATGTTTCGAAAGATAATTGAAATGTCTATAAACGCGCCCACCGATCCGCCTAATCTGGTCAAGTCGGGATTCGTCACGACACTTTTAAAAACAAAAAATTTAATAAAATGAGATAAATGTTTCACTGAAACGCCTGGTAAACCGCTCTCTAGCCTGGATCCGCCAACCCGTCAAGTAGGGATTCTGGTCGCATAATTTCTTGAAATGAAAACTAATGAAACGAAAAACTATCAGATTTAACTAAGATCCCATCACTAATGTAATTTCAAAAGGAGTTGATTAAGGGCCTTACCGTGATAAAGGATAAAGAGTCTAATAATAATCATGGCTAGTCCGACTAACCTACGAAACTGGATATGGATTCGATTTGTTCGAATTGCCACAGGAGTACGTGATAAGCTCATTTCTGGATATGTTTAACTATCATACATTAGATGAAGGTTATAAACTGTAGAAAATACATGACACAGGGAAGTAATATGAACAAGAAAGATAAGGAATCAAAAAGTGATAAAATCTATATGTATAATATGATATAAGTTTAGAAGTCAAGCATAAGATTAGACTCGCGAGATGCATACTGGGGTAAAACAAAAGATAGTGATCATGACATTATGCATATCGCAATGCCTATATGTTCCTACTCAAGCAAGCCAGCACCTGTTCAATCCGGTGCACCGGAAGAGGAGATAAAGAGGATGTGACATTCCACACTAGATAAAGACGTTATCTCAGTAGATAAAGCTCACCAGCACTGCTCCAATCTCGATTTTGTATTAGATATGTATAGGCATGTATCAGACGTGGTGCTGGGACTTAGTATATATGTATAAATTTTAATGGATACTATCTTAGAATTATTTGTAAATGTAATGATTGTTAGTTATTAAACTATATGTACAATTGGCGTATATAAGTTCAGCCTCTAAAAAAAAAAAAAAAAAAGAAGTCCTGATATGAGTTTCACCCGAAACCGGCTTTGATCACAACCGCCACTAAACAAGGACAAAGGGAATCAATTCAAATTTAGTAATCGAGTTGCACATTTCCAAAGCAATTTAAACATACACGGCTTCATTAAGTTTTCGGGATCGATCGTGAAATTAAATCTAGTAAGTGCCTCATCCTTTAGAATTAATTTAATATTTTATTTTTTTCCTCAGAATATATATCATACACAAGAAGATCTCAAGTACTACGGGTAAATGCTAATCCTTCTTCTATCGTTACTGCAGGAGATATATTTCTTCTTGCCCATTTTTCATCTTCCACATAAGACTAATTTTATTTTCGAATCGTGTCGACTATCACGTGAGATTGAGACACCCTTAATGATGATAATGGTCTGTTTCAAATACAGTTACTACCGTCAACAAAGAAGTACTTCACATATATAATTGGCGGGTTTTACTCCAAATCTTCAGTTTCAGAGCCTTTCAGGAGTTTATATTCCTTATGCTTGCCAATAAACACATTCTCTTGCTTGACCTTTAACTACCACCCCCTCTCTCTCCCAAACTCCAGAACAGAATTTATGCAAGTGAATTAATAAAACTCCATCAGACATTCATCATGCAACGCCACAACTTTAAAGGCTCTATACTTATTAGCTTCATAATGCTTCTGGCTCATAAGGAGCAGTTTAAATTTCTCTCAACCGCCTTGTGCAGGGTTTGCCATGGCCATTTCATATTCATGTTCTACACTAGTGATGTTCCTATTTGACCTGGTTGGCCTCGCTAAACTCAAGAAGTCTTAATTCCTACCAACTGCATGGACTCAGAGTGACTCATGATCTGAAAAAGTGAATCACGATGCATTCCCCGTATTAATTTCTATGTGTTTTTATAGCTCAATCAGATGATTCACATTCATATTCACTAATATTGGCTCTAATCCCCATACTATAAATGTTTTGCAGACATGTCAATATCGGGATCAAAAAGGAAGCAAAACACCGTATAAAACCGGGCAAAGAAGCACAAAGAAGGTAAATAAATTCGAAATTCGGGTATCGTTAAATAATGATTCATAAAGAGTTTGAAGGCTCCACGCTATGTCGAACTAAGGCGCCAGATTCGATAGCCTCGGGGTATGCCGCTACGGGGTTCTTCGCCGGAATGAGCGAGGTCTCCTTTCCAAAACTAAGCACGAAAGTTCTGATTCTTAGGCCATTGATGGGCCCGATTCGCTGCATAAAGAGGAAGCAACGAGGTAAGAGTAGGGACGGAGGCGTACTAAGACAAGGAGACGGAGCAGAGAGAGTCATGAGATTTTATTCCTGGTGGTATCATAAGATGGCCTTCGTATTTTTTTCTTAATTGCTTATCAAAATATTTCGGGCCTCAGAATGAAAATCACTATGAATCCAAGTTTTCTCTAGGGTTTTGTTAACTCTAACTGCACGACATTATGGATTAATATTTTTAATTGTGTTTATTTAATATCGATAAGGAATTTCATGGTTGTTTTACTCCCCAATTTAATCACATGTTAGTGTTTACTAATTATGGCACGTTAATGTCAGAGTCCGAGATCAAGAGATGATGACTTTAGGGACATGGGTAAAATAACGTCAAGTTAATCAGTGAATGTGAGATCCTACATTCCAATCAGAGCATTGTGGTTTCAGACATCTATGCATCTCTGAGTCAAGGGGTCAAAGCAGTAGATGCAATACACTCTACTAAAGTAGATAGGCAAATTCATATCTCGAGAGAGAATAGCTTCTGAGGGCACGATTAACTGTTAACATAAATCATATGGAAATATTAAATAAATGAACTATCTAAAGTTAAAATCCACTGTGTGTAAAGTAAGGCAAAACCCTAGTTTTCATCAATACTTAAATTGAATTTTTAATATTAGTTTTCTAAAACAGTTTAATTTAGCCATAATTCAATATGTGACTACATCCAAATATCGCCTAGATCATCAAGCCGTGATTCAACATGCTTCCTCTTCGTGGGAACGACACTGACAGCGCTTACTACATCATAAGAACTCGATGCCAGATACTCATGTAAGGTCCGTATTTTACCAACTTCTACATACTACCTTAAGCTCACAAGCTTTCGCATCGTTGTCGAGAAGTTTAGAGTTGATAGTGACAACCATGCCATAGATTGTACTTTGGATCAATATTATTTTATTTAGTTCTCTTTACTTATTATTATTATTATTTTTATTATTCTTCATTTTAGGTATTATGCCTTATTTCATCAGTGTTGTGACTTGGCCCTTAATTCATACTGCGGATTTTAGGAAAGAAATTAAAGGTAAAGACAAGATCGCATAGAATTACTTCCTATCTGATCCAAATGTAATCCATTACCCGATTACGCAGAGAAGCACGCCGCAGAACCCAACTTGAAATCATGCAAAATCACATTTAAGGATAGTCTAAGAAAGGAATGAACTATTGTGATTAGAATGATGTAATTATAGAGATCAGCCACCATCGCTCAGACAATTTAATAATCCGTGATATGTTACTTCGAGGAGTTCACCTACTACCCATAGTTGTTCTTTAACAACTATACGACAACCACTCCATTCAAGCAAACAACTCGAAAGCTAAAAGAGTAACTCGCAAATGCTCCACAATATACGCTCTGCTGGATTACCCAGTGAGAATCAATGCACATCCGATAAGTTTTATCGGTCCCGCGATGATAGTCATATAATGGAGTAATAAAAGAAGCTCCTCGTGATTAGTTTCGTTCCCACTGGCTACTAATGATCGAGCTAAGTGCATCGCTGACTACTAACCATCGGATTCCATTACCTCATGGAATGACTTAGCGCAAAAATTTATGACCAAATTTTTCCCACCCGCAAAGATCGAACAGCTGGTGCAAGAAATTAACACATTAAGATAATTCGAGGGGGAGAATCGACGAGGCTCGGAGAGATTTCAGAGTTACGAGGAGATGTGCCTGTACATCATAGCCGACAGTGGATGAAAAATACTGCCAGAGAATGGCTTCGGCGACCAGCCAGGATAATCACGATGCCCCCAACAGAGGTGCCTTGATGAAAAACTACAAGATCGCTTATGAGATATTGAAAGATACAAAATGACTAATTTAATTAGTGGCCCTTAGGATAGATCAAAGACCTAGGAAGCCCTCGAGGAGGAAAACACAAAAGTTCAAGAATCAGGTAAACCATGCCGACAAGCTTAATCAGTTAGCTACATCTACGTAAGTAGCAAGGTACATGAATGCGATTCACAACCTCGGGAGATCTACGATTCTCGTGGATAACATAATACTATGGATTATCAATGACAAATGATGTGAAAGGTTACAGATGCGACCTCAAAGATAATCAACAATAAATAGTGGATGTAAAGATGGAGGTAATACATATTTAACAAAATTGTAATTAGAATCAAGGGGCCGTTGTTGATAGGTAACCATAATCAAAGCAACTATAATTTGAATGGAGGAACAACTAGAATAAAAAGTTACCACTTCAAGTAAGCGTTTCGCCACCGAGAAGAAGTGGTTTTGAAGAAGCCTTAAATTTCATATGATGACTCTACAAGACATTTATGAATGACAAATACGCCCGTAACCGTCAAGAGAATTAAAACAATCCACCCAGCTACAGAATCAAGGAGCCCAACTCAGAAACCTGGAAGTGCAAATAGGCCAAATGGCCACATTGTTGATTGAGAGGTAGCATGGAGCATTACCTAGTAACTCCGAGGTGAACCTTAGACGAAGGCAAATGCAATATGTTAAATCGGTTACATTGAGAAGTGGCAAGAGAATTAGCAATAAGGCAACACTAGTAAGGTGGGGAGAGGTAGAAACTGGTGAAGCAACTTGCACAGTAATGACAAGCCAGGAAAGTAACAAATCATGACCTATGACTAAAACACATATACAATTTTATGTGGCTAAATTACCAAAGGACTATTATCTAATCCCTGTAAACTACACCACAAAACTCATGGAGACAAAAAAGTCTCCTAGAGTTAATCATTTTCACTCTGCCGCCCGATATACCGCAAGTGCACAGTCGACAAGTAATAAAATGGATATAAGTCCGTATATCAATCCTACATGGGACCTCAATAAGAATTTTAAATCAATCCACTCTACCACTCAAGTCTGCACTATTCGACTATAAATTGATATTAGGTCCAAATTTAAGAAGTCGGAAATTATACTTAGCACTAGTAAAATAATCAAATAAATAAAATAAATCGGAATATAAAGAATAAAAATAAAGAATAGTTAAGAAAATAAATGGACACTGAATAATAATTATCTTTCGAGGACACATCAGTATACTACTATAATTGAAGTACCAATTCACACGTAGTTAATACTAATAAAACTTCTTGAATATTTCGAGGTTTAAAAAATCATCCAAGGTGTTTATGCTTCATTGGATCTCTCCACCTCCCACATTTCATTATCTAATTTTCACGATTCTCGAAGACGGGAGATTAAATAACCTACTTTTAGTTTCCTTAATGCGGGTATTTTTTCTTTACTTGATACTTCATACCATTTATGAATTTGTAAACCTTAGCTCCCAAGTTATCGGTCAAGCAAGGATATGCCAGGGATGCTCTTCCTCAAAATTAGAATAGATCACCCTCTCCTTGATTAGATCTCAGCTAACACGGGATTGGCCTCATTATTTGAATTGAGGTGAACTCTTTGCTTGTTTAAATTGATAACTCATTCAACTCTTTCTTGATTTCAAGTGAGAAGGGTTATGTCGAAGTAAACTTGAAGCTCGATAGATCTCAAATGCGAGGTTAATATACCTTCAAGAAATTGTTCATAACTCCCGAGGAATGCCTTCTGTGTCACTCGGGAGGCTCTTGAAATCAAAGCAATGAGACAAATCTTATAAACGGGTATAAAGAGCGATATTCGGATCAAAAGCTTGATAAGCTTAACTCAGTAAATTAAATGGCGAAATTCAAAACGTTGACGATACGGGAAAGATAATTTATGACTATAGCATTCACTTAATGGGCCGGGATTCTCAATTCTTGAATTACACGCTACGACATTCCTCACGATCCTTAGAATATTTGCAATTAGACGAAAGAGTTGAATTCGGAAGTGAGTGCGAACTGAACATTCGGTGGTAATTTGAAAGAATAGGAATTACGCATTAAACTACGCTCAAAATCGACAACACCCGAGATCCGGAAAATAAGCGAAAAAATAAAGCGATAAATCTAATCTAATCTCTAACTATCAACATTGAAGAAAAGAAAAGAAAAAGAAAAGAAAAACTAAAAGAAAATGAGCCTTATTGCAGGACCTCTCGTATGTGTCACCGCATTTGCGTTCCTCTTACGGGTAGGCTGTGTATTATAGGGTTTCTCGGTTGGGCCCCTAATCCCAACGCATTCGAGTTTGTGGATTTCAGTGGGTGCAGCCCAGTTCTTTGTTCAAGTCAGCGACTTCAAATTCCTTGTCGCGACGTCATCCATGTCATGACATGCGATCTCACGTCGCGACATCAGCAATTAATTGCGGTTTTCAAGCGACTGTGTCTTGATGTCGCGACCTCGGTCTCACGTCGCGACATCAGCTTAAGCCTATGCAGCCTTCAACTGACTGTTCATGATGTCGCGACTTCAATCTCCTTGTCGCGACATCAGCTTATGTTTTTGGAAGCATTTGGTTGCTTTTGGTGTCAGCGACGACAATCTCTTGTCGCGACATCGACTTATGGCTGTGATCTTCGCGATGGTTCTGTTGTCGACATCAATCTGTCGTGACATCAATTCATGCCCTTGCGAGTTTCAGCGGTCGCTGCGGTCATCGGCGACTTAGTCGCTCACATCGCGATAACAACGAGGATTACCGTCTTTATCTCTGCAAGCACTTTTGTCATAGCTTCATGGCTATTCTCTTGTCGCGACATCCATCTCGAGTCGCGACATCAGCCTGTCGTGACATCCGCGATCTTTATCAGCGACATCATTCCACTAGCTTAGTTAATCCTCGGTACAACTTGCTCGGTGATTCTGTCGCGACGGTTGCTTATTTCCTTCGCTTTCCTAATGTCACGACCTTATCTCTTTGGCGATCTTGTGGCTGGCTTCTTTTCTTACTTGGCGATATCGCGGCTGTTGCTGGTCATTGTCGATGTCACGGCCGGCGTCAGATCAGCGACATGAAGTCTTCTTCTTCTTCCGTTTCTGGTTCTTACGCTGGAGTTTATTTAACTCTCGGCGCCTTGTTCTTCAAGTAAGCCGTTTATTTGGAGTTTCTTCTTTACGCAACTTGGATATGCATTTTGATTTATACCAGAGCTTCACGACATAAGGTTCCTTCATCTTTGTGCGCCTTACTGCTGCAACTTAGCCCGGTAATTATCTCGTGCCTTCATCCACCTTCTGCTTCTTTTTTTGCAAAAATTCTTCTTTTTCTTGAATTCCCTGCCATTTAACAGTTTGGTTAGTTATTCCATAATTCTGCAACTTAATTATTCCTTTTTACATTAAAATCAAGAAAAACGGATAAACAGGTGACTTAAACCGTAACATTACAGAAAAATTGGGAGGGAAATTTAGAAAATAAAACCGACCGACCTGTGAAGCCCACTATCCCAATTTCGTACCCTCAGCGCTGAAGAAGAATAAATTGGACAAGCAATTCACTAAGTTGTGCCAAGTGTTTAGCGCATATAAACATTCCATTTGCTGATGCATTAGAACAGATGCCCAGTTATGTTAAATTCATGAAGGATATTCTGTCAAAGAAAAGAAGACTATCAGATTTCGAGACAATGAATCTCACCGAGGAATCTAGTGCCATCCTTTAAAGGAAACTGCCACAGAAGCTGAAAGACCCCAACAGTTTTACTATTCCTTGTACCATCGGGAACTCCATCTTTGATAGGGCCTTGTGTGACTTGGGAGCTAGTATAAACCTCATGTCGTTATCCATATTCAGATAACTGGGATTAGGTGAAGCTATCCCAACTACAGTCACACTCCAGTTAGCAGATAGGTCACTAAAACATCCCAGGGGGGGTGATAGAAGACGTTTTGGTAAAAGTGGACAAGTTTATCTTCCCTTAGTGTCTAGTCAAAGTGGCCCCACTAACCCTTTGGAGACTAGCCTGGTATAGAGTGAATCAAAAGAACTAGGAGAAGAGGTCAAGGAGTATGTGAAATGGATGGACTCCTTCTAGCCTAATAGAAGGAAATACTACGAACCCCTAGGTGAAATTGCTTAAACGTCTGTGCCATCCTTTGAACAACCACCCAAGACGGAACAAAAGCCACTACCTAACCATTTGAGGTATGCTTATCTTGGGGACGCCTCCACATTACTAGTGATTATTTCAGCATCCCTGATAGCAACAGAAGAAGATAATTTATTGAGAGTACTTAGGGATCACAAGGATGAGCTTGGCTGGTCTCTGGCTTATTTAAAGAGGATTCGCCCCTCTATGTGTGCCATCAATTATCTTAGAAGATGGTCATAAGCCTTATTGGAAGCCTGGCGAATCCAGCCATGAAGAAGTACGCAGGAAGTATTGAAGTGGCTGAATCTTGGGGGTGAATTTATCTATTTCGGCGGTCTGTGGTGAGTCGATCTGAGGTTGTTGCGAAAAAGGGAGGAACAAGAATGATAAAGACAGAGAATAATATATTGTTGCCTTCTAGAACAGTCACAAGTTGGAGAATTTGCATTGACTACCAGAAATTGAATAAGGCTACCCGAAAAGACCATTTTCCTTTGCCATTTACGGATCGGATGTGTTAGATGGCCCGGGCGGGGCATGAATATTACTGTTTCTTAGATGGGTATTCCGGCTACAATCAGATCGCTATAGCCCCGGAGGATCAAGGGAAAACGACCTTCACTTGCCCTTATGGTACATTCGCATTTAGGCAAATGCCCTTTGGGTTGTGCAATGCACTAGGCACATTTCAGCGCTATATGATGGCCATATTCTCATATATGGTTGAAAAGACAATTGAGGTGTTCATGGATGACTTTTCAGTATTGGGGAACTCCTTTGACAATTGTCTGGAAAACCTGAGGTCGATGCTTGTTAGATGTGAAGAGACCGATCTTGTGTTGAATTGGGAGAAGTGCCACTTTATGGTACAAGAAGGCATAGTACTTGGGCACCAGATTTCTACAAGAGGAATAGAGGTCGACACAGCTAAGATTGTGGCAATAGAGAAACTACCCCCACCATCATCAGTAAAGGGCATAAGAAGCTTTTTAGGACACGTAGGGTTCTATAGGCGATTCATAAAAGATTTCTCTCGGATTGCAAAGGCCTTGTCCAATTTGCTAGTTCAAGGGACACCATTTGATTTTGATGAGGAGTGTGTGCAAGCTTTTTCAATCCTGAAAGATAAATTGGTATCGACCCCCATAGTTGTAGCACCAGATTAGGACCTCTCGTTTGAGCTAATGTGTGACGCTAGTGACTATGCGATCGGGCTTGATCTTGGGGCGAGAAAAGAACAAGGGTATTCGGGTGATTCACTATGCTAGCCGTGCTTTGTAAGATGCCCAGCTAAATTATGCCACCACTGAAAAATAGCTATTAGCCATTGTTTTCGCCTTTGATAAATTTAGGCCCTACTTGATTGGTAACAAGTTAATAGTGCATACTGACCACTCGGCCATTAAGTACCTAATGACTAAAAAGAATGCAAAATCGAGACTAATATGGTGGGTGCTCCTATTGCACGAATTTGACCTAGAAATCAAGGACAAGAAGGGAACAGAGAACCTAGTTGCAGACCATCTGTCACGATTGGAAAGGCCTAGAGATGAGGTACACGTTAATGATGATTTCCCAGATGAGCAGCTTTTAGTAATTGGAGACACAAAGACCATTCTATGGTTTGCCAACTATGTGAATTACCTAGTGGCCAAGGTTATCCCGCCCAATTTTAGCTACCAACCGAAGAAGAGGTTCTTTGCACATTTGAAGCACTACTCACGAGAATAGCCTATTTTGTACAAACATTGTGCGGATCAAGTGATAAGGCGGTGTGTACCGAAAGATGAAATGGGTAGTATTCTAAATCATTGCCACACCTTATCATGTGGGGGACACTTTGGAGGCCAGAGGACAGCACTAAAGGTACTACAATCAGGTTTCTACTAGCCTAGCTTGTTCAAGGATGCGCACCAGTTTGTATCTACTTGTGATAAGTGCCAAAGAATGGGCGGCATTTCCAAACGAGATGAACCTCCCATGCGCACAATTCTAGAGGTTGAGTTATTCGACTTATGGGGGATGCACTTCATGGGTCCATTCCCCTCTTCATTCAGTAACTTGTATATTCTCCTTGCTATGGACTACGTCTCCAAATGGGTAGATACAATACCGACACGCACGAATGATGCCAGTGTGGTAGTCAAGTTCCTTCGCAGCCACATTTTCACACGGTTCAGCACCCCACAAGCATTGATCACAAATGGTGGTACTCACTTTGCAGTGAAGCTGGTTGATAAGAATCTTGCAAAAAAATATGGTGTCTGTTGCTCGCGCCCTTTCGCTACCACCTGAAGCAAATGGATAGGCTGAGGTGTCAAATCGGGAGATAAAGTCCATTCTAGAGAAAGAAAGCGGTCCCGATAGTTAAAGGAAAGATTGGTCAAAAGAATATTGATGATGCACTTTTGGGCATCTGAGGACATTAAAACCCCATTGTGTATATGTATTCGGTAATCTATGGAAAAACACATATTGCAGTGGAATTAGAACATAGAGCATCTTGGGCAATTGGCTTGAACATTGATAGTAAGAGCGATCGGAGAGCGATACTATAACTAAAGTGATTAGATGGTGATTTATGATGAGGCCTATGAGAATGCTCGAATTTATAAGGAAAGGACAAAAGCTTGGCATGATAAGCATATTGTAAGGAAAGAGTTTGAGTCGGGTCAGCAAGTCTTGTTGTTCAATTTTAGGCTGAAACTCTTCCCTGGCAAGTTAAAGTCAAAATGGTCAGGTCCGTTCACAGTGGTTCAAGTATTTCCCTATGGAGGTGTTGAGATAATGCATCCAAAGAAGGGACAGTTCAAAGTCAATGCCCAAAGATTGAAACCATATTTTGGAGGAGAATTCTATGCAAGAAAATAGAACACCATCCTGAGCACACACGGGCGGGACGGTAAGTGTGGAAGGTCTGCTTGATTCGATTATTTTCCGCTCTAAATGTTTATGCGTTGTAGAATGTCGAGCGCGAGTTAAATATAGCGCTTCTTGGGAGGCAACCGTGTGTGAGATCCCCTTATCCTTTGAACTAGCAATATTTTCGGTCTTTTCAATTGCTTTTCGGTACAATTTTCGTTTTGGACTTCCTACTTTTGTTTGTTTTTAATGAGTTTTTGAGTTTTCAGGGATACCAAAGGATGAAAGCACAGTCACTAAGGGATTTTCATGTTCATTAGAGTGTGAGATGGCCAAATTTGTGTTTAAAAAAAAAATAGAAAAGCTTTGTTCCATACTTTCTGGTACGCAGCAGTGTAGAACTCTACGCTGCTACGTAGCAAACATAAAATTTTCTTTGTCCCAGCTTTGGTATGCGTGACATAGAACCCTACGCGGCTGCGTGTCTTTCCACTTTCGGGGCAGCGACAACGAAGATCTCTGCCGTTGCGTAGACACGCCTCACGCCGGCGTAGCGCGAATGTATAAGCCTATAAATACCGCATGGATTTTCATTTCCACTGCACCGCAATTTTAGCTGCCTTTCCTCTTCCTCTCTTGTTTTCTTTGTTGTTTTTGCATATCCGCACCCCTAGATTGACCTCCATGGCTCCCAGGAAGTCCACCCCAGCCAAACGACAGCGATCCGGCTCCACCTCATGGGCGACACCACCCCCTCCAGAAGATCTACATCGATTCGTTTCCCGGGAGGCCAAACGAATCTATCACGAGTCACTGTTCAACCACTCGTTCATCCCGGAATGCAATTTCCCCACCTCTAATGTGTTCTTCAACTTCACTATCATCGCGGTTGGCGAGACACTACGTGCGCCCTTGTCCTCGAGTAGCCCGTGATACGGAGTTCCGTGTCGCCTTTCAAGGTCGGCACCGCCATCTTAAGATTCCGACGAGTAGGTCGAGTTTGGTGCCTAGGCCATCAACCGGATCTACCTCCTGTTGGATGACAATAGTGCAGATTATAGGGTGCTATTTAGACTATGAGCACTTGATGCAGGAGCTCACTCACGGCCAGGGCGTGTGGAAACGCCAACCATCAACTAGTGATTTCACCACTTTTTAGATGCACTCCCTGCTTGCCGTGTGAGTGCAGTATAATTTTTTTATGTCGTTAAAAATCAAGCCTACCCTACATCTTAGTACAGTTACAAAGGACAAGACGATCCTCCTCTACGCCATTACCAAGGGGTTCTAGTTTGACATCGGGTCCATCATCGAGCGAGGGTTGATTAAGTCGACCCAGGGATGCGTCGAAAACCACGATACACCTCCTCATTACACAGGTTGTCTTGGCCCGGCGAGGAGTCACGATGTTGGACTGCGAGGGCGAGTGCAGATTGCTCTGCTCTGCTTGCCAAAGGTGAAGTTTGGGGCTCGGGCGGTCGGATGAGGGAGACCCGGCGAGAATCTTTGCGGCGGCCACCTGGTGTGGGGCGACTGAGGTCCCTCGGTTGTTCCAGTCCTGCGAGACCAGGATTCATGTGCTCACCACACGGTTTGACACATATTGGGATGAGTCTCAGGAGCATCGTGTTTCCTTGAGTAAGGATATGGATGCCATCAGAACTAAGATGGCCACCATTCGCGCCAGCCAGGATCATATCAGGCATCAGTTGGCTCAACTTCTCTCTTTTCACACACCGCCACCGCCATCGCCATCGTAGTGATTCTCTATGACGTATCTCTTTGCCTTTATTTTCTTTTTTTCATTGAGGACACTGTCATTTTTAAGTTTGGGGGTGTATGTGTGGGTATACGGGTTAGCTTAGTGTTATTTTTTTATTTTTATCTTTTTTTTTTCTTTGCATGTTATAGGTTTTCGTCTGTTTTAGTTTGTTTTGGTTGTTTTAGTTTGTTTTAGCATGTTTGAAGACCGAGCCTTGTCCTTATGTACCAGCATATTTGCATTTGGCAATATTATGATAAGGTGATTTCTAGAATTGGTTTTAATTGTTCTCAGCCTTAGTTAACCATGATTATAAAAAGGGGAGTCATAGTAATCACAGAAAGCCTGTGTTTCAATGAAATAGGGAACTCCAAGGTTGTTTGACAATTGCGATTGTATTGCATAAAGTTGAGGATAACCATGTGCGGCAAATCAATGCCGAGGAAGTATTGGGCTATCATGCAGCACACACACGCGTGATGCTTCGGGCATGCTTTGACTCCGGGACTCACCATGCAATATAGTTCTACGAACTGAAAGGTAAACACCTATGTGATGGGACACCTTAGAAATGTATGCAGGCCCCAAATATATTCAAAAAAAAATTATAATAATAATAATAAATAAATAAAAGGACATGGTATGGTTTGGAATAAGTGGATCATCAATCGGAATCCCAGGCATGGTCCGAGGGCCTTTCTGTCAAAGCCTAATGCCCTAAGCTAACTGGCCAAGGAGCCGTGAGCTTCACTACCGCGTGGGACAAGGATGGATGATTTCCACGGTCTAGGACCTCGAGGTTTAGTTGAGTGTTCGGGTGAGGAGTTCTTGGGGGGCGAGATATCGGTGTACTTAACCTGACTAATTTGGGGAGTCACCAATGGATCCCCGTTACAAGAACCCTCACCCAAAACCTCTTGGTACTAGTACTCTTCCAAGTTTGTCTTAGAGTTAACCCCCTTAGGACTAGTTGAAGTGAATAAATTGGTGCGTTCTCATCCTTCTGTGTTAAGCTATTCCAAATAGGCAAGTTAGATTCAAGTTTAGGGGTACTGAAGTCGAACTATACATTGGAGATCACACTTTAACCGCACTTAGACTCCTTGGGAAAGTTTATTAAGCACTAAAAAGGGGGTTGACTTGCTTGGTCAACTGAGACTAACCTAGTGCAGATTCTTGAAAGTTGAACAACCAAGGTAGTCCTTGGATCTTTTGAATTGGTTCATGTTGACCCCTTCTTGTTGGTATCATGTGTACTAGACCCATAGCGTTAGTGTTAGTCACGCTTTATTCTTGTAGGCCTTGGCTAGAGTCTATTCTTGCTTGGGGACAAGCAAGAAGATAAGTTTGGGGGTGTTGATCGAAGTGAATCATGCATGCATTCCTGTACAATTTCTATGTGTTTTTATAGCTCAACTTGCATGATTCACATTCATATTCACTAATATTGCGCTACTCCCCCATATTATAATGTTTTATAGGACATGTCGATATTGGGATAAAAAAGGAAGCTAAACAAAAGCATAAAAGAATCGAAGCAAGAAGCACAAAGCACGGTGGAGCCTTAGGTATGCGACGAGGCGCCATGGCGTGGCATGGTGCTTCGCGGCCGGTGTGAGGCCTATGCGCAAACGAACCTAAAGGCAGTTCGATGGCCTCAGTGCATACGACGGAGGAAGCTTCACCGAGGCATAGCGAGGTCTCCTTTTCCAAAACGGGAGCACTAAAAGTTCTTATTCTTATGGGCCATAGGTGGGCCCGGATTCCGAGGTATAAAGAGGAAGCAAATTCGAGGTAGAGTGGGGGATAAGAGGCAGATTGAAGACAAGGAGAGACGGATAGAGAGAGCTTAGCGGATACGGATTCCGAGAGATCGCGACGACGACTCCTTCTTTATTTTTTTTCCTTAATTTGTTTAATGCTGAAAATCTTTCAGTCTGTAATGAAAATCACTATGAACTAAGTTTTCTCTCTAGGGTTTTGTCAACCCTAACTGCACGGTTATGGATTAATACTTTAATTGTGGTTTAGTTAATATCGATATGAATGTCTATGGTTGTTTTACTCATGAATTTAATCACATGTTATTTTTTGGCCAATTATGGCATTCTAATGCTAGGAGTTTGATATCGAGAGATGATGACTCGTAGGGACATGGGTAAAACAACGCTTGGTCAATCAGTGAATAAAGATATCCCACATTCAAAGCGTAGCATTAGGGTTTGCACATTCATGCATCTGCAAGTCAGGGTCGACGAGAGAGATGCAATACACCCCAGCTAGTGAGATAGCGACTATATCTCGAGAGAGAATAGCTTGTAGGCATGATCAACCACTTTAACATAAATCATATGGAATATTAAATAAATGCACTATCTAGGTTAAAATCCATCAGGTGTGGTAAGCGAAGGCAAAACCCTAGTTTTCTCATCATTACCTTAAATTGAATTTTTAATATTAGGCTTTCTCTAAATCAGTTAATTTAGCCATAATTCACTATAGGACCATATCCAAATATTGTCTAGATCATCAAGTCAGTATTCAACACGCTTCTCTTCGTAGGAACGACACTTGACTAGCCACTACACTGCGTGAACTCAAGTAGCGTATGCTAACGTGAAGAGTGCATTTTACCAACTTTTACACTCACTTTAAGTCATCCACCCCCGCCACATTGCTTTCAAAACGAAGCAATATGACAGTCTCATAAAGCTCTTTCTATATGGTCATGATCGTTAAACAATTCGTCGATGATATTGCCCTTACCAATCACTTGCATGCCCTCATGAAAGGCCCCCTTCATCGGACACTGCCTTCAAAAGTAGTTGCTCACCATGATCCATTATCCACCAACGCCATGCTGAGACCCCGTTATGCCAAAGGAGATGTCCATTCCCCAAACGTTACATCAACGGTCATGTTATCCTAAAAGTACCTCAAAAGTAGTGCACACCTCACATAATATTTCTCAAAACCTTTTCAATCTTTTATGTTACAACATGGGATTCTTTATCAAACATCTTGTGTTGATACACCCTCTTGCTAGAATGGGGTAGTTGAGAAGCATTAACATCTTCTTGAAACTGCACGAGCCATATTATTCCAGATGAATGTTTCTAACACTTTTGGGCTGCTGCAATCTCCACCACATGTTTCTTGATTAATAGGATGCCCTCATCAATTCTAAATAAGGCTACTCCTTTTCATAAGTTCTTTCCTAATAATCCATTTTTTCTTATTGAGCCCAAGGTTTTTGGATGCACGTGCTTTGTTTAGGATGTGAGTCCTTAAGTCTTCAAACTTGATTTGAAGTCCTTGAAGTGTATTTTGGATGCACGTTTTTTGTTTGGGATGTCCATTCTCAAGTCTTTAAACTTGATCCAAAGTCCTTGAAGTGTATTTTTCTATGCTACTCTCGTGTTCAAAAAGGGTATCGATAATATTGTCCCACTCTTCAACAATACTTTGTGTCTACTAAAGTAACATTCTTTAAGAATGCCCCATTATCCCTTTCTTCTACAGTTACTAGTTTTTTTAAGGGGGTGGGGGGAAATGGCGATTTATTGGTTTATTTTGTTTCCTCAATAGCTCTTACTCCAACTTCTGCTCCTGTTAAACCTCCCATTACCCAATTCTAGTCTTGGTGCTAAATACCCTCCAGTCTCGAGTCCAAAACCAATTACTTTATCATCAAATCTAATCCATATTGATGATCTTCTGATTGCTCTCCGTAAAGGTAAATGTTAGTGTGCTCACCCAATCTCTTCATTTGTTTCTTATAACCAATTTTTCATCTTCCTCTTATTGCATCCTTAGATTATATCTCTCTTCCTAACATTGTCCTTGAAGCTTTATCTCACCCTGGTTAGCGTAGTCTTTATGATGGATAAGAACTTTAGATGACAATGGTACGTGGGACTTGGTGCCTTTACCTACTTGAAAGAAAGCTATTGGTTGTCGTTAGGTGTTTGTAGTGAAGTTTAATCCTAATGGGCCTATTGCTAGATTGAAGACCCCTCTTATTGCTAAGAGTTATGCTCGGACTTATGGAGCTAATTATTGTGATACATTTTCTGATGTAGCTAAGCTGGCATCAGTCCATCTGTTTATCTCCCTCATTGCTTCCTATGATTGGGACTTACATTAGCATGATATCAAAAATGTCATGGAGATCTTCAGGAAAAAGTTTACATGGAGCAACCTCCGGGGTTTGTTGCTCAAGGGGAAATAAGGAAGGTTTGTTGTCTTCCGAAATATTTGTATGACTTGAAATAGAGTTCCTATTCTTGGTTTGGTATATTAAGTTAGACAGTTGAGACATTTGGCATGCAGAAGAATGACCAATCTATTAGTAGCGTATGTTAATGATATTGTTATCATTGTGAGTGATTTCAAAGGTATAATATCTCTTAACTCTTTTATAAAATAGTCATTTTCACACAAATGATTTAGGAACGTTAAAGTATTTCTTAGGTGTTGAAGTCAGATAATCAAATATAAATTATATAGGTTGTACATAGTTAGACGTAGGAAATTTTTTTAAAAGAAGTTACAACTATAGAGACCTGATATGTTCCTAATTTCTATGACAATACAAATTGTATTTCAAATACAAGTTATCCACATTTCATTCCTTATTTTTAGAACTAAACAAACTATATTTCAATACAAGATAACATCAAGAAAAATCTAAAGTCAGATAGACATAGGTAAGCGATAAGAAGCTGATTAATTCGAGTTTTCCAACAGATAGTTGACTCACACTCTTTTATCTATATTAAAAAGGGAAAAAAAATAGTTAATGAAAAAAATCAAAATAGAAGTATTTGACAACAATCTCATACTTACACCCTTATCATATTGTGTCATGTTGAAATCAATGACACAATAGTAAAATACGAAAAACACTGAAAAACACCAAAATTTTATGTGAAAACCCTTTTGGAGAAAAAACTATTAGCATAGGAGAAAGCTTCGCTATGAATATGAGAATAATTAAAGAGTATGCCAGAATAAAAAATAAACCCTAAAATGTTGATGTTACGAAAATACCTTAGCTAAAAGGTCTTGCCGATGTTGTGCTTTGACATGCACACTTTGTTCCCACACATAATTAATCATCATTATGAGGCTTTTTATAAGTAGAATCAAGTTGCCTTATGTTGTTATAATGAATTTTTGTTAAATAATAGAAGATCCTAAGAAGCTCGTCCCTGGAAAATCATGCCTCATAAAACCGAGTTAGATAAATTGCTTTTTCTAAGACAATCAATGCTTTGTGTTAGGCACTATTTGTGTGTGGTGTTTTTATCCATGAAATATATGGGCCTACAAGTAATGGTGTACTTAGATCGATCGATCAAGATAGCGATCTTGAATGATAGAATCTCGAATAATCCCAACCTCTCACATTAAATATATTCACCCTAGAGATCGTTATAATCTAATTATTAGACTGCTAAATAGGGTGCGATATGGATGAATTTTAAGAAACACAGATACAACTAGATAATAAAAATAAGGTGGGTATATTGTCTTATGAACATATTCAATAAGAGAAAATAATGTGAATGTATGCTTGTGCTTGCTCAAGGGAGATTGATATGAGGCTATCACTCTCGTGACTCACCTCAATTTCTCGCACTAAGTCACCTATTCACTGCTAATTTCTTCTAGGAGATTAAGTACGATACTCTTCTAAGGAAAATTTCCCTTAGGTATCCTATTGATCACTGCTAGCTCCTTACAATAGGAGGAACCCAAACTGTGCTAGATTTGATCACCGCTAGGTCCTTACAAATCCAGCACAATGCTTAATTAAAGCTAAACCCTAATAAAATCCACTTAGTACTAGTCATTGCTAATTTCCTAAACTTCTTTGATTAGGCTAAGTTAATTTTACCAATTGAAAATACATTTAGAGACTTAGTCGAGCCCGAGGGTTAAGTTCAGTTATCCTCTGGAAGCCATAGGTCATTTCTAATCTAGGTCTCGAAACACAGAAATCCCAACACATTTCAATTGAGATAAACCATAGTAATTCCAAAATGCATCAACAAACATCAGCACAAACTTTTCACAAAACTATTCTAGAAAATATATAAACCAAGCATTAATGTTTCTGACCAACCACACAGAGGATGCTTTAGTTCTTCATTCCTGACCCTCATTATCATCCAAATCATGATTTACAAACCAAAATAAAAAGCAGAGATGAGAAAAGGAACAAGGTTGGAGATACAAAACGATCATAAATGAAGTGCTCTCCAACCGGTTCAAAGCTGTAAACACCCTCTATGAGCAAATTCTTCAAACTAGCTCCAAATCCATAAGAAATCAAACACAAAAACTCAAAAAACCCTAAGTTTATTCTAGCTAGAAACCTTAGAATGGGTGTTCTCTCACCAAAATCCAACCCTTATCCTTGTCTAAGAAACACTTATTTATAGTCTTGGTAAATGGGCGAAATGAGCTAAAACAAATGTAGAAAGATTGTTTAAGTCGACGTAATGTCACGACATGAAGATCTCTCATGTCCCGACATGATAGAATGTTTATGCTAGGAATTTGTCTCATGTCGCGACATGAAGATCTATCATGTCGCGACATGATAGAGAGGTTGCTCTAAGAATACTTCTCATGTCACAACATGAGAATCTACCATTTCACGACATGACAGAGAGACTGCCCCAATTTTGGTCTTCAAATGCATGATGTCACGACATGAATAGAGCTCATGTCGCAACATGGTAGAATGTGATCCTCGCTCTTGATCTTCTCTTGACTTGATGTCGCGACATGGTAATGAATGACCTTCATCTTAGGTCCTCGAATATCTTGATGTTGCGACATGGTGTGAGACCATGTCGGGACATGATAGTGAGTGAGCTTCCATCCTAAGGGAATCTCATGTCACGAAATGAGCACTTCAACAATACTTCTTCTTTAATTCTTTACTTTCTTGCCTCATTTGCTCGGGTTTTCTTCATTTTCTACAAAATCAAGGTAAGGATAGGATTTAGCCTACAATTGAGCTATATATGTGTGAATTTAGCATGGAGAACTCAATAAATGTATGAAATGAATGCTTAGAACAAGGTATAATTCACACTTAACACTTTGCTCATGAAAAAAGCAAAAACCCCACTTACTTCCTTTGCCATGCCATCACCACCTGCTATCTCCATTGATGCATGAAACCACTATGGTTGTCGTATGTGATAAACAAGTTGAATAGGTGCTTTGATACTCAATTTTTTTCTCAACATCTAACATGCCCAATTGGTGATGAATCCTTAACTGATAGGGACAGTAGCATATTAGGTTGTCAATTGGATAAAAAAAAATTAGGATTCTTAAGTAGTCAATAATAATTATATATGTATACTTATTGTCATGGTTAGTCATAATTGTTGTCCTCATTTCGGGTGTGATGCGTATCTAAAGTCTCGAATTAATATGCGTATTAATAGTGCATAAAATGAATGCTTAGAAGTTAAAATATTATAAAAATATCATGAAATTATAGAAAAATAGAAAGCTATGAGTAAAAATAAGTTAAAAATTAATAAAATAAAATTTCTTATTTATAACATTATTATCAGTTTAAAAGTATTTGCCAATATTGTAATATTAAATTCTTTACAAAATGCCTACACGATTCATTATTATCTGTCAAACAGAAATATTATCACCCAATAAAAATTAAAGTCACCATTTAATTACAAAATGCTACTATTGTAATTTATTATATTTATTACTAATTCTCATATTGAAGAAAAGATGCAATCATAAGAAATGGAAAATAAAGCAAAGTTAGAAAAAAATTAATATTATAAAACTATTTTTATATTATCATTTCAAAATTTTAATTTAAAATTAAATAATCTTTAAAAAATAAATTCAAAATTATATATTTTCGTAATAAATCAAAATATAAAACTTTTCTCCATATCTTTTTTTTTTTTAATTATTCCTTAGGAACCTATGACTCTAGGGCTCCTCTTTGCCGACCTTCTTCTCCTCTTTTTCCTTGCCCATTCTATCAAACCTTCAGCCACCACTCGCCGCACCATTGGTGAGATCATTGAGTCATTGCTCGACTCAATACGCCACTCTAGTTGCTGATTGCACCATTCCACTCACCGATTGGCCAGACCACTAGTTCCCTTCCACCTTCAATGAAGGTCCTTAACTCCTATATTCCAATATTAATGTGTTTTTTTTTTCTTTTAGAGAGGACTTTTTTTTCTCTAGAAAAAATTGATATTTTTAAGTGATGGGAAGAGAGGATAAACTAAATCACATTGATTCACATTTTTTAATCAAGTTTAATGAGTTAACCATGATTGTCAATTTTTACTAATTCATCAAGGTTCGTCAACATATGGTATCATGCATCGGACTCGTCTGACCTGGTTTGAGGGGATCTGACTCAAGTCATATTAGGATGGGCCAAGTTTCCGAACCCTACTCAATGTCACAACCCACTGGTTAACAAAGATTTGATATCATGTTCAGTTATCAATTTGATAGACAAGCTTAAGTTGTTAGCCATGTATAGTCAATAGGCTAATGTTGAGTTTTTTGGAAAGTTTTTCAAAACTTGATCCTTTGCATATACTTTGTGATTTTTTTTATTTCTTTCATTTCTTAGTTTGATTGTAATATGAAGGAGAAGGAAATTGAAAGTCATTCCCTAAATTTGATTGTATATTCTTAGAGAGAAAATATCAGTAAAAAAATATTCTGATTCACAGTTTGAGCATGGTATCAAAGACATCTCAAAACTACTTTTTTAGTCTCTCGACTATCTGAAGGTGAAAGCCTTTTGTGTCCTCATCAAAGACAAAGCATGTGCATGTGGGTCTTGTTCCTTCTCTTTTCAAATCTTTTTGAAGAAGAAAATAAGAAATTGAGAGTTTCTCTTATGCTGAGCTACCACCATTCTAGAAAAACACCACTTCCTCCCACTTTGAAAATACACTTCTTGCAAGAATTCCGACAAGGAACTCCACGTGTTCCCACTTGTTTCCCTTCAAGATATCAACTGTTGTGCTTTAAGTGTAACATTAAGTATTGCTCAATTTGTACTGCCCAAGCTCGTGAGCTAATATCGATTATCGGTTTACTTCCTCTAAGATGGTGAAAAAAATATTATTTTCTTTCAATCTGAAAGTGTTTTTAATCCAAGGATTTTATTGACTGAATCAAACTAGGATGTTTGGTCACAACTTTTGAAGATACATATTTCCGAATGGGAAAAGCTTTCCTACATTCGGGGTTAATGATCTTTTATTCATTGAAACTGACATCTTTGGATTTCTTTAGTCGGTCCATGATTCCTACGTTGGGCTCCTCTGCAAAAACAAGAAACAAAAGGATGTTGAGGGGCTCGCCTATTGCCTCGATGCCTAAGTCAGTTCTTTCACATGGAAGATAATATCAAGCGCAGGAATCAAGTTTTGTGCATATGCGCGTACCTTTCAGATGGGGTGGCACATTTATAATGGGTGATCATGATAACTTTCTAGTTGGATGATGACAACTGGAATAGTATCTTTCCTTGTTAAGAGAGAAGATCGATATTCCTCCCACTAGTTGGAATTTTCTTTCCTTATCGTAGGGCCAGTTTAATGAGGATGAATTGATGGCGATGGTGGGGAAATATCCTACTTTTCGGTTGAGTGCAGATTGAGTGTTTTCCTCTATCTGATTCATTGGGCGCTACAGTCTTTTTAAGGTGTGAGTTATTCATCATTTTGGAGCGACATTTACTTTGGGGATACCATTAAGGGCCCCTGTGTGCTAAAATCTTAGATTAGTTTTACTTTCGTGCCAGGCTTGCATCTTAGGCTTTCTGCGCTATTATTTCCAAACTTATCGGTTGCCCTCCCATTTGACTAGCAGGCGTAGGCAATGTTGTATCGCTTCTTGGATCAGGTGATACCCATGTGGCTACTCAGGAAGGGTTTGATTAGGGCTTTACTTTTAGTCCGATCTTGTGATATGATGACTTTCGATTTTGGGTGTTTATTTAGTTGTGGCTCTTAGCTTCCTTAAGCGTTCACAGTCGTTTTGCGCTGTTCCCTTGTTCTCGGCTTTTTGCCTGCCAGGGTTTGTGCTTCATTTTTCTTAAATCTTGTCAGGCTAGTGTTCGAGTTGCTTTGGTGGTCCTTGATATTTAAACTGTTGGTGTCCTCGTCTTGTTTCTGGCCTTGGTATGTCTTTTCTTCTCCTTTGTCTTTTTGGTTTCAGAGTCTTGCGAGGTTCTAGGGCGTACTTAGTTGGGGTTCTGCATTTCCTTTGATTTCCCTTTCTTCCTTACTTAACCACCCATGCCTCCGTAGATTGCAGTCGCTCCTCTGGTACTGCGCATGAGGAGTAGTCTGTAGGGGCGATCTAGTTTAGATCGAGCAGGGAATGAGTTTAATTTGTGGTGGGTTCTTCTGGCTGCCGGAGACCTCCTTCTCCCTTGGTTAGGACAGGGTAAAATTAACGAGAGTCGGTATCATGTTTCTACAAATGTTGAGGCTACCATCTGAGCGCTAAGACCATATAATTTGTCCAGGGTCGAACCCTTATCTGATTGAGATCTTCTTTTGCCGATATGGGCCCCATTTAGTCGGGTTTGAGTGCCTTGACGTGCTGACCACCTACGTTGTTCAAGTGTCTAAGATGGTGTGCTTTTTTGAGGTGGCATTCGAGCGACCTCAGCTTCCCTTACCCACATAAAGGGTTCGGCATTCGGCTCATTTGCCTGTCATCTTTCCCCCAACTTTTGGGTGTTCTGGTGGGGTTGTTAGTCTTTTTTAGGGATAAAGGCCTGGGTATTCCCAGTATTGCCCTACTTTTATACTTCTTTAGTGTAAAGGAGGCCACCGAAGGCTTTCTTTGTATCTCCAAGAGCTCCAGCGCCAAGTTGATTATCTTGGACCTTCCATCTTCGCACAAGTTCTGGAAAAAACGTTATTTTTTTGTTAGTGGCCATCATTGGGAGTAGAATCCCTTTGATTGAGAGGACACACTTGGCGTTCCTGCCATCTGGACTACCAGGGGAACCTACATTGAGGCTCTCCTTCGTTTTAGTTCATTTGGTTTTAGAGAATTATTAGGATATTTTGACGACCTTCAGTGCGCTGCCTTAGGTGCTCGGCCCGATCTTAGTCACGGGAGGGGTGGCGGAAGCTAGTGAAGTGTGCCGTAGCGCTTATTGCGAGAGTTTCATCAAGTCGAATATTCTTGGACATTGCAGTGCGGAACTCAGGCTTCATTTTACGAGATCCTCTCCCTCTAGTCATGAAGCCTCCGAGTCCCCCGTCTTCCTCACCTTCTGTTTGAAGACCCATAATACGAAGCCTTCATTTGGGAGAGCTTGATCCAGCAGGTGCTAAGCAAGAAGAAGGGCGTAAACCGAAAACCTCTGAGCTCTCTAAAGGGTTGCCTCCCTACTCCAGGTAAGACCCTAAAGGTGGGGCCCTCTCCCTCGCCTTCGTCCGCCGCCGGGGCTAGAGATTCTTTAGGGAGGGCGGTTGAGCCCCCCTTGGAGGTTCTCCCTATTTCGGTCTGGAGTCCCACGTCGCGGGGCGCTGCTCCCCATCTTACAATGTCAGACATGGTGATGGGGAATCGCGATCGCTTTGACACTACAAGGGATGAGGACTCTCTGCTTTCTCATGCGAGAAGCTTGTTCTTGGGGTACATTTCCTCCATTACGCACCTTCAGGCCTCAGGAGAGAATTTGGGTTACTTCTTACGTCGAGGAGCTCAGAAACAACTACCTTCAGGAACCACCTCTATACGTCCAAGTGTTTTTGTCGATCTTTTTCTTTGTTGTTTCGGGTTCGGTTGGTGAATTTTATTTTTTTTTTGTGAGGTGGCTGCTTATGCAAGGCATGAGGGCCGGCCTTGCAAGGGAGAAGACTCGCCGAGTAGTGAAGTCTTACAGGCTAGGTTGCTTCCACGACCTCGAAGGCTAGTCTTCAAACCAGTCAGGGGCGGCGAGACTCGTGAAGCAGTCGGCTGACACTCCACTTCCCCGGTGGCGGCTGGCCAGGGATAAAGGGAGGCGAAAGAGCGAAGGTCGCGGCGGAGAATATGGCTGGCGGAGAGAAGTTGTAGGTTGCAGGTCGTCAAGGGTGACCTGTGGGCTAAGATGGCGACCTTGGAGTAGGCTCTTGAGGCTCAGAGGCAGATGGCACTGCGTGAGTGCGACGGAGGAGCTCGGCGGGTGGGATGGACCTTGCGGCGGGGAGGCTGCGGCTGGCTAGGAGGGGCGAAGTGATCTCGCGGGCAAGGGACGGGGCATGTGCCTAATGGGCTCGGTGGCCTGCAGCGTGGGCTTCCCAGGCTTTCCGGCACCGGGTTCAACATCCGGCTTTCGATGGGGAGGTCCCAGCCCGGATACTTCATTTGAGGTTAGGTGACGTCGAGGTGTTTTGAGGCCCACGATTGTGCTCCTTACAGCGATTATCGGGTTCTCAGGGACTTCAGCTATAGCCCCATCCAAAGGGTGTACGGTATAGATAGCAAGCAGGTCGCATATATACGCAAAAGAACACTTAATTACTTAGTTCCATGAGTATTTTAGAAAGTTGTTTTAAGGATGAAATTATAAAGTTTTCAAAGTTGTGGCACTTTGCAATTAAGGAAAGTGGAGAATTGAAAGTACAAATTATGGAATTAAAGGATAATAATAATAATAAATTGCCATAATGGATTCAGAGGCTTTAAAAATTCTCTAGATCTCGGATGGCCCAGAAGCGAATTGCTTGTGATAAATTCGTCTCATGAAATCTAATGACCTAGAAAAGTTTCGTCGAATTATGTGACAGTCATAATATTTTATGAATTTCTGGGTGATAAATCCTTAGTGACCGGGGCGAGATTTTCACGAAATCTCGAGATCGAAAATGACTTGAGTTCAGTTCATTTAAAATAATTGAGCTGAAAATAAATAAATTTTAGAATGAGAAACGGATAGAATGAGGCAATATAAGTTCTATGTATCTAAATAGTAATAATAGTAATTAAATTTATATATAAAAAAAAAGATAAAATCAAAAGGAATGAGACATACGGACGGAGGATTTGAGGAGAGAAAATTTTTTTCTTCTCTTTGTTTTCTTTCTCAAATTTGAAAATCGAGTTCATAAATTTTGTGGAGCTTGAAAGGCAAAAGTTGGACTCTGTGACCGGACCTCAGTAGATACCAATATCTTAGCGTTTACGATCAAGCTTTAAAGAGGTGGAGATTTCCCTACTTGTGTGTTATTTAATTTAAAAATTTTATCTGTAATTATGAAATTTTCTTAGAGCGCGTGAGTAGTAAATTCGATCCGAAATTTTTGGATTAGGTTTAGGAATTTTAAGGAATTTTGGGACTGTTACCGGACCTTTCGGGCTAAATTTAAAGATTTGTTTTCGAGCAGTTAGGTTAAATTCGGGATTTTATTGACAGTCGGACCTGGTACAGAAAATATTTGATTGTTTTTAGACTCTATGGAAGGTCACTTGAGTCTAGAGAATCAATATATCTTTGTGAATGGCATTTGGGGCCCATATTTTCGGAAAATTTTAGTGCTCAACATAAGTGTGCAAATTTAGCTTGGTTGTGCTAACGTGTTATTGATCCTAATACATCGAATGTGTAGAGATCAAGCGGCGGAGAAGTTACCCAGTCATGTCAATTATTGTAAAAGAAAGGTGAGTGTTCTAAACCTATTTTTTCAAATACTAGTGTATTATTATATTTGTTGTTTGTGGTATTTAATGGTTTTGATTAATAAGTATATTTTAAAACAATAAATAGTTGCAAGTAGCGATGAGTTTTTAAGCAAACAATGGTTTAGTTTAAAAGATATGTGAAAACAAAGCAAGTAATGATTTTGATATATTCAATATTTTTTAAAAAAGCAAGCAAGCAATGGTTTGAGTTCTTCTTAAATCATATTTCAAAGGCTTAAGCAAGCAAAAGTATATTTTATATAAAACGGGCTGTGAAATCACTGGTTTAATGGCAGCATCTTAGTCAGAAATATTATTTGCGTGCGCGGTGGTGTTAGGACCCATCATTCATGCATTTAGATTTGCACAATTCGCCAAACTTAGTTCAGCATATGGCATTTAAAGGAGGCCGTGAACATCTGGGTATATAGGGTTGCATTCATTAGATTATGGTGAGCGAGGCCACCATATTTGCCGAGAAAAAGGGAGTGGGCAGTCTTACTAAGTGAAGCGGACCCAGGTCAGTATGAGCACCAGTCAGCTTCAAGCTCAGTGTTCCACTAAGTACAACAAGTAGGAAAGGCCTCAGTGGTTGGAAAAAGTTTATAAGCATGTTTTATACGATTTTGAAATCGACCAGGTGCACGGTTGAAACCAGACTCAGTGTTTATTTTTAAATGCGAGGTTGAGCCAAGGCTCCGTGTTTATGAAAAGTTTATAAAGCGGTAAAACGAAAAGTTGAGCCCTAAATAAAGTGTTTATTTTAAAGCAAGCGGTGAGGCCTGAACTCCACATCAGTTTAGGTTGCCAAACTTTTAAGCAAATTTATAAAGTTTTATAAACTTTTAAAATGAAACAAGTGATGAAAAGTTTTGAAACTTTTAAAAGCAATAATTAAAGTAAGCAAGTAAGAAAAGTATACAGAAAGGAGTTTAGAAACTTTTAAAGCAAAAACTAAAAGCAAACAAGCGAGTTTAAAATGTCTAGGTAAAGAGTTTCTGATTTTGAGATATTTTAGAAAGAAAGCAAAACATTTATAAAGCATACCTCACTGACTCAGTTTAGCTCATTATTTTGTTGTTTTAAAAACTATTTTCCGGAGAATGTTTGAATGTTGGAGCATATTAGGATTCTCTGACTTTTGTATGAGTGTTAGTCAATAAATATCTTTTGCTTTGAGAAATGCTTTGAATTGCATGTTGAGTATATGTATGTACATAGTGCTGATTTTGTGAAAATGGTGAGCACAGGGGACTCTTTGAAAGAAGTGTTGTTTGCCATATTTTTGAAAAGTGTGAGTGTATATCTGGAGTTTTGGGATATGTCTGCCATAGAATTTGTTATCTTGCACAGAAGGCTATAAAATCTAAAGTTTAGAAAGAAAAATTTTATCGGGTTTTAAAATAAGCAACACGACAACCAGGACCTCTCTAATGGCCTTTAGGCTGCTGTTGGGGAATTCTATGGGGTGGCCAGGCACACACCGCTAGTAGGGTGGGTGGGTGTGTGACCTCTTCCTTACACTTTTACACCTTTTGACTCCTCTACTTGCAAGTGAGTGTTGAGGCTCTCTCTCTCTTTTCTTTTTTTCTTTTTTTTTAGGTATCTTTGGCGTGGGCTGGGTTTTTGTATTGCCGATTTTGGCCCATTGTTGATGCAAAGATTCATGGATCAATTCCTTAGCTCATTTTCTATTGTTGAATTTGAGAGGCTTGGTTCTTAAGCCACAAGGTCTTCCTAAAGTAGTTCTCTTCTGTCGAGTATTAGGCTCTGAAGGCGCTAAGATCTCCTCAGAACTAAGTTCTTTGGGCTCTTAGGCGCTAGACCTCACGAGTTGTTAATCTCTGGTGGGCTAATGGGCTCAGGCGCTAAGACCCTCATGTCGGCCCAAGACCCTCATGTGTTGTTGAGCTCTGCGGTGGCCCTCTTGGGCTAAGTCTTCAAGACCCTCCTGACCACTGTCGAGCTCACCTCGCTGAGAAATTTCTGCTGGGCTCTGGCGGCTTGGCCTCCTTGAGACGATTATGCTCTGCTGTCCGGTTCTTTGGGCTCTTGAGCTACATGGCTCTGTGACTACTTGGCCTTCCATGAGCGGTTATGCTCTGCAAATTGAGCTTCATGGCTCCGTGGCTACTTGGCCTTCCTTGAGCGGTTGTGCTCTGGGGTGAGCCATGGCTCACACACAATGGCTGGCCTTCCTTGGCGGTATGCTCTGGCAGAGCCCCTATTGGCTACATGGCTCTATGGCTACTTGGCCTTCCTTGAGTGGTTATGCTCTACAAACTGAGCTACTGGGCTACATGGCTCCATGGCTACTTGGCCTTCCTTGAGCGGTTATGCTCTGCAAACTGAGCTACTGGGCTCTTGAGCTACATGTCTCCATGGCCTCGCCAGCTACGACGATTATGCTACGCAAGCGAAGCTATTGGGCTCCTAAGCTACATGCATCCATGGCTACTTAGCCTTCTTGAGCTGTTATGCTCTGCAAACTTAGCTACTGGGCTCCTGAGCTACATGGCTCCGTGGCTACTTGGCCTTCCTTGAGCAATTATGCTCTGCAAATTGAGCTTTATGGCTCCGTGGCTACTTGGCATTCCTTGAGCGGTTATGCTCTGCAAACTAAGCTACTGGGCTCTGTGGCTATTTGGCCTTCCTGAACTGTTATGCTCTGCAAACTGAGCTATTGGGCTCCTAAGCTACATGGCTTCATTGCTGCTTAGCCTTCCTTGAGCGGTTATGCTTTGCAAACTGAGCTCTTAGGCTCTGACTACATGGCCGTGGCTGCCATTCCTTGGCTTGATTATGCTCTACAAATTGAGCCGTGGCCATTGGCTACTTGGCCTTCCTTGAGCGGGTTGCTCACCTTAGTGAGCCTATTGGTGCCGTGGCTACTTAGGACTTCCCCGATCTATTATGCTCAGCTAACTAGGCTACCTAGGCTCTGAGGCTACATGGCCCGTGGATGCCCAGACTTCTTGAGATTTATTTATGCTCGTAAGCGAGCTACTAAGCTCTGAGTTACATGGCTCGTAGGCTGCGCGCCAGCCAATTTGTTATGCTTTCTATGGCCAGAGCTCTTGGGCTCACAGTGCACGGATGTGGCTCTTAGCCTTCTTGGTACATTAAGCTGATGAATTGAAGCTCTTTGGGCTCTTGAGCTATACTGGCTACTTGGCCTTCCTTGAGGCGGTTATGCTGCTGGCGAGCTCTTGGGCTCTGGTACACATGGCTCATAATTTGCCAGCCTTCCTTGAGCAGTTATGCTCTGCAAACTGAGCTACTAGGCTCTTGAGCTACATGGTTCCGTGGCTACTTGGTCTTCCTTGAGCAGTTATGCTTTGCAAAGCGAGCTCTTTTTGGGCTCTGAGCTACATGGCTCAGTGGCCATGGCCTTTCAGCACATGATTATGCTCTGCAAAATGAGCTACTAGGCTTCTGAGCTACATGGCTCCTTGGCTACTTGGCTTTCCTTGAGAGCTACATGGCTTCATGGCTACTTGGCCTTCCTTGAGAGTTATGCTCTACAAATTGAGCTTCATGGCTCCGTGGCTACTTGGCCTTCCTTTAGCGGTTATGCTTTCTGGCCCCAATTCACTGGGCTCAGTGGCTGTGGCCTTGAGCTATTAAGCTCTGGCCGAGCTACTTGGGCGCTAAGACCCTCCTAGCTGTTTGTGTGAGGTGACTGAAGCTTGGCGTTGAGACCTTTCTTCATTATTCCCTTGGAAAGGCTCAGCCTTGGCTTTAATGTAGTTTTTGGAGGAATTGGAACGGTTGGGACTTTCAGCGCCACACAGCTCCTGTAAATAGCGACCCCTCTGTGATGGTGCTTATGCGTTTAACTTTCATCCTTTCTTTGCATAATCGAAGTCCACGAATGATGAAGTGTCAGGATTTGGTCATCAGTGCAGGGGGTCTATCTGGTGATCGTGAGCCGACGTTTGGTGTTGATGGTCTACTGCTTGTAGGAGTTGTGTTCTTCCCTAGTTCCTCCTTTTTGGGAGTTATGTTGTTCCCTAGCTATGTCCAATGATGGAACTGTGCTAGTGAACGTATTCGGAGGGGGTAGTGTACTTGAAAAAAAAATTTAGTATAACTTTCTCCATTTTATTTTTTTCTTCTTTCCCTTTCTCACATTTATATATTCCTCTCTCTCCCTCTCCCCCTTCTTTAACCACCCCTACTCTTTTTCATACCCTCTTCCTCTCTCTTCTTCTATTTTCTCTTTCCCTTTCTTGTGATTTTTTGGGTTTTTTTGCCTTGACAGGTTGTAGGCCGATGTGAACGATTTTAAGCAACGTAATTTTGGAGATGCAAGGGTGATTTTGTAATTCTACGGGGTGGTTGCCAGCTTCTATGTATTGAGAATTTTGTATTCAATTGTAGTTCCTTTGGTAAGAAACGGATCTTTGTGAGATTCGTGTAACCCACCTAAGCCCCTTCGGCGAGTGCTCTGGCACTATCATTGTAACTTATTGTTTGGTCCACCATAACATTAAACAACTTAAAAAATGGAAATAGAGTGTTATTCGAAATTAGGATGGTAGATCTTTATTACAGACTTCGTTCCAGGGTCTTACTGGTAGAACCGTTTGAGATGTTCTGTGTTCCATGAATGGGGCAGGGTTTTTCCTTTTTCGGTTTGGAGCTCATAGTTTCCAGGTCGGATTATGCGAGATACGATGTAGGGCCCTTCAGTGGGTCCCAGCTTCCCGGTAATGCGAGGACAGCTGCCGCGCGGAAGTTTTTCGAGCTGGAGTCACGGCTTGTAACTCCTAGGCTTGACCCTTTGATCATAATACCTCGCTGTCTTCCTGTGATAGTCTTCCATACGCTTCAGGACTTGCTCATGTTTTTCTTCTAGGAGATCCAGGTTTAGGCGAAGGACATCCTCTTTGTGTTCGATGTTTCTTATTTCAGTCGCGGGATTTTTAGTCGGGCCTCGACTAGGTCTGCCGGTGCCAAAGGCCGGAGTGAGCCGGGTTTCTGGTCGCCCCAACTTCTTGTGTAGTTTTGTACGCCCATAATACCTCGGGGAGGTACTCTACCCATTTTCCTTTTAGGTCTTCCAGTTTGGTTTTCAGTGCTACCTTTAGAGTCCTTATAGTGACCTCTGCTTGTCCATTGGACTGCGGATGAGTTGGGGACGAGTAGTAGTTCTTGATTCCGAGCTCAGCGTAGAAATCCCTACACTTAGGATTTTTGAATTGTTTCCCATTATCAGGCACGAGGGACCTCGGGATTCCAAAGCCCAGGCATATTATAGAATGCGGGACGAGTTGTACATACGTTACGTGATTGTTGTAAGGGGTTCGACGGCCTATTTGGGTAAAATAGTCCACGGCCCGCGGTAGTGGTACGTGGGCCCGCTTCGGTAGGTAAGAGGTCCCAGTATGTCTAGCCCACTGCATTATTGAAAGATTCGGGGCTTATGGTAGCCGGCTCGATGGGAGATGAGATATCTTGGCATGCTCCTGACAAGATTTGCATTTTCTAACCAGTTCTGTCGCATCTTTGAGCATTATGGGCCAGTAGTACCCTTGCCTTAGTGTTTTCCTTGCCAAGGTCCAAGCTTCGATGTGGTTGCCACATATGCCCTCGTGTACTTCCATGAGTATGTAGTTGGAGTCTTCCTTTCCTACGCACTTAAGAATGGGTGTAGAGAAGCCTCGTTTATAAAGGGTTCCTCGATGAACGGTGAATCTTACTGACCTCGCTCTGAGTTTGGACGCCTCCTTTGGGTCGCTTGGCAATTTACCATCTACCAAGTAATCCCATATGGGGTCAAAAATGTCCATTTCCGGATTGGACATCACGAGGAGGGAGACTTCTCCATTGTCGACGCTTACTGAGGGTTCTGGAAGGTGCTCGATAGGTATCAGTCTACCTAGGTCTTCTTGTGAGGTTGTCGCCAGTTTTGCCAAGGCATCAGCTCGAGAATTCTCTGATCTTGGTACATGTTTAACCTAAACTCGTATGAACTTCTTAAGGAGCTCTCGTAACTTTTTGAGATATAAATCATCTTCGCCTCTCTGACTCGTAGGAGTCTTACATCTGTTTTTACCACCGGGTTGGGATCATTGCTCACCTCCAGTTGATCTACTTCTATGAAGTGGGCGAGGAGTTGGTCAACTATAATGACCTCATATTCGACCCTAGTTTTTGGAGGCTTGAGCAGAGTCTTAGGGCGTGTTAGTATCTATCCGATGGAGAGGTCGGGATCAAGCCACACCACTTGCTTCCTTAGGCGGGTGAGCTTGGATCAGAAGCGGATAATTTTTCGAGATGGGGAGTTAGGTGCGGTTAGGTAGCCTCCATGAAATTGTCTTTGGAGTGAATTCTATGATGAAATCTTCCCAGATCTGCCCTTTTACCGATGTACTCAGTTTGTACCTGATGTCAAATTCACTCAACTCTATAGCCCGGCCATTCGGTAGCTACGAGGAGGTTTTTGGTTTATCACAGTGTTGCTTCATCGAATATTCGGTTGGGACTTTGACGGTATGAAGCTTGGGCGAGTAAAGGTCGGGTTTTAAGGATGCTGGTTACCAATGCGGGGATCGGTTTTCCATCTTTTTGGGTACCTCTCTTCTACTCCTCGAGGCTCGGTATAGTAGGCGGTTTCTTGCGCCTTGTCGGATTCTCTTACGGGCGACTAGTTGCAAAGTGCGAAGCGACCAGGTAGAGTGAGGAGTTCTCCCTCGGAAGGAGCTTACGGAATGGGAGAGCTCGGGAGTGGGTTTGGCGCAGTGAGGCGCCTCAGCAATGTGGTCCCACATTTAGAGGGCATTTTTCGAACTGAAGAATGAGTGGAAGCATTTGTCGGTGACCTAGATGCGAGCGAAGCAGCGTGGCTATTCTCCTATGGGATTGTTGAATGTCTTTAATGTTTGACGGAGGCAGCATATTAAGCAGGACCTTTCTCTTATTTGGGTTTTCCTTTATTCCTTGATTGTTGACTATAAAACCTAAGAACTTCCCGACGGAGACTCTAAAAGCGCATTTGGCTAGGTTTAGCTTCATATTGTAGCTTTTCAGGACCTGGAACGCCTCGGCTAAATGGGATATGTGGAGCTTAGCTTTTATCAATTTTACTAGCATGTCGTCTATATATACCTCCCTAAATGTCCTAATTTGTTTATGGAACATCCTGACCCCACACCCGGCCCTTTTGGTGGTGGCTCCTGCATTCTTTATCGAAGAACATTGCTCTCGATAATAGTAGGTTCCACGACCCATTGACAAATGAGATTATTTCTCTTGGTATTTGGGGTCCATTTGAATCTAGTTTTAACAGGAAGGCATCCATGAGTTGAGGGTTCGAGCGACTGTCGTAGCATCACACTGAGATCAATCAGGAGTAGGGAAGCCCATCCTTTGGGGCGGGCCGGTGATGTCTGTGAAATGGAGTGCAAGTCGCCACTTGCCGTTTGGAGTTTTTGACAAAGGTACAGCGTTGTGACCATTCCGGTGCTCACTACTTCTCGATTTACTTAGAGGAGCTTACGAACTCTTCCATTAATGCCTTATGCTTTTCACGGGGGTAAAACTCCTTCTCTTTTGTGGCTAGGCTTAAGAGGATTAGCGTTTAACTTGTGGTGGTGATCGCTATGGTCGACCCACCCATATCTTCATTTCAGACGAATACACTCCATGTTTTGCTCTAGAAGCGGATGAGAGCTTGTGTCTTACGCTGGCAGATTTATGCGACGGTGTTACGGGATCAGAGTTGTACGGGCTCTGAATTCTTCCGGCACGGTCGGGGTGTTGGATTTACCTCATCTGCGCATGTTGAGTTCGTCCATGAGATGTTGTTGGCCAGGTGTTTTGCTTCATTGATCTTGAGTAACATTTGGTATGCAGTTTCCTTGGACCATTCCTACTCCATTCTTTGTTGGAAATTTGATAACTCCTTGCTGATAAGTGGAGGGAGCGGCCCTTATGGCATGAGAGGGGCTACCGGCGTGGCACATGTTATAAGCCAGGTGGGGCGTCTACTATGAGGAATCAGGTGTTGTAGCTAGCATGGGATGCCAGTGAGCACTAGCGTGCTTGATCCCGAGGGGCGCTAACCACAGCGAGAACCACGTAGGGAGGCGTTGGTGGCTCTAGTTTCTCCTTCCGTACTTGTTTTGTTGAAAGCTGATGCGAAAATGATATTGGCCGAGCTTTCATTGTCGACGAGGACCCTGTGGATCGTTTTATTAGCTACTATGGTTTTTATCACAAGCGGGTCGTCATGGGGATGTTGGAAGCCTTCCATGTCGAAGTCTAAAAAGGTTATGGTAGTATCCAACCGAGGAAGCTTGTGGATCTTTGTTTTGTACTTCAAGGTTTCCCCGATCTGATGCATGCAGAAGTGGAAGGCTCCTAGCTAAGCTGGACTCTCCACCTCTCTCAAACCCTCCGAAGATTACATGGATTTCTCCTAAAGGCGGTTGATGCTGAAATGGGGTTGACTGACGAGGTGGTGAGGGTAGGCTGAACTTCAGCTACTGCCCTTACGAGGTACGTATCGTTTGAGATGTCCACGTCGGATCAAGTATCCAATCTCCTTTTTTAGCTGGATGCAGTCATCTGTTTGGTGTCCATGATCCTTGTGGAACTCACAATATTTTGTGTCGTCTCTTCTAGCAGGGTCTAACTTCATCTAGGATGACCACCTTAGGAACCTTTCATGTTGCACTTCGCGTAGGACCTACGACACTTTGAGGGCTGTCAAGGGTGTCTTTGGCGGGGTGAATATCCTTTGTTGCAACTCGGTGAGGTGGTCCCCTGATCCCAACGTTCCTGTCTTATCGGGGACCGTATCTGCATTTTCTTTGCTCCTCCTTGGGGATGCATCCCACTGTCTGCACATCTCTTGGGGCTTCGTTCTCTTTTTGTCGCCTACTCTTTCCTTTTGAGTAGAAGGCTTCTTTGTAGCAGGGAGGCTTCTTCACCGTTGATATACATCTGTTTTGGTGAGGACCTCGGCCATGCTTTTTGAGGGTTTCTTTGAGATATTAGAGAACTGTTGAGTCTTCATTTGCACCCGACCTATGATGCAAACGGTAAAGGCGAACTTCTCGTCGAATATCCACCGCAACGACTCTGTTTTAAACTTTTGAACTTATATGGAGCACCTAAGGGCTTTCTTGAGGGCTGTGGTGTTTTTATGGTCGAGGTGATAGCTCCACCAAACTACGGCATCGTCAAAAAGGTGCTCCCAGGGTAAGTGGGAGACCAAATGCGGTGAGTTTGCAGGCAGGTGATGGGGATGGAAGGCAGTGGGAGTTCCCATTAAACCAGGTTAATCTTTGGGCCTTTATTATGATAAGCGAAAGGCTCTGCATCGTCACGGGATCTGATATCGTCTTGGTTCCATCAGGTTGTGTGGCATATTAAAGAAATTGATTACTGCCCGCGGGATCTTTTACGACCCGCCGAGCATACCGATCATATTTATTTTAGAACTTTGCAGAAAGGAAATACAGCTTCCACAGAAGCGGTGAATCAGGAGTTAGGTTTTGTTATTTTTAGAAGTCCATAATTTGGAGCTGGCCACACTTTACCTTCATTGATTTATTTCTTATTGGATATCCTGAGCCTTTGTCCCGACTTCTCTCATACGATGTGATCCTCTGGGAGGTTGGTGTTAAGGATCATGCTCCGGGTTTTGGTCTTTTCGGGCACATTGCGTCTCTTGGGGTAATAGTATTTTCCTAGTAAATTGATTAATGCCCAAAAAGTGCTATTTTGAACCTATGTTAGATAGGTTTGGAGTGCTTTGCTTGGCATTAATCATGTCATTATACCAATTGAAGTGTTCAAGTCTTCTTAGTAGCACTTATGCCATTTAGAGAGTATTTTTGGCTATTTTGCAGGTTATTGCGCAATTTAGAAGTTCAATATGGGATGTATGATGTAGATCATGAAGTTTGAACTCAAGTGTCGATATCGACCGACCCGAATCAATGGCGAGGCAAAGTGAAGAAAAATTGATCGGTAGGGACGGGAAACATGCGGTGAAGATCAGCCGTCGAATTTCGCTAAGATTGCGAAAATTTATTGGGATTGCCGAAAATTCTGTATAGCGAAAATTTTGCAATCTTAAGCGAAATTGCCAATTTCTCTAGACCCCGAATTTTTCGTAAGCGATGTTCATGAAATTTCATGATTCGCTACTCGAAAATTTACGTAAGCTAGCGAAATTTAGCTAACTCGCGAAATTGCCAGAAGCTTTAAGCGAAATTTTCTTCGCTTCTATGGTGATTTAGCTACCTAGCGAAATTCTTGGATCTAAGCGAAATTCAACACTACAAATCATGTTTTTGTATTTAATGCCAACCCGACTTTAAATTTGGTGTATTACTCTCTTGTCCTTAAATTTAGCCAAATTGTTAGAGCTTTTTTAGTATTTTCATGTATTGGGGTGGCCTATATAAGCCCTCCTTTTTGTAACCTTAAGCAAGAATTTGGGGGAGAAGAAATTTTGTAAGTTTTCATTTTTGTAAATAAAGTCTCGTATTTTTAATTAGGTTTTGCTTTTCTCTCTTCTCTCTCCTCTTTCTCTTACTTTCTTGGCTGCCAAACACCCCTCTTGAGGATGACAACTCAAGAGATGCTTGGCTAAGCCTCCTTTCTTTGAAGAGGAAGCTAGCTTGAGTGGTGGGGCATATGCATGTTGGCCTCTTGTATTTAAAGCCGCCGTCTTGTGTTTATGACCCCGTCTTCTCAAATTATGGTTGAATAACTTTGAATGTTATTGATTTGGCCAATACTCTCCATGCTTTAGGATATAGTGCATACTTATTTGCTAGATACTGCATGGTTCATTAGATGGTCTTTACGAGCCTGCAAATGATATTTAATGCTAGGGTTTCAAGCGAAAAGTGCGTAAGCGCATGTTACGTGTGGTAACTCAAATAGGAGTTGTTTTTAGGGTTAGGTTTGCTAGTTAAACATAAGATCGGTTATGCCTTGGACTATAGGTTGCATGTCATAGCAGGGGACAAACCGAGGACGCTTGTTTGCCCTAACTTACCGTTAGTGACCTAAATCTTCAAGTTAACTTTTCACACTTCATTTTAGTTTTTTACAATTTCGAGTTTTCAACCTACACTTCCACTTTGTTTTGAAGCAAATCCAAAAGTCCAAATAGAAAGCCTTACCTTTTTCACACACTCATGCGTATCATTCTTAGGATGAAAACCCCATCCCGATGTTCGACCCTAGACCACTATCACTGCATTAGCTTGACTCGGTAGTAAGGAACAGGTGTATATATAAATTTTGTTGATTTTAGCTTTCGATACATTGTGCACGAATCAAATGGCGCCGTTGCCGGGGATGGTGCCAAACTACTATTAATAGTAAGTTGAAGTGTACTTGTGATCAACATCACAATTGAAAGGTAACCTTTTACCTCTTTTTTGTCCCTTTCGATTCTCGAGGCGCGGTTTTAAACCTTAGCGTGCTTCTGCTTATTTGATTTCATTCAGTTAGTTTTAATTTTTGTTAGCTAATCTTAACCTTTTTGCAAGCTCTGTAGTTGCTCTTTGTTGTCTCTAAATTTTGTAACAAGTGTTTATGCAACAGTGGGATAGAGACACATCGGAATTGAATGCATAGAATCGGTCACCTGACGACCCGGTCGGTGAAGTCGATTAATATCTGATACCATGGATCCATGCACGAGGAACAACAGGAGTCAACGGGAACCCCCATGAATCCAAATGCCTATAGAACCATGGGGATCATCCCTCCTAGAGTTAGTGCCCCATCCTGTATCATTCCTCCTGCTGAAGATGTAGCAGTGAGGCCTTATTTGGTACCCCTACTCCCCACATATCATGGTATGGAAAATGAAAATCCATACACTCATATTAGGGATTTTGAAGAGGTTTGCACTACCTTTAAGGAAGGTATGATGGACATGGATTTGCTAAAGCTGAAAGCATTTCCATTGACTCTAAAGGACAAGGCCAAGATTTGGCTAAACTCACTGAGGCCTAGAACCATTAGAAATTGGGGTGAGAGCTGCGAGCGGGAATTCACGAAGAAGTTCTTGATTGCTCATAAGACTAATAATTTGAAGGAACAAATTTACATACCATTTCGGGATGGTGAGAGATTTTGCAGTGTTGGGAGCGATTTATGAAGCCGTGACGGTGCATGCCCGCTCCATGGGTTTGATACTTGGATGTTGGTGAACCACTTCTATGGTGGTATGTCTCACGCCATGAAGCTGACTTTGGAAACCATGTGTGGAGAGACTTTTCTGAGTAAGCATCGGACGAAGCCATGGATTTTTTTAAATTACGTGGCTGAAACTTCTAAGGGTTGGGATGAACTAACCACTGAAAATTAGAAAGGATGAGACCCACGATTAACGAAGGGGTTGAGGATGTATACCTTTGCCGGAGGAAATAGAAATGAGAGCTAGGATTCAACCCCTGGCTAGGAAGGTAGAGGAGCTTGAAGGCAAACAGCTCAAAGAGGTGCATGCAATGGCCGAAAATCCTACGAGTCAAGTTTTGCGCAATTTCCAATCCCCTGTACACGGTAGAACCATGTCTATGGCCCCTGAGTGAAGTTTGATGTAGGAATGTGCAAACAACGTAGGACAATACAAACCACAACAATCAATGCTCCATGTGTTAAATACCTACAGATTTAAATTGGAGGAGATCACCCTAACCTTGCATGGAGACCTAACACTGCTTATGTACCCTAGGTGTCAAACCTCGGTTTGGTACCTAAAATCTATGACCACCATCCTCTTCTCCCATGGAACAAGCCATATTAGATTTGAAGTAGGTGGTAGGCCTTTGTTGAGGAACAAAAGGAATCAATGTGCAAGCGCACAAAGGATTAAATCTTTGTAGAAATTACGAATAAAGAGAATAGATGAGCGAGAGCAATCTCGACCAGAAAATTAGCCCTACGTATTCAATCACCAAGATCAATAAGTTACTAGAGTGCGGGAGGAGAAAGGAGGGTTTCCATCACAAACACTTCCAAATCCTAAGGGAGTTCATGAGGTGGGGTCATCCAACAATTCGGGAATGGATGAGGTTAAGGCCATAATTACCCTGAGAAGTGGAAAAGAGGTTGATCAACCTATGCCAAGGCACAGTGAAGACTCTAGGTAGGGAGGAAAAAGAATTGCAGCTGACATATTCTCTAAAAGAGGATTCAATGAAATACCGCATACCACCTCATTTTCCACAAGCACTTAGGGGGAAAGAAAACATCAAACCGGCAGGCATTTTAGAGGTTTTAAGACAAGTAAAGGTTAGCAGCCTCTTTTGGACATAATCAAGCAGTCACAGCATGCAAAATTTTGAAGGATCTTTGCACAATCAAGAGGATTAGGCATTGAGAAGAAGGCATTTCTCACTGAACAAGTCAGTGCCATAATCCAAGCAAATACCTGTCAAAATCTGAGGATCGAGGATCTCCCGCGAGGAATTTGTTAATATTGGTGGGAAGTGCATAGACAAATCATTACTTGATTTAGGAGCCAGTGTGAATCTAATGCGTATTCGATTATACAACTGATTAGGTTTAGGTGAACTTAAACCTACCAACATCACACTATCATTGGCCGATAGATCAGTGAAAATCCCTAAGGGGATAGTTGAGGATGTCCTTGTGAAAATAGACAAATTCTACTACCCAGTAGATTTTGTGGTGCTTGACACTGAGCCAATTGCAAGTGAACCCATTCATGTACCAATCATCTTAGGAAGACCATTTTTGGCCACTGCCAATGCAATAATAAATTGCCGGAATGGAGTCATGCAACTAACCTTTGGTAACATGACCTTGGAGTTAAACATCTTCCATTTGAGCAACCAAGCAAATTTGTTAGAAGCGAAAATCAAATTCGATGAAGTTGTTTCAATTGATCGGTGTCACGAAAACACGGTGTCCGGGAAATGCAAGGATTAATCAGCCATGGAGATGAGAATGGTGATGCTAACATGACACATTTGCAAGCCCAGTACGCTCAGATTCCTGAGCCCGTGATTGAGGAGCGGATCAACGATGGGCACCAACTGTCAGTCAGCCGGGACCTCTGCGGGGGGTTGGGGAGATATTCTCATGACCACCCTTGAGTAAATTTTGAGAATGAACTGGTTCGGTGTTTTCCATAAACGAATTGCAGTTCACAATGTTTAACTTTTTGTTTTAATTCGAGTTAATTTTAAATCTTTTATTTATTTTAGATTTTTAACCTTAGCAATTTTCATAATTAGTAATTTTATTGCTTATACTATAGTATTGTGTGTTTCAATTTTAATTATGATTGTATATAATAATTTTCCTTATAGCCTTGTATAATATTAATGTTAACCCACGAAAATTGAATTAGGATGGTGTACTCGGTTTGAGCCAAATTCGCTAAAATAAGCGAAAATTAGCGGGGAGACTTCGGTGCCACAGACAATCCTATAAACTGGAGGTTGTCAAATTACCACTTCACATTCTTTCCACATTGAAGCCGAGGTCGGCGTCCTCTGCGCGCCATTTGTCGTGTGTAGTGGATTCTCTGAGCTTTCCATCCTTCTTCTTGAGTCATATCCGCTGCCGTTGTACTTACGATGTTTGTGACCAGGCGACTCCTGTGAAGCCACGTGCTTCTACGCTCACGCACATGCATTGCAACAGAACTCTTTGCACCTCTTAATGCAGTACGAAGGCCTCCACCCGCAGCGCGCGAAGGCCTGGCCCAGTTCATTGCTGGCTGAACACCTCTGCCGAGCCTTGATGGAGCCTCTTTGCCGATCTGAGGATGGCGGGTGCCCTCGGTTCGACTTTTTGGTGCCTGTCTTAGCATGCGAGTCTTTTCACAGGCCCTTATTTGCCGGTTCGGGCCCGATTTAAGTTCACGACGGTGAGCCTGGTTCGTTTGCTTACCTTGAGTGGTCGGTATCCTCCGGAGAATTCGGTTTATTATTACGATTGCAGCAAGCCATTTTTGAGTAAGTTAGGCACTTTCGGTATTTTATTTCAATTCTGAGTATGGATTTTGTGCTGAGTGGGTCAGGTGTTCGGCGCTGGGTGGTCCGGTACACGGGAGAGCCCAGCTCAGGTCCCAACTCGGTACCATCGCAGGTCCGGGCGTGCACGAGAAAGCCTCGGGGTTCGAGCTATCCAGAGACCGCGGTTGGGCCCGGTGCCCCGTCTTTGTACCTCGGAGGAGGTTCGGGCCCGGGCCTGGCGGGGCCCGCACATCGGGCCAGGCGAGTCATCATCCTCTCGGCCGCAGCCGTCACCAGTCACATCTGCTGCGGAGCGAGGCTATCCCTGGTGTGCTGCCTCGAGATTCGGCGCGGCGTTGTTAAGTAAGGGCCCGTTCAGAATCTGACTCCGTCGTGAAGGCGGTTCCATTGGGAGTCGTACTCCTGACGTCCCCGCGAGGGCTGATCCGGATGCAGGGAGTCCATGAGGAGTTGATCGAGTATTCACTATTACCTTTCATGACTCACGGCGACATTACTACCCACGAGTGGTATTTGCGATTTGCTCGATGACCTCACAGAGGATCGATTGGTCGTGAGCTTCGGTTCGGTATTGATGATCGTCGCGGGTACTTCCCGGAGCGTAGATATTTGGCGGCTCTTGGCCTGCGTATACCACCCCGGCCAATCTGAGAGGGTTCCTGAGAGGTGGGCCCACCCGCCTCATCGCGAGATGGACCGACAACGGCGAGACACATTTCTTCGGACCCGGTATTTTCACGGAGGCAACTCCTTTGAGATCTTTGTTGATTGACCATCGCATTTGGGGCGGAAAAGCTTATTTCATTTGCAACATTGCCATGCCGGAAGGAGGGAGCCATCTTAGAGGCTCTTTACCGGATCTCGGGGATTTTGGTTGATCCACCGAGGTGGTGATGGCCTCTGCTTTTGCGATTTGAGGAAGGTCATCGGAAGGACTGAGTACGAGGCCGAGAGGAGCATTCACGCTACTTGTATCGAGACTCCTCTGCTATGTTCTCGAGCATCTGGGATTCCCAGTGGAGCCCAGGATTGAGATGAGGGTCCGATGCCCTCTGGTACTTTCGGTCGACGGGTGACTATGCAGTATCTTTCCGCCACGACCACGGGACCGGGGGAGGGAGTGCAGAATTGAGGAGGCGAGACCACCATACGAGGATGATATACCTGCCATGAGCCCGAGATACGTGAGTCCGGTTCCCAGTTATACCTCCATCCCTCCTCCACGGACTACATCAGAACACGTGCGACCTCACGGCCCATCTGTCGACACCGATACGGCGAGATACGGTCGTACCGGCTACAGAGATAGGCGGTGTGATGGATGCTATACGCTCACTAGCAGCTACGAGGGCAGCCCGGGATCGAGGTTGGCCAGTGCCATTCCATGCGACCTGATTATGACCACAGGTCTTATAATTCACTGGTGTGAGAGAGGCCCACCACGGCCGTGCTTCTTTGGATGTTAAGGTGCAGCGTGTGACACCGGACCCACCACCACCACGGCGAGTGAGGTGGATTGGGTTTCTTACATTTTGTATAGTTATCAGCTTTATCAAGCGCCTCTTGGTTTGATTAGGATTTTGTATTAGCCATAGTAGCGGGTGATACTTTTGTATGTTTAAGCGAAATATTCTGTATTAGCCACTTTGGCTATATCAAAGCTATTCGAGTTTATATATATCTGACTTTTTGCATATCATGTTTAGTATTTCCCTTTGTGTTTTAAATGCTTTCTTTTTCAATTGAACTATTGAATTACTCAAATTGGACAATTGAATTGCTATGTTGATTGAATCTTCATTTGTCACTACTATGTTAGAGAAAATTCCATGCTTGAGTCAATTTTTGATCAGTCACAGTTCCAGCATGCTCAACTTGAAAATTTCCCCCTTTATGCTAATTCACACACAGCACTCCATATCGTTTCAATAGGTTGTGAATTTGCATACCTCCTTTCGCTTTGCAAAGCCGGCCTTAGGTATGTTGGCAACCTAGGATAGTTTTGAGTTACCCATACTTGAAGACCAATGTTGTCTTCCAAAAAGAAAAAGAAAAGAAAAAGCCAAAAGAAAAAGAAAAAGAAAAGAAGAAAAAGAAAATTAAAGTCGTGACACTTAGCCCTGAAACCCGAGCACGGTCCGGTACTCATGGCGGCCTTTGAAACGATGCCACTGGCCTTAATTGGTTAGGGTCGTCGATTTTGTATTCGTTACATGTGGGTGGATAGAGTGGGGTTTAGCCAGTTAGCAAGTTACTTGATTTTTTGAAGTCATCTGAAGTCAGGTGCAAACCTTTAGGTTGTGGTCAGTGATCCCTTTTGACTTGATGCCCCTAAACCTTAATTGGTTGGGAGTCATCGGTGGACCCCCGTTACACGGACTTTGGTGAAGTCGAATTTTAAGCATTGCATCCTACATATAGTTGAATAAAGCAAGAAGAGTGTAACTAGCCCTATCTAGGTTGTTCAACAACTTATGGCCATGTCAGTGCTAGGTTGGGGGGAGGGGACAAATTTTGCAATTTATTGGCGTAATCTGGTTATATAAAGAACCATTAGACTTAGGTGGAAATTCAAGTTGAGAATCGTGGATCCAAGATTGACCTAGAATTGTTCTTGTATGGATTTAGTTCTTTCATATCAGTTTACAACTTTGATGTCAATTTTTCAGTTTAAAAGCAATGTTTATATGTAGATAAACCTTTTTGAATCATAGCCTTTTTGAAAATCACCACATGCATCTCCTTTTTATTTTTGCATTGCTAAGGGACTAGCAACGTTTTGGTTGGGGGTGTAGCTGATTAATGCCAAAATTAGCTATTTTGAACCCTATATTAGATGGGTTTGAGTGCTTTGCGCATTAATCATGTCATTTATCTGCAGTGAAGTGTTGAAATGTAGTAGCATATACCATTAGAAGTATTTTTGGGTACATTTGCGGGGTTTTAGCACTTTAAGTTCAATATTGGGATGTATGATGAATCATGAAGTTTGAACTCAAGTGTCGGCCATCAACCAGCCAAAGTCAATGGCAGAAAGGCAAAGTGAAGAAAAATTGATGCAGTAGAGGACGGGAGTAATCACGGTGAAGATCGACAAATCGGGAATTTCGCTAAGATTGAAAATTTCGTGGGATTATAATTCGCAACCTTAGCGAAAATTTCGCAATCTTAGCCAGTGCCAATTTTAAGCTAGACTTAAAATTTTAAGCCCAAACCTTTGTTCCTAGCGAAATTTCATGTTTCGCCCTCACGAAAGATCTAGCTAAGCTAGCGAAATTTCGCTAGCTAAACGAAATTGCGGCTTTACTTGTTTTTCTATTTTCGCTATGCATGGTGATTGCAGCTACTGCTTGAAATTCTTGATCCTAAGCGAAATTCACTGCCTCGTCATGTTTTTGTATTTAATGCCAACCGACTTTAAATTTGGTGTATTACTCTCTTGTCCTTAAATTTAGCCAAATTGTTAGGCTTTTTGGTATTTTCATGTATTGAGGTGGCCTATATAAACCCCTCCCTTTTTGTAACCCTAAGCAAGAATTTGGGGGAGAAGAAATTTTGTAAGTTTTCATTTTGTAATGAAGTCTCGTATTTTTAATTAGGTTTTGCTTTTCTCTCTTCTCTCTCCTCTTTCTTCTTTGCTTCTTGGCTGCCAAACACCCTCTTGGGGATGACAACTCGAGATGCTTGGCTAAACCTCCTTTCTTTGAGATGAAGGAAGCTAGCTTGGTGGTGGGGCATATGCATGTTGTCCTCTTGTATTAAAATCCATAGGTCTTTTGTGTTTATGACCCCCGTCTTCTATCAAATTATGGTTGAATAGCTTTGAATATTATTGATTTGGCCCAATACTCTCCATGCTTTAGGATACGATTACATACTTGTTGCTAGATGCAGCGTGGTTCGATAGATAGTCTTTGCGAGCCTGCAGTGATATTTAATGCTAGGGTTTCAAGGCGAAAAAGGGCCATAGGCGCATGTTACCTATGTTAACTCAAATAGGAGTTGTTTTTAGGGTTAGGTTGCTAGTTAAACATAGATCGGTTATGCCTTGGACTATAGGTTGCGTGTCATAACGAGGATAAAACCAGAGACACTTGTTTGCCCTAACACGAGTTAGTGACCTTAATCTTCAAAGTTAACTTTTCACACTTCATTTTCAGTTTTTTTACAATTTCTCAGTTTTCAACCTACTTCCAATATTTTTGAAGCAAATCCAAAAAGTCCAAATAGAAAGCCTTACCTTTTCACACTCATGCGTATCATTCTTAGGATGAAAACCCATCCACGATGTTCGACCCTAGACCCTTTATCTGCGGTAGCTTGACTACGGCGGTAGTAGGAAACAGAGTGTATATAAATTTTGTTGATTTTAGGCTCAGCCCTCTTGTAGCGCAATTGATGGATTGCTCCAACTCCTTGACAAGTCTTTGAGTGGTGACCAGCGGAGCGCCCCTCCACCTCGTCCAGTATTTGGCTGCCTGATATCTAACGTGCCTCCGGGAGGTCGCTGTCCACGTCGCCTGGCTGGTCTTGCATCCTTGGAGGATTGGCGTTGCTCCTGCTTGTGTTCCAAGTTAACACCATCAATCAACGAGAGGTCGACTTTGTTGTAAAGGAACGATCGTTCCCCTGGGCGTATGGCCCAGTGATGCTTTTTCAACTGGAACTGGGCTTGAGCGTGGTGGATTTGTTGGGCCGGTCCGTTGATTTTGCACGTTGGGCTCCTCTACAAAAACAAGAAACGAAAAGGATCGGCGGGGCTCGCCCGTTGCCTCTCCGATGCCTAAGTCAGTTCTTTCGTGGAAGAGAATATCAACTACTTAGGGAATGAAGTTTTGTGCATATGTCTGCGTACCTTTCATCGATGTGGTGGCCTGGTATTTAATGGGTATTTGATCGCTGATAACTTTCCTAGTTGGATGATGACACTGAATAGTATATTTCCTTGTTGGAAGAAGATACGATATATCTCCCACTGGGTGGGAGATTTTCTTTCCTTATTTGTAAAGCCCAGTTAATAGGGATAATTTATAAACGATAATTGGGAAATATCCTACTTTCCTGATTGGTGGAGATTGGGTGTTTTCCTCTAATACAGATTCATTAGGCTACCAGTCTTTTAAAGGGGTGAGTTAGGCCCTCGTTTTGGGCCAGCATTTAGGGGATACCATTAAGGGTCTATGGCTAGTACTGGGTCCATTTTTACTCCCGATGCTTGGGCTTGCGCCTTGAGCCTACGCGCCTATTATTTCAAACCACATTAGGGGTAAAACGAAACAATCAAAAGAATCAGTGGATGGCTACGAAAAATGGTATGTTGAAAATCAAAGGGTGAAAAGATGGTTGTTAATGCTCATGAGCCTATAAATTGTGGAGCATTTTTTACACCTACCCACTGCTTAAGAAATTTGGAGTACATTATCAAAGGCCTTTTATGATGGAAGTGATCAATTACAAGCTTTGTAAAACCCAGGAAAAATTCAATTTTCGAAAAAATGGTAAAATGGTAATTTCGCTTGAAAACTATAAATTTTCTAGATCTTGGATGACGAAACGGACTTCACCGTTGAATTCATCTCACGAAATCTAGTTATCCCGTCAAATTTCTTTGGATTCGAGGCGGTCGAATTTCCACGTTTTTGAGCATCGGTGACTGTGGCATGACATGTGGTGCACTTGTATGAATAGTTACATTGAGCCAAGTGTCCAAGTGGAGGAAATAATGGAAAGATAAAACAAGAAAAGTAAAAATAATAATAATAAGGAATATATATATATATATATATATAAAGGTCAAAATGGGAGAAGGCCATTTTTGGGAAGGCAAAAGCCGGTAGAAATTGAAAGCGAGAAAGAGAGAGAGGAAGGGAAAAGTTTTTAGAGCTTTTCTATAGATCTGGAATCGGGCCGTGGGTTTTTTCGGTCGAACAAAGGGAAAGTCGGTCCACGCATCGAGAGCTGCGTGGATGCAAATCTTGGGTTCGTCAAACTCCACGAGGTAGAAATTTTCCTACTTAGATTATTTCTAGCCCTAAAAGATTATTTAATGGCTTTAGGTTTTTTCTTAGAGCCGTAAATTTTAGTCCCAAATTTTGGGACTAAGTGTAGAATTTTAGAAATTTTTGAGGCTAATTTTCGAGACAGTCGGGTTGAATGTTTAGGCTGTTTTTCGGACATTTTGGGCTGAATTTTGGGATTATTTGGGATTATCGAACTAGATTTTAGGACTGTTTTCGGGAAATCTCGGATTGGGTTCAAGTTTGGGTTTTGATCTACAGGCGGTGTCTGATTTTGTGGTGTGTTTCGGTATCACGATGGTCGATAACGAACTATGAAAGAGCAAGATTATACTGTTTATGGGTCGAGTTTTTGGTCATTTGTGTGTATTGTTGGAAAAAAATAAATAATATGATGTTGTGTGTAAAAATCATGTTAATATTTAGTGGTTTATTAACATGGAAATTGTGATGAATGGAAATTATATGTAAAAAATAATTATCGAGATTTATAAATGTTGCATGTAGCATGACATAGCGTAAAAATAGCGTGATTGCGTTTATTATCTGCGGTCACATTCGTCAGTGGGTGTGGGTGCATGTCTTTGGTATTCACCATTCTTGATGAATGTGTGGTGAGCTCGGAAATGGGACCACATCCAAAATCGAGACTCACAGTGGTATAAAACAATAATAAATATAAATTAAGTGTGTTTGGGCATAGCAAGATGGGGTAGATCCCCCCCCGGGTGAAAGACCCAAATTTATATACGGTTAGACATGATCACCGGCGGTGAAAGCCCTTAAAAATGTTGGAAGGCGTGCATCAATCCTGCGGCGTGACCCCGAAAAAGATGTGGCCCATAAATAAACACGTGGGATTTGATAAAATTTAAATGACTATTGCAAAGTTGTCCAATGGGTTAAGTCATTGGGTAAAACATCAATGACTGGTTTTCACACTTGGCATTGCAGGTGTGAGGGACTCGGTGGGACTCAGTTGGGCATGAAGTCTCATCTCATGAGCACATAATATCCATATAGTTTTTATTTATATGGAATGTGATTAGATGTTTTCAAGGTTGCCATTGCATGTGCATTTTAGGCTGGGGAGTAGCCCTTGTAAGATAATTTTTTTACTGGGCATTGCTCACGCCGTCGTGGGACCCCCTTTCAGGTACATGATTAGTGCTTAAAAAGTGCTATTTTGAACCCTGTTTATTGCAGGTTTTGAGCACTTTTTGTGTACTAATTAGCATAATTAACACGATTTGCATTAAGGTCTGACTATTCTCAGTCCATTTTGTGGCTAATTTTGTAGTTTTTGCAAGCTATTTTATCCGAAATTGTTGAGTGGAATCCAAGCACGAAGAATTAGAGTTGAACTCGGCATTGCGGATCGGAAACCATAAGGAAGAAGGCAGAAATGTGAAAATGGAACTAACTGCTGGGAGGTACTGCGGGATTGTGAAAATTTCACAACTGTAATTTCGCAGTTAGTCTCTTCTGCCTTTTGTGTTCATCCACACTTTTGCCCCTTTGTTCACTTCCTCCCTTTGTTCACCTTTCCTGCTTTTTGACGTTTTGACTCTTTTTTGTCACCTTTTGGTTTTCTTCCTTTTTGCCCCATTATAAAATAGTGTTTGCTCGTTATTTTGGTAATTGTAAGGGTTTAGCTATAAAGCCCCCGAATAAGCACTATATAATGTCTCGCTGATAATAGCTTTGGCATGAAGAGCACCAATTTTCCGATTTTCTCCTTTTCTCTCATTTTCTCTCCTTTCTCTCACTTTCTCATTTACCCAGCCACCCCTTAGGGATAATGACTCAAGGGATGGTTATCGCTCTCATCCTAGAAGAGGAGGGCTATTGGGCTTTGGAACTGAGGTAAACTGAAGGTTCTCACGTTTTTAATGTTTGCATTTACTAGCATTTATGCTTCTATCTTTCAATCTAGGTTTAAATCCTCTTGAGATGCCTTGAGTGACGTGTTGCAATCTTTTAGAATTTAGCGGATGCTTATTGCTAGATTCAACTGAGATTCGGTTAGTTGTCTTCCTATGAGTGCTTTGTGGGTAGATCGGGGACATGTTTTCACTGTCCGGGAGCAGTTTTGCTTAGTAAATCTGCTTTTCGAAAAGGAAAATTATAGGGTTTAGTTTTTAAAGCTAAATGAAGATCACATTCGAGAAATGACTATAGGTCGTCCCCTCAACCTAAAGAATGAACCCGAGAACCTTTCAGTCACCTTAGGACCTCAAACCAGTAGCCCAATGCTTCAAGGAGTTCTTTTTCATATTTTTCTTCATTTTATTTTCAGCCTGCAAACCACCAATTCTCACTGTTTTTACCAAAATCCCATAATCCAAAACAAATTCATCATTTTGGCCTTCATTGTAAATCATTTGTGCGAAAACCCATCCTTGAGTTCGACCCTAGAACCGCTATACCCTTGATAGCTTTGCTTTCACAGAGTAGGAATTGGATATAAATTTTTGTTGATTCGGAACACCTACTGTAAGCGAGAACCAAATGTCGTTGCGGGATGGTGCCTTAGTGCATTTGATGAGTTGTTGAACTTGTGATCCTCATCACAAGTTTTATGATCAGTACTACTTTTATCATATTATGGAGTTTTTTTTTTAGTTCATTCACTAAATATATATATATATATATATTTAATGCGAGATTATTTTTTGTGTTATGCTTGTCTTGTTTTCTTGCAAGGATCCATGTTCCAATGGATTAGAAATCCAGAAGGCAAGTGGATTAAAGTCAGTGTTCTTCAGGAGCCCAATACTGAATTGGAAATTAGTTTGAGGCCAATGGAATATCTAGAGGAAGAAACGACAAAGTCGCTGACCCTTGGAGAAATCTAAATGCATATAAGTCGGCGAGGACTATAGAAACTTCCCTCCATGGATGAGGTAGCCTTCCCCTCACATATGATTACCTCAACAAACGCACCATATGAAAATTCTTACAAACCTAGTTGAAGGACACTGATCTCTCATAGAGGACCAAGAACCTACACAGTATGCACCTCCTCCACGTCAGTATGACTCCTCGCCTCAACCACCCACAGTCAAATCTCCTCCAGGTTAGACAGGCCATTCTGGACCTTACCAAGCTAGTGGGTGACTTTTTGGAAGAGCGGAAGACATTCAATGCCTAATTAAGTCAAAGAATTCATATTGTGGAGAACTCCCTGAACCAAAAATTAGATGGACTTCAAAGTGAAATGGATCATAAATTTGACAACCTGCAAAGTGGAATTGATCATAAATTTGACTACCTGGAGAAATCAATTTCAAGGCTTGTCAATCAACATGTTCATCAAGAGGAAAAGAGTCAAGAGGAAGAGTGCCTAAGTGACACCATGGTGGAGGAGCAGTGTCAACAACAGCTATTATTGGAATCCTCAGATATTGGTGCCCTTTGTCATCCCATGGAAAATACGATGCGGCGGGAGGAGCGATGGAAAGGAAGTAGGGGAGGGCGGCTATCAGCCAATCCCTATAAATTTGGATCCTAATGCCACTGCCTAATCCAAAAACAACCCATTGCCAGTGCACATCACGCCTTCACTGCGGCCTGATCACACGAAACTCCTGCTTTGCCCGAAGCTAAAGGGCAGTCTATCAACTGTATACGAGAAACTTAAAGAATTTAGTGGCCTCTTGATTAGTGCCCAAAAGTGCAATTTTGAACCTATATTAGATGGTTTTGGTACTTTTCTTATTAATCATGTCATTATACCAATTGAAGTGTTCAAGTCTTCTTAGTACCACTTATGCCATTTAGAGGTATTTTGGTTGTTTTGCAGGTGTTTGCGCACTTTTGGAGTCCAATCTCGAGTCAAATGATGAATCATGAAGTGTGATCCCAATGTTCAGTCATCAACCAGCCCAAGAATCAATGAGAAAACAAAGGCAAAGTGAAGAAAATTCGATACGGTGGAAGAGGCGGGAAGCGAGAAGCGGAACGAAATTTTAGCTAAACCTGTAATTTAGCTAAACTTGTAGAAAATTTCGCGGGTTTAGAAATATTCGCAAGTTGACGAAAATGACAAATTTAAGCTAGATGACACCGGTTTCGCTGAAACCTTTGTTTTGCGAAAATACATGATTTCGCTCTACTCACTGCAATTTCGCTAAGCTGCGGGAAATTAGCGAAATTCGCTAGCTAAGCGAGTACGACTTCAGAAATTTCTGTTTCGCTATGCACGGTGATTTAAGCTGATTAAGCGGAAATTCTTCGATATAGCGAGGAGATTTAATGCCTCATCATGTTTGTAATTAATGCCAAGCAGACTCGACTTGGTGTATTACTCTATTGTCCTTTAACAGCGAGTTGATAGGTTTTGGTATTTTCATGCCATTGAGGTGGCACATCATAGAAACCCCTCTTGTTTGTAACCCAAAGCAACAATTTGGGAGAGAAGATTTTTGCTTAAGTTTTCATTTTTGTAAATAAAGTCTTATATTTCTAATTAGGTTTTGCTTTTTTTTTTCTCTTATCTCTCCTCTTTCTCTCCCTTTCTCGGCTGCCAAACACCCCTCTTGAGGATGACAACTCAAGAGATGCTTGGCTAAGCCTCCTTTCTTTGAAGAGGAAGGAAGCTAGCTTAGTGGTGGGGCATATGCATGTTGTCCTCTTGTATTAAAAGCTACAGGTATTGTATTTATGGCCCTTATCTTCTCAAAATAGGGTTGCATAACATTGAATGTCATTAATTTGTGATACTCTCCGTATGCTTTGGGATCCGGTGCATATTAAGTGAAATAATGATTCTTTAGATATGGTCTTCTGAGCCTCTAAAATGATATTTATATGTAAGGTTTCTCAAATTAGGGTTACATAGCATTTAATGTTATTGATTTGGCCAATACTCTCCATGCTTCAGGATACAGTGCATACTTATTGCTAGATCTGCTTTGTGGTCGATAGATGGTGCTTTTCCTGACCTGCGAGATGATATTAAATGTTAGGGTTTAAGCAGTAAGGGGCCCGTAAGCGCATGTTACGTATTGACTCAAATGAGGTTGTTTCAAGGGTGAGGTTGCTAGTTAAACATAAGATCGGTTATGCCATGGACTATAGGTTGCATATAGAGGATAAAACGAGGACCTTGTTTGCCACTAACTTGCCAAGTTAGTGGCCTAATTCAACTAAAAGTTAACTTTTCACCTTTAACTTTCAGTTTACAATATGATCGGTTTTCAAACCATTCCCATTTGTTTTGAAACACAATCCAAAAATTCCAAATAGAAAGCCTTGCAACCGTGCATATACGAATCATTTCTAGGATGAAAACCCGTCCCAGTGTTAACAGACACATTTATCTTTGTGAGTGGCTTGTTCTGAGTAATAGGAACTAGGTGTATATAAATTTTGTTGATTTAGCTCGACCCTCGTGTACGAATCACCTCTGCTCGAGCCTTGCCCACCATCAAGACATTGGCGACCCGCTCGTATTGCATGGCATAGCGGTAGTTTGGGTCTTGGTTCAGACGCCGAGCACCTGAACCTCGACAATTCTACTAGCTCCACCGTTCAATGATCCTCAAAGGCTTGGCTTGGTTTAGGAAACACATTCTCCCTACTTTTTTGTTTTGATTTTTCTTGTTTTATCTTATTTTATTTTATTTTATTTTGATTTCTTTAATTTTTCTTTTTAGATTTTCTCTAATTTTTTGTTAATCTTTCTTTCTAGCTTAATTTTCATTTATCTGTGTTTATTTTTGCAGTTTTTATCAAAATTTTATTGTAGTGAGAGGTCCAGGAAGAGCATAAGTGCACAACTTAGGAAAATTTGCAAAATCACCTTTAGCGAAAAATTTATGAGTTCTGCGAGTCGATTTTCTCTTGGACGAAATTTTATAACCATCTGTAGTAAAGTACATCTTGGACTGACCCGACATAAGAGACAAAAATGAACGATGCAAGTTCAGGTAAAAAAATTTCTTTTATATATA